>JAXQQM020065934.1:0-61581 GCA_034641835.2 Pinus albicaulis
CAATTTAAGTGTTCGATGTCAATTTAAGCATGAAATGTTGGTGTTCATCCTTGGAGTTCCAATAACCATTGTGTAAGAGTAATGCAAATGCGACAAAACGTAGAGACTCTAATAACCACAACTGATCATGTAATCACAGATGAGCAGTGAAACTAAACATTATGAGATAGATTAAATGAGGGTAAAGATGAAGAAAAAGTATGATTTTCTTGCAATAGAAATTTATACATTACATAACATAATAAGTGATGTAGGGTAGTGCAGTCCCTACCATTCAAGTGGAAATTATACTTGAGAAAGTGCAAATTGATATATGAAGTGGAAAAATTAAGTACCTACTAAGGGACAAGAACTTGCATAAGTTTTGGTGGGTAGCAACCTCTAGTAAGTATGCACATTTTCCTTTTTACTCCTACTTGTTAAGTGTTGAAGAACACATAAATAATGGTGGGAAATAACTCTTGGTAAATATATTTATTCACATCTTGTTCTTATCCATTTTTTATGCAAATACCTGCTTAAATTATGGTGGGAAATAACTGATAGTAAATATGTTATTGACTTGAGTATGAGTGATTTTAGGTGGTTTAAAAACCAAAAATCACTACACAAATATCTAAAAATCATGAGAAATTATGGCAAAAAAAATTGAGGCAATTATCCACATGGCATTGTATTGTGCATATCTCGCAATAAAACCTTTATGTTATGATCCAATCAAATGTTTGAAAATATTATTTTCAATAATATTGAAAAATAAATATTTGTTTTTTTTTAAAATTAAACAAGATAGTTTGTATTCATGATTGCTAAACTAATAATAATCAACATGCAAATGGATTAATAAAGTCTTACATTCATAAGGACTAATAATATATTATTATATTATATACAATACAATAATAATATGAAATTTAAGATTAAAATAATAAATAATAATTTTAAAATATTATGACTATATTATAAATGACTTATATATATATTTTTAATTCATTATTATGTACCTGTCTCAAAAAAGCATATATATATATATATATATATATATATATATATATATATATATATAATTGATTCAGATTCCAAATATTATTTAATATATAAAACGAAAAATATTATTTAATATATAAAACGAAAATACATATAAATAAATATATATTTTAATTTTTTAAAATAATCCTAATTTAATAAATAATATATTATAATTTTATAATAAATATATTTGAAAGAGTACATTTAAAACAATTACAAAATCACATAATGATTTTAATATAGATATTTATTTTTAATTAAACTTTAAACAAAACTTCATAAAATAATAATTTTATTTTTAAATAAAATTATTGTATAAATAAAATTAGTGTGTTGTTTTTCGTAATTTCAAAATTAATAATATAAAATGTAAATAATAAGCGATTTTAAAAGAAAAATGCATATAACATGTGAAGTAAAATAAAGATATAAATGGTTGAGTAAAATCAAATCTGGAATATAATTTTGTATATTAAATATTTTTGTATGGAAGAATATTATATATTATTGTAATTTTATCTTTTAAACATTTGGATAATGGGATTTGGGGTCAAATACTTATTAAGAGTTGAGGAGCATCATTATTCATAATCACTCATATTAAAGATAATTAGAAATTTCATAATTATAGTTTTATAATTTTTATATATCATGTTTATATTCATTATATATCATGCATAGAGTTTTTAAAATTAAATTATATGTTAATATTAAAAGTAGAATGTTTTTCTTTCCATGTTATTAAACATGCACCTTCTAAGAATAATATATTTTTCAAGGCCTGAGGCCATATAACAACAAGGCTAGAAGCCATTACAACAACACCAGATGCCATATAACAACAAGGCTAGAAGCCATTACAACAACACCACATTCCATATAACAACAAGGCTAGAAGGCATTACAACAACATACTCAATATGACCTTAACATGACATTTATGGGAATTAAACTTAATTAGGGAGGATAACAATCATTTATCCTCATCACCTAAAATAACCCAATTGACAAATTTATGAAAAACATTACAGTTATGATGTTATAACTTTTCTAACTACTTTAACTTATTGGTGGAGATAGATCAAACCTCCAAGTTATTTAGGGAATTTGTACACTCCATAATAAGGTTGTATGTTGGGGGGCATCACCCAATGTGTAGCATCATCCCATAATATCATCACAGTGAAAAATCCAAAAAATCCAATCCCCAGTCCCAATCCCAATACAAATAATGAAACATGTTCATCTACATGATTGAGCCATCCATGTCATTTACCATTGTGAACACCTTCCATTGTGTTATTGTTTTGTATTTCCTTGCATAATTGCAAAGGATAGCCACATAATCATTTTTTTCCTTCAAATGAAGTCTCATTAAAAGTGTCCGTCTGTATTCCTTTTGGTATTTTACCACAAAGTCTATTCCATGAAATTTTCAGAGATGACAACATGGTTAATGTAGAGAGCTCTTGAGGAATCTCTCCACTTAAAATATTTCTAGACAAGTCAAATTTCTCCAAAGTATATATCTCACCAAGAGATGTAGGGATTTTTCCTTCCAATTGATTTCCAAATAAATTTAATAGTCTTAATCTAATGAGACTTCCTATGCTTGGAGGTATTTCTCTTGTAAGATTGTTGCTATACAAGTCAAATATGGTGTTTGTAGACAACACATATGTTAACTTATACTCAAATCCTTTTATTACAATACTCAAATCCTCATATAGTGTATTACCACTAAGTTTAGAAGATCTCAGAATTTTGAATCCCTTGAGTCTTTGAAGATTGGATGGTATTTTTCCACTGAATTTATTGTTGGATAAATCCAACACCTACAACTGTCTAAGATTTGTAATCCATTGAGGAATATCACCAGAGAAATTATTATAACCCAAACTTAAACTCTTAAATGAAAAAAGGATGCAAGATTCTAAGGAAGCTTCCCTATAAATCCATTTTTACTTAGATCCAATAACTGAAGTTGGGTGCAATTTGCCAAAGATTAAGGTATTATGTGAGAAAAGCTATTAGAATGAACAAAAATGACTTGCATAGACACTGGAAAGTTTATGTTGAGAGGTCCACTTAGTTCATTATCAGACACCTTCAACCTCTGTAATTGTGTGCACATATTTAAAGTTGACGGTATTTGGCCTGTCAAGAACAAATATTTGCAATTTCCCAAAGAGTCACAGATAGTTCCATTCAACTTGTTTTTCGATAATTCTAGCTGTTGTAGTTCCACACATTCTCCTATATCTTGAGGGATTGTACCTATCAGAGTATTTTTATTTAAGTAAATAATATGAAGCTTAGCCAAATTACCAATACTTTCAGGTAAGTTACCATCCAACTTGTTGTCATCTAGGAAAATATTCTGAAGCTTAGTCAAATTACTAATGCTTTCAGGTATGTTGCCATTGAAATTGTTTTTAGATAAAGCTAGCTACTGTAGTTTGACACATTCTCCTATACTTTCAGGGATTGTACCTGTGAGACGGTTGGTATCTAAAAAAAGATTCTGAAGCTTAGTCAAATTACAAATGCCTTTGGGTATGTTCCTGGTAAACATGTTGCTTCCTATATATATGGTGGTCAACTAACTCAATTTCACATTGGATTTTGGGATTCCACCAATGAGCCTATTTGAACCTAGATGCAAGAACTACAGTTGAGCTAAATTTTCAATGGCCTCTTCTAGTATGTGTCTAGTGAAATTGTTTCCACCCAAATTTAACTGGATCAACTGGGTTAAGTTAGAAATTTATTTCGGTATGCAGCCAATTAAATTGTTGATAACAAACTCAAGGTTTTCCAACATATTTAAACTAAAAAGGCCCTGGGGTATGCTACCCGTTAACCTATTTCTACCAAGATGTAGATAGGTCAACCGACTCAAGTTTGCAATGGCTTTAGGTAAATGACCTCTCACGCCATTTTCATCGAGATTCAAGGTGGAGAGGGGACGCTGAAAATCACTCATGGGGATGGGGCCTTGAATCTTGTTATTGGGTAAATCCAGCCATTCAAGATTACTTCAATTTCCTATTTCAGAAGAGATCACACCTGAAATATTACCAGGACCATAAAGAGATAGTTGAACAAGCTCTCTTAACTGTCCCAATTGAGGTGGTATCTTTCCAGACAATTTGTTGCCCCAAAAATAAAATCTGCAGGGAAGAGAGGTTTCCCAGAAATGGAGGAATGGTGCCTTCTAACTTGTTGGATTCGACAGCCAGGTAGTCTATATTTTTCAGCGAGGCCAGTTCAAGAGGAATTGGACCTCTCAGATTGTTGTGTCCAATGGTCAGATGTCAGAGAGATGTGCAGTTGCTGAGAGAAGATGGGATGCTTCCAAAAACATTATTTTCCTTCAAGTGCAGTAACGGTCGAATTCTGTTGGTATAGTCCCAGTCAAGCTGTTAACTGACAGTTTGATCCATTTAAGATGCATACAATTAGAAAATGATCTTGGAATAGGACTCCAGAGCATATTATATCTAAGGTCGAGTATTCTAAGGGCTTTTAGCTGGCCAAGATCTAGCAGAATTATTCCTAATGGATTATTACGAGAGAGATTGAAAATGCGTAATAATGGAAGGATACCCAGAGATGGTGAGAGACTACCTTGTAATCCCAAACCAACAAGTGTTATGGCCACCACTCTCTTCGTGCCCTTTCTACAGCGAATTTCATTCTAGGAGAAGACGTTGTGAGAGTTTTGTGGTGTCCAGTTGAGGAGGGATCCAAATGGATCAAACATTACCACATTTTTGAATGAAAAAAGCGCGGACATGTCCCTTCCATCGTGAACGTTGATTGGTGATGTGAATTCAAAAAAAATCGTCATCATTGTGAATATGGGGCTTCTTCATTGACGAACTAGCAATCCCTAGTGCCATGAAAGCAAACCACATAATTAACATAAACATTTTCATCATCATTTCTCTCTCTCTTTTTATTATCTCAGTGTCTTTAATGGCTTCTCTGCTATGCAACCCTAAGTGTTCGGTGGCCATATAAATAGGAAAAGTATCTAGAAATTTAAAGGAAAAAAAAAGACCACCCATGTGTTGGCACTGGGGACCAAAAGTATCCAGAAATCGAAAGGAAAAAAAGACCACCGTGTTGACATTGGGACCAATGGAGACATTATTGGAGACCATGATGCATTATTGATGTCATCATGAGGTGACCCTGAAGATTTTTTTTTTTGGGTACCATGAATAACAACGAAGACACCTTCATGTGAAGAACAAGGTTTTCATTGATGAAGTAGCATGGAGACTAAGTGAAGGCATTGCTAAAGATTGATAGGGCTCGTTGAAGAATACATTGGGAGTCATGAAGTATCACCACACACATCTTGATGAAGTAAAGGTAAGGGTTGGAGCCTCGTAGAAACAAGGTTTTCTCCTTGGAATATATGGTTAGAGCCCTAGAGGATAGGTGTCCTCAAGAAACCAGGTCAGAGCCTGAACTAGAAATAGGGTTGGAACCCTAGAGGTTGTTGCCTTAAACTGACAAGGTTGGAGCCCTGGGAAGTCCAAGTTGGTGCTTGGCATAATACAGGTTGGAGCCTGTGACTCTTAAAGATTGGGGTCTTCATCCAGGGTTGGAGCCCTACATATATTCTAATTGATTTATTATAAAGAAGAAATCAATAAAAGTATTTATTATATCATTGTTCATTTTGTGCTCTAAATATAAGTGATCTAACTGGTAAAAATAACAATTGAAAATAAATACTGATTCACCCCCCCCCCTCTCAGTGTTTCCAAAAATTTGTATCAGAGACAGTGCCTTCATTTAAAGCCTAATAGCTTTAAGGTTGATCATTAGAACAGAAATGGAAAAGCCAAGGAAGAAAGCCTCCAATCCTTCTAAAGATGTCTCTTCCGCAACCGTGAAAAATGAATAAAATAAAATTGGGAAAGTTCCATTGTTCAATGGAAACTTTGATGTATGGAAGATGAGAATGAGAAATTTCTTAATGGTTGAAGGCATGGAAGTATGGGAATTTTTGATTACTAATTCCATGATGGAAGGAGAATCCAAGAAGTATAATGAAAGAGCAATGAAAGCAATCTTGAATGGGATACCTAATCTTATTAATGTAAAAATGGAAAGAATACTCATCAACAAAATATTTGTGGGACAAACTTCATGATCTTCACTCAAAAGGAGCATTGACCATGACTGCTAGTCAAGAAGATGATGGAAAGCAAGTAGAAAATATAGAATCCATTAAGGAAGCTGGAAATAAGAGTGATGAGATCAAGGCCATAGAAGACCTAGAAGAAGAAGAAAGTAAAGAAGATTTTGAAGAATATCTCCTGACTAAACTTATAACTGACATGGAAGAGACTAACAGTTTGAAAAAGGAATATGAGGAAATTAAGAAAGTGCAAGATGGTGACCAAGACAAGACAAGGAAGGAAGTTGACCTTTTCAAGCTTCAAGTACAAGAAAGAGACGAGGATCTCACCAAAGTTAAGGAGGAATTTCATCAAAACAAAAGAAATCATCATGAATAATTCATATCCATGAAAAATCAATTGGATAAGGAAAAGAAAATGGAAGAAACTTTGTCAAGCCTTCTTGAAAAAAGACATGAAGACTTGAACAAACTTAAAGGAAAAATTGGTGAATACAAGGAAGAAGTCTCCTCCCTTAAATCTCAACTAGAAGAGGCAAAGAAAAAAGCACAAGGCACTGAGAAGGTGATGGAAGCTTTGGCATTCATAGAAGGACAAGTTGATGAAGTAGAAAAGGAGAGAAACACTATGACATGTCAACTAAAAGAAAAGTATAAATAGATTTTCCTACTAAAATAAAATTTCATCTCTCTAAAATCGAAACACATTAAGTAATAAGGATTATGGAAGAAATGAAGAAGCAACTAGTTATGGAAGATGAAGATTGTGAAAAGTTGAAAGGAGAAATTTCCCTTCTTAAAAATGAAGGTGACTTGCTGAATAAGAACTTGAAAAGTTATCAAACCCTAGATGACATCCTAAGTCATCAAAGGTCTCCCCTTGATAAATCAGGGCTTGGCTATGCAAATGAATCCTTAAGAAAGAATGATAATGTTTCAAAAAACAAGGATGTGATGAAGCCAAGAAGAAATTTTGATGCTCCTAGTTCCAGCAAAGGCAAGGAGAATAGTCAAGACAACAATGGAAGAAATCCTACTCCAAGGAGTCTTGTCGGATGATGTGAAGAATACAAAAGTTAATGAATATCATCAAATAATCCCAAGGAAAAAATGGTTCAGAAGTACATCAAGGAAATCTTCGTCTCCCATGTACCAAAGTATATTTCTTGGTTATTTCTATTCTCGTATAAACTTTGGGCACATGGCAAAAGATTGTAGGGCATATCACAAAGAAAAATATAATGGTCCCTGTCAATCTTCTCGAAATTTTTTTGCAAAAATAAATCATGATTACTCATTCATGAACAAGATGGAGTGCTTCAATTTCCATAACATTGGACATATGGCACGTGAGTGTTATATGACTTGGGTCCCTAAACAAGCTAAAACCATGACAACCAAGCCAGAGAAGAAAGTTACACAAGTATGGAGAAGGAAGAAAATTGGGTCTGAAAGTCTCTTGAACACTTCAGCGAACAACACATGTTGTTGATTTGATGCATCTTTTGCAGATATGATGTTCCAAGTATTTGATGGTGAGGCTCTGCCAAAAAGAGACCATATAGTTAGGGGGAGATTTGTGACTCTTGAGCTTTTTATTCTTAAGCATTCTTGCAGAAGCTATCCATGAATGGGCCCTACGAAATCCTTAATGAGTTACACTTGGAAAATCATCCTTTAATAGATCATCTCTTGGGAGAAACTCCATTGAAGAGATGTGGAAAAATCTATCATGGAACACATTGCCAGAAGGAAGAGCACCATGACGGGGGTAGTAACATACCTATGAAGAATTACTATTGATGAAGAAAAAAAGAAACTCGATACGGGGAGTACTTGAGCACCTCATTTTCCATTGATGTCAAAGGGGGAGAGAATATTGGAAGGGCAAGAATATTTCCATCAATGAAAAAGGGGGAGATTATTAATCAAGCTTGTCATTGATGTCAATATGGCATTGACTGAGATGTCATTATTCTTGAGATGTCTGGTTCCAAATGATGATGCCATGTCTCTTGGTTGATACCATCAATGAATATATCGATGATCTAGATGTCAAGTAACGAAGAAGCCAAACGACTAATGAAGGAAGCCCTAAGAAGTACTTGAGCTAATTTTGCATGTAATTGATAATCTAGACCTTAGTCTATGATGACATGGAAGATCTCATTTGACGGTTGGAATACTATCTTACTATATTGGAACTTTCCTAATGATGTAGTTGCCTATGTCATATCACTACACTATGACATGAGTGCATGATGAAACTATGATGAATCACTTGGTTACATAATATGACATGGAGAACCTCATGATGACATGGAAATAATATAAAGACATAGTTGGAGTCATAACAATGAAGAAGGCCTAATGACCTCTTGTTGTCCCAATCACTTTCTACACATAAAAATTCAAGGACAGTTATAAATAAAAGTAAATTTTGTCACCTTGGAGGAATCCTATCACAATGAATCCTAGACCATCTGAAAGAGGAACTTTTCCTCTTTCCAACGAGCCTTTACTTTCCCCGAAACTCCCAGCAATTAATGAGATATGGAATTTTTAAGTCAAGAAAAATTAACCTTAGCAGTGAGTTGACCTATCCTTCTCCTTCATGTCGACCTACCTCCAAAAATACGCGTCCATTGATTCTAACATCAAACCAGTATTAATATGAGTTCAAAAACCTCATTTTAACACTAAAATTTCGGTGAAGATCATCTGAAAAAACATAACAGTGAGGAGAGGACTTCAGAACTATTTGTTTGGGTTAAAATCTAAAATTTAACTTCTATAATGTAGGACATGTTACAACCATGTATTGATAGCCCTGTGGTGGATACCTTTAGCTCGGAAAAGACTTGTAACAACTCCTTTAAGCAGTTTACATTGCTGTGAACCAGACCTCAAATTTAGTAACAACTTGAAGGTGAAAGCCAAGTCACACACTAGAAAATTTGGCCCAATTTCCGATGGCCACTTCATCGCTATTCCGACACATAGTCATCGCAAGAATGACAGTCTAAGGCTAGAAAAAACGTGGTTAGCCATTACGTCGCAATTCCGACGCTTTGCCAAAGTGTCGCAATACCAACACTTTTTCTGACGTTTTATTAGCGCCGGTCTTCCGACGAACCACAACTGTCAGTCTTCTGACGATCACAAACTGTTGGTCTTCTGACGCTTTTCAGGTTTTCAAAAAATGTCGCAATTCTGAAGTTATGGCTTCCAACGTTTTACAAACCATCGCAATTCCGATGAAATATCATCCAACGTTTAGAATGTCATTCGTCCGATGCTGATGTAACATCGCTTTACCGAAGAAAAAGTTAAAAATATTTAAAAATGAAACGTCACTCTTCTGACGATCAAGGCGTCGGTCTTCCGATGAAAAAGTAAAAATATTAAAAAAATTAACGTCGCTCTTCTGATGTGTAAGGCGTCGGTCTTCCGACGAAAAAGTCAAAATATTAAAAAAAATAACGTCGCTCTTCCGACGTCTAAGGCATCGGTCTTCTGATGTCTAAGGCATCGGTCTTCCGATGCATGGTTAAAAATATTTAAAATATATATATATTGTCTAATATGGTTCAACACAAATATATTGCACCAAATTCTATGGAGGAATGGATTAAATAGACTAAAATTTCTCAGGTTAATATTTTTGTTATGGAGAGATGTTTTAAACTATTTCAATTTAATTGATTTTGGTCTGGCATATAAAGTAGGAAATGAACATAAGGTTAGAATTAGAGTTGATCCATGGCCAAGAAGTGGTGACAAACATTGGATGGCACAACCTATAATTAATTTTCTTCGTGACAATGGGAACACTAAACTACCACATTTCAACAACCCAACTCAATTTACCATTTGGAGGCAAGGATGTAAAATGACATAAGTATTGGAGTTCGATGTAGGATTTCATGAGGAATAGAATATGTATTTAGAAGCATTGACATAGTCTTGTATAAGGCTTACTAACAAAGATGATGAACTGGTTTGGTCACATTCTCCATATGGGATCTACATGCACAAACTTGGGTACATTCACCTAAATTCAGTAGAAAGGAACGTTAAACATAAATGGTGGTGGAAAGTGGTCTATAAATCAAAATTTCCATCATAGTGTTGATTTTTCATGCCTCCAATATCATCAAGCCCTCCATAGTTGAATCTTTAATCCTCCACAAATCTGTCTTACCTGAGCTTCAAATAAACATTGGTATACACTTCTATAGATGTGTTCTATCTGAACTCCAAGGAAGCTCTAATTTACCCTTCAAATATACTCCACATATGTGTTATCACCACTCTACTTCCACAAAGGTAATTCTGAGGTGTTCTTGGGCTCAATTCCACAGGATCGAGCTTTACAAGCTAGATTGGTATACGAAACATAAGTCACTGAGTCTTATCACAGTCTTGTAACTTAACACTAAGCTCATAAATAAAAATAGGTGACTTAGCCAATTCGAAAGTTCTGTCCAAGCATCAGTAACGAGGAGATAATCTGAGATTTTAATAGATGTTCACCACCTAAAATATGTCAAAATCCTATAGCTATATCCCTGGCCCGAGACTGCAATGAAGAGGTCCAAAGTATGGTGGCTTCAATAGAACCAAGCCTCAATCTAGGGTTGCAATAGGTTCGAGGGTTTAACTTATTCAAGTCTTAATAAAGGCTACAACACAGAACCGAGCTCTTATGGTATATCTCTCCCCTCCAATAATGACAAACATTAAATTCTCTTGAGCATGGTAGTAGAACTAAATTTGTTTACAACAGTCCATAAGATATCCATTCATTTCTAGAAATTATGTAAGAAGAAAATGAAAGTCATGTGTAACAAAGTATTATGAAAATACTTCTAATTACTGTCATATTGGAGCAACTAGCCTCTGATAGAAAATATAAAAAGAAAAATCAGGACACTGAGTGTGCCCAAAGGATTTTCCCCTTCTCAGAGTTCTTCTCAGAAAGATAGTCACCATGTAATATTTTCCAATCATCACTACTTTTAGCCCACTTTTTTATTTTTCGAAATAGATTAGACTTCTTTGATGTACTAATCCATGTTGGAAATATTTCCATTGACAAGTCATCATACTTTACAGCTTCAGATGTGTTCAATGAATAAGAGGACAAGCTCTCTGAATCATTATCTGACTGGCATTTTCGTTGAGGTCCTGAATGTTCAAACACTGCATATTCCAACATAAGATGTTTAGCAATATCCTGTGATTTTGGACTCAAAATATCCTTAAGGTCCACTTCCTACATCTTTCCAGGGGTTGTATATAAATTTCAAGGTTCATAACGCAAACATGAGTTGACCCAATGCAAATAAACGAGTTCCTCAACCTCACTGAATCGATTCATTTGCAAGCCCTCAACTTGCTTGCAAAGATTTTCATTTGTATGCCTTAGTACAGATGCCTCAGCTTCAACCTTTGCCACCATATCACTCTGCACAAAGTGGTCAAGTAGTTATTTATAAGAAAATTGAAATACCCATCTAGAAATCCTAATGAATATTACTGACTGCATTAATCTAGAATTATGCATCTAGAATTTTAAAATTTGTGCTGAAATTCTAGAAAATCCCATTGACATGGTGAATCCCTTTGTTAATAATTAAGCAATAACATTTTCCTAATCAAGGTTAGCATTTAATATGCACAATGGAGTTCAAGTCGTCTCTAAAGTTTATGTTGACCTAAACTGCCCACACTGAACTAAATCTACTCCTCTGAAGTAAACATATAACAAAAACCCTAAAGTAAGAATTTCCAATGATATTATTTTGTTGATATTTATGATTTTTTATGAAATTTCATTATTTTTAGCATGCTGGGTGAGGCAGAGAGATGTGCATCCCTTACATTAAACCATGAAGTGAAGTTAGTGGACAAGCTGCCCCCTGTAGCCACCAAGGATACAGTACATACAATGGGATATGTGAGTGAAGAAGAGTGTCAATTTTTTCATCACATATGACTTGAGTGTAATTCTAGTTAATTCCACTGCTACGATTAATAATAATATTGATATAACGATGGTAAATTTTACCAAGACCATTTATAGAGCATGGTGATCACCGTAATGTTAACCCCATGTATTCATACTAGAATCGACTTTCAAATGAATAATATATGTTGCAAAAGTCACTTGTATGTGTGTGTCTATAGCAGCATACCTCATTGAGCTTTCAAAGAGCATTAATTTGTGATTCTTCTGCAGCAAGCTTGCTTGCCAAATCCCTCTTCTGGTGCTGAAGTTCCATATTACAAGTGTCGCAATACCGAACCTTCATATCTGACGCCAGGTTCCATCATAGTAATCCGTAAGTAAAAAAAATAGATGATGAACTGTTGCAACTTCCAACTGTTATGCAATTGAAGTGACAATGGCTCCAATTGATGGTTAGAAATTCTTCACCTATAAATATTGTATGTGTTTATTATATTGGAATTATTGCATCGTCATTTGAATCCCTTATTCCCAGGCTCTCTCTCTTACATTCTCAAGCATTGAACATCAACAAGACTAAACTTATAGAAACTTGACATCGACTGTCAAGCATCTCCACTCTCACAGTCTGACAAGTTCATACTAAATTTTCCAGAACACCCTTCATATGCCTTTTTGCATAAGATATCTCTAGTCTTATAAGTCATAGAGTTATGATCGTAGTATGTGGCCCAATATTCTCTAAATTCAGTATAACACTCTGAAACTACATTGTATTGTAAATTTGTAATTGATATTGCAATATCAATTGAGCACTATTTGAGATATCTGTCGATATTGTTTATTTAATATTTTCAGCTTCTTGTGCTGGGATTGCCCGGGATATAGCAAGATAATGGTTTTATTTTTAACATTCTAGAATCTAGAGTGCTTCATCCTTTGCACAGAATCATCTCAGAGGGTTCTGCAATTCCTGTAAGTGTCTCAGGTGAGACCTTCTACAGCCTCTAGATATTGAAAGTATCAATGATTATGGGGTTTTTTTGGCTAGGGAGCTTGAACCCTGGGTCTGATCCCCATGCCAACAACCTGGATCTGCAGAAACACAGATCCTGGATCTTTAATAGGGGGAACCAGTAGTTAATATGTTCTTCTCTTTAAGACAAGAAACACATAGAAATATTTCTTAACGTATCTCTCGGTACCTTAGAGTTGTTAACCAGGTGAGAAGCCTCGGATTTTCAATGGTTTATTGAATTCCTACAAAAGTAACAAAATAAAAATGAAGCAGTGTATGTTGCAATATTCTATTTCAACCTTCAGGATATGGAGGATGATTTCACAAGGAGAAGGCAATGGCCTTGCAATTTAAGTGGGCCATATTACAAAAGTGTTTCCCATAAATGAGAGAATAGCAATGGGTAACCTCTCTCAATTGAGTCGTGACTTGTTTTTTGTAGGTATGGGCTCCAAACTCCAAACCTTGCAAACAAAGAGAGAATGAATCACCATTGTAGAAATTATATAACTAATGCGTTATATTTCTAAGATTCTCCTGATCACACACTATTTGACTTCATGCACAATACAGAACCTATTCCACCATTGATCATCATATGCGGAAATTAAATCAATTGCATGCACATACTGAAACCATAAAAAATTCACACATATGAACACAGTGTTTTAATGGGAAAGCTTAAAGCTAAAAACCCCCAACTATCTGTATATAACATATGTCATATAGATCATGTAAAAATCCTCATACAAAGCTTCTCACAAGCTCTCAGTACAATACAATCGCTAAACACTAATCAGGTCCTGATCTAGCAAATCCATGCACCGATCCTCTGCCACCTGCTAGTCTGCCTCTACTGCCCAATCTTTGCTGAAGAATGGCTCCAAATGAACTCGATTCCACCTGGCCTGTTCTGTGTAATCCTCATTGGCATCTCCACTGAGTGCTAGATACAAACCATGCATCACTATAGTCACAACTGATAGTCATCTTGCCCTTTCACCTATCTCTTCACTGGTCTCCACTGAAACTGTCCATGCACTGTAGTTAAATGATCTATTCTTCACTTGATTAATGAGTTAATAATTAGTGAATTAATTATTAATTAATTCACACCACTCTCACTAGTGTATCAATCAGTTAGACTAGATACAACTAGCTCAACTGTGTCTAACTGAGTTAAACTGACACATATTAATTGAGTTTATTTGTGTGCATGATTTTTCATTTTTGCTTTTTCACATTGGATTCTTGTGACTTGAAATATTTATGCTCTGCATACAACCATGATGAATTTTTATAATGTGGTTTGAGCTAGGTATAGAGAGTTATGTCCGACTGCAAAAAAAATTTAATTGTTTATAATCTGATCAAATATTAGCCCATAAGATTCAATTTTGCTAGTGTGTAGTTCAAGATGTAGGAAATGCAGGTGTTTAGCTGCCTGGATGTGGTAATTTTTTGGGCTCCTTTTCAAATTCAGGACAATAAAATGTGACAAATTTTGTTATTGAATCATACTGAGGAAAACACTAATACAGTAATACCTCTTCTACAAATGAAAAACGATTCTTCAACAAATTAGTGTCTAAACTAAATCCTTGTATAGAAGATTCTTACTGAAGTGTCTACTTGCACCATTACTGATTCTAACACCTTTCTCTCAAAATAATGTCACCTTATTATATGACATCTGCAACCAACCACATTAACATAGTAGTCAAGCAAGGGTGTCAACTGCCTCACATTCTTTGGACTTCATATTTATGGATGAGAGTTTCTCATTTCAAAATCCATGGGTGGTAAAGGTGGAGGCCCTCTATGGGATCTCCATTTCACTATATTTTTATAACACTTTCCTTCTATTTCACGAATCCAAAAACAAAAGTACATTTTGAGCTCATTCTGGGATGAACATGGTCTTCAAGTCCACCTTGCAAACACAAAAGCATTTAAGTAATCTCACCTTCTTTTCAAGGATAACAGGTAGAAATGGTGACATCCTAGTATTTCCTTTGAATGCTATTATTTGGTTCATATTTTAACTTGTTTTCGACATTTGTATCAATGTTGAACAGAGGATTGCAACATTAACAACCTTGGAGAGATGATGTTTCCAACTTCAGTTTTAGGGTATTCAGGCTAAGTTCTAATTTCTTGACAGCATGGTGATTCATTCTCTCCTTGTTTTCATGGTTTTGAGTTTGGAGCCCATACCTACAAAAAACAAGTCACGACTCAATTGAGAGAGGTTACTCATTGATATTCTCTCATTTACGGGAAACAATGTTGTAATATGGCCCACTTAAATTGCAAGGCCATTGCCTTTTCCTCGTGAAATCGTCCTCCATATCCTGAAGGTTGAAATAGAATATTGCAACAAACACTGCTTCATTTTTCTTTTATTACTTTTGTAGGACATTAATAAACCATTGAAAATCTGAGGCTTCTCACCTGGTTAAAAACTCTAAGGTACTGAGAGATACGTTAAGAAATATTTTTATGTGTTTCTTGTCTTCAAGAGAAGAACATATTCACTATTGCTTCCACCTATTGAAGATTCAGGATCTGTGTTTCTGCAGATCCAGGTTATTGGCATGGGGATTAGACCCAGGGTTCAAGCTCCCTAGCCGAAAAACCCCATAAGCATTGAAACTTTCAATCTCTAGAGGCTGGAGAAGGTCTCACCTGAGACACTTACAGGAATTGCAAAACCATCTGAGATGATTCTATGCAAAGGATGAAGCACTCTAGATTCTAGAATGTCAAAAATAAAACCATTATCTTGCTATATCCCGGGAAATCCCAGCACAAGAAACTGACAATATTAAATAAACAATATCGACAGATATCTCAAATAGTGCTCAATTGATATTGCAATATCAATTACAAATTTACAATACAATGTAGTTTCACAGTGTTATACTGAATTTGGAGAATATTGGGCCATAGAATACGATCATAACTCTATGAATTATAAGACTAGAGATACCTTATGCAGAAAGGCATATGAAGGGTGTTCTGGAAAATTTAGTATGAACTTGTGAGACTGTGAGAGTGGAGATGCTTGACAATCGATGTCAAGTTGCTGTAAGTTTAGTCTTGGTGATGTTCAATTATTGAGAATGCAAGAGAGAGAGCTTGGGCATAAGGGATTCAAATGACGATGCAATAATTCCAATACAATAAACACATACAATATTTATAGGTGAATAATTTCTAACCATCAATTGGAGCCATTGGCACTTCAATTGCATAACAGCTGGAAGTTGCAACAGTTAATCATCTATGTTGTTTACATATTGATTACTATGATGGAACCTGTCGTCGGATATGAAGGTTCGGTATTGCGACACTTGTAACATGGAACTTCAACACCAGAAGAGGGACTTGGAAAGCAAGCTTGTTGTAGCAGAATCACAAATTAATGCTCTTGGAAAGCTCAATGAGGTATGCTGCTATAGACACACACATACAAGTGCCTTTTGCAACATATATTATTCATTTGAAAGTCGATTCCAGCATGAATACATACGGTTAAAATTATAGTGATCACCATGCTCTGTAAATGGTCTTGGTTAAAATTTACCATCGTTATATCAATATTATTATTAATCGTAGCAGTGGAATTAACTGGAATTACACTCAAGTCACCTGTGACGACAAAATTGACACTCTTCTTCACTCACATATCCTATTGTATGTACTGTATCCTTGGTGGCTACAGGGGGCAGCTTGTCCACTAACTTCATTTCACAGTTTAAAGTAAGGGATGCACCTCTCTCTGCCTTACCCAACATGCTGAAAATAATGAAATTTCATAAAAAATCATAAATATCAACAAAATAATATCATTGGAAATTCTTACTTTGGGGTTTTGCATATATGTTTACTTCAAATGAGTAGATTTAGTTCAGTGTGGGCAATTCAGGTCACCATAAACTTTAGAGATGACTTGAACTCCATTGTGCATATTAAATGCTAACCTTGATTAGGAAAATGTTATTGCTTAATTATTAACAAAGGGATTCACCATGTCAATGGGATTTTCTAGAATTTCAGAACAAATTTTAAAATTCTAGATGCATAATTCTAGATTTAATGTAGTTAGTAATATTCATTAGGCTTTCTAGATGGGTATTTCAATTTTCTTATAAATAACTACTTGACCACTTTGTGTAGAGTGATATGGTGGCAAAGGTTGAAGCTGAGGCATCTGTACTAAGCCACACAAATGAAAATCTTTGAAAGCAAGTTGAGGGCTTGCAAATGAACCGATTCAGTGAGGTTGAGGAACTCGTTTATTTGCATTGGGTCAACTCATGTTTGCGTTAAGAACTTAGAAATTCAGATAAAACCCCTGGAAAGATGTCGACAGTGGAACTTAAGGATAGTTTGAGTCCAAAATCGCAGGATATTTCTAAACAGCTTATGCTGGAATATGCAGTGTTTGAACATTCAGGACCTCAACGAAAACGCCAGTCAGATAACTATTTAAAGAGCTTGTCCTCTTATTCATCGAACACATCTGAAGCTGCAGAGTATGATGAATTTGCAATGGAAATATTTCCAGCATGGATTAGTACATCAAAGAATTCTATTCTATTTCAAAAACTAAAAAAGTGGGGGTGATGTTTGGAAAATATTACATGGTGACTATCTTTCTGAGAAGAATTTTGAGAAGGGGAAAATCCTTTGGGCACACTCAGTGTCCTGATTTTTCTTTTTCTATTTTCTATCAGAGGCTAGTTGCTCCAATATGACAGTAATTTGAAGTCTTTTCATAATACTTTGTTACACATGACTTTCATTTTCTTCTTGCAGAATTTCTAGAAATGAATGGATATCTTGTGGACTGTTGTAAACAAATTTAGTTTTATTACCATGCTCAAGATAATTTAATGTTTTTCATTATTGGAGGACAGAGATATACCATAAGAGGTCGGTTTTGTGTTGTAGCCTTGTTGAGTCCCGAATTTGTCTCTCTTCCATACACTTTTCCATATCTCTTTCACTCACCTAAACCTCCAAAATTGTCAAATATCATGTGCAAAAGGGTATCTAACATGGTTTTTAATTATGTTTGTGTGTTTTCTATTTGATTTAGATTTTGTTCATACAGCTGCGGAAACTTGTCACTTTCCGCAGCCGCTGCAACTTTCCGCGGCTATTTTGTGGAAATCAATGTTACAGGTGTCAACGAAGGAAACGAGCCACATGGGCAGGCTAGGAATGACAAGGACATGGTTCGTGTCCTATTGGTTCAAGTAAATTCGTCAAGGAAAGCCGTGGTCAAAGCCATCCACGTGGAAGTCAACTGTGGAGTTCTATGTCGGCTGGACTCTGTTTCGTGGCATAGAAACATCCATACGGCCGTTTCCAAGCTTACGGAGGATAATTGACATCTGTGCAAAGTTCTGGAGTTGAATTTAAGCGCCCACCTTCCATAGATCCGTTTTCCAACATGGCCATACTCCTAAATCCGTGGCCTTAGTGGTCTACGTGCTGGCTGTTAGCATAAACTTCAGGAGACAGTTACATTTTATTGCTTTATAAAGAGCGTTTGCATACGCACGTAGAGTTAGTGAATAGGAGTTGATAGTTGTTAAGTTGATATATCTGTTAAGTTGATGTGCGTACTCTGTTATGTGGTGATTACGCTGCCTTGAGCCGTAATACCACCAGCCTGTAATGACTTTCTTTTTAATGTGAAAAACTCTGTTTCATAACTTAATTCGTGTTTGAAGATCATACCGGAGCTGCGTAGAGGGCCCCTGCTCAGCCGAGGTTCTGTGTATTAATGTATATATTTTTCATTTCATTTCTTTAAGTAATCATTGTATCATAACCCATTACATGTTCATATTTCATAGTTGTTTTATTTATGTTCATACATTTCTGTAATTTCCATTGCATTCCTGTCTTTTATGTTTTTATGATTGTTAAAATACTGATCAGTTTTCTTGTGCAGGTTTTAGGTAGACACCCCGGGGCATTTTCATAGTATTTTCGCTAATGATATGAAACTGATATTATTCTGCTGCTAGTTTTCTTTCACGGTCTTTGTTTAACTTCAGTTTTGTTTTGTGCATTTCAGTTTTGTTTATCTGATTCAATAGTTAAAATTAGACATATTAAGCTACTCATAGTGTCTTCAGCTACCTCCGAAAGCCACAGCTGGACTGATGGTGAGGGGCTGCATGATGAGATGTGTAGTTTAGTATTAGTTTCCTTTCTGCAAAATTAGATATATTAAGCTGCTCATAGCGTCTTCATTTTCCTCCGAAAGCCACAGCTGGACTGATGGTGAGGGGCTGCATGATGAAGTGTGTAGTTTAGTATTAGTTTCTTTTCCGCAAACTTAAATATATTGAATCATGTATGACATCTTCAATTGCCTCCGAAAGCCACAGCTGGAATGATGGCGAGGGATTGAATCATGTGTGTATGGTTTAGTATTAGTTTACTTTCTGCAAATTAAATATCAGTTACACAAGTTGTTTATGATTACTTCCGCAAGTCATAGCTGGTCTAATGATGAAGGGTCAGAAAATGAATTGATGTAATCTGATTTAGATTTCTTTCATTTCAATTTTGAATTTCCATAAGCGTAGTTTCTTTTGTGTTCAGTTGGCAGCAAGAATAGTTTAGTTTTCATATTCACTAGTTTCTTGTTTTGATTCATTAGATTAACAACACTTTCCATTTCAGCAGTTTACTTTCTTTTGTCATTTGTAATTTCAATTTGCTTTTAAAGTTTCGAGATTGGTAAATCATTATAGGGGATATCACTTCCTTGAAAAATTATAACCAAACTTGTTTTTCACTTTAGAATTTCCATTTCACCTTAGAAAGACCATAAACGACAAAAAGTTAAGAAAGAGGTTATCTTGCACATATAGTGCGCCGCACTTCATCAGCTTACGATTCCCGGATTGACAATTAAATGCAGCAATTTAGGACACACTAAATTGACCAAACATTTTGGCGCCGTTGCCGGGGGAGTGTAACTAGGTAGCCAATTTCTTAAAAAAAAAAAAACACAAAAAAATCATAAAAGAAGGGAAAACTTGATAACTTCTTGAAGTATGCTCTCCTCTTGCACCTAGTGTGATCTGGAGGATCAGAAAAGAGAGTTATTGGTTTAGTAATTTCTTAAGTATGCTCTCTTCTTGCACCTAGTGTGATCTGGAAGATCAGAAAGAGAATTATTAGCCCAACTTTTATTAAAAAATATAAAAAATGACATGCATAGAGCGAGAGATTCTAGGGGAAGGTTTATAGCTAAAGCCAAGAGTTCGATTTTTACAACTCCATCTTCTTCAAGGCATAGACCAGATTCACCATCATCTACCCCTAGCCTTAAGATTTTTGGAAGCCAAAGAACAGCTGAATTAGAGGATTCTTTTACACCACCTACTAAAGCCTACTTAGAAAACAAAGAAACTTTCTCTCATCCTTCCTTGATAGAAGAACTAGAGGACTATAAGGACTCTAAAGAAACTATCATGGCAGAAGAAGTAATAAATAGAGGTGGAGGTAGAGGAGGAGGAGATAATGAAGATAACAATGGTGAAGGAAATAATGGTAGAAATAGGGACGATTTTCTTGGATTTCCTATAGTTGATGAGGAAACTCATGCAACAATGAAAAATATTTCACCATCTGTTCTCCCTAACTTTTATGGATTACGAAGTGAAGATCCTGAAACATTTCTGTTTGAGTTTGAAGTAGTGTGCCGAACTTATGACTATATGGAAGATTCTCAAAAACTCAAACTGTTTCCTTCAACTTTGAAGGGATCTGCTTTAAAATGGTTCATGGGATTAGCCACTCAATCTATCAGGACTTGGAATGATATGAAACAAACATTTTTGGATAGATACTTGGACTATTGTATGCCCACCAATCATAAGGATGAGGTATTCAAAATGATGCAAAAAGAAGATGAAAATTTGGAAGACTTAATTGAAAGATTTCTTGAAAAGAGCAAAGATGAGCAACTTAGATAATGAAACCTTGAAAGCCCTCCTATTAAAAGCCATTAGAGATGAATGGATAGACATTTTAAACATGATGGGTAAAGGAGACATTTCTCAACTCCCATTTCATGATATAACAGAACTATGTATCCAATTCTCAAGGGGAAGATCTAAAGCTGGAAAAGGGCCTAGGGATTCTTCTCTTATTAGGGCTAACAAATCTGCAACTGGATCAGTAAGTAGGGCAGAGATTGGTAATATGCTTGATGAGTTTAAAACTGATATCTTAGGGGGTCTTAGTGAACAACTAGACACCCTTAAAATCCAAAACAAGCGGAAAGCAGAAACAGATGCTTTAGCCATCTTTTGTCCGAAATGTAGAAAGAAACATGCTTTAAGGGAATGTCCCTTGGATGCAAAAGTTGTAGAAACATGTATGATTTGCTCAGAAAATCATGAGATCAAGGATTGTCCTTCAATCCCTGGACTCAAAGTTGTTTTTCAAGAAGATCCAAATTCAATAGAATCTCTCTGTTTTGTCGCAAGGAGACCTTGGCAGGGACAACAATCTCAAGGGTTTAATAACCCTATGAATCTTCAAACCCCACCAAATTGGACTCCATGGCAACAACCTTGGCCCCAACATCAAAACTCATATCAGCCATGGGTACAAGGAATGCAAAATCCTTATGGGAGATTTGCTCAATTTTATCAATATCCTCCATCTTTTCAAAACCAACAAGCTCCACAATTTCCCAGCCAAAATCCACAACAACTTTCATTGCCATTTCCACAACATCAACCTTCTCAACAAAATACAAATCCTCAACTCATGCTCCCATACCAACAGAAGACAAATCAACTTCCGGCTCAGCCATTGCCAAATCCTAACAATAAGAATCCTCAAACTACTTATATGGTAGAAGGACAACAATTTCCTACCTATATGATTGTTCCTCTCAACGATGTTCAACTCAGATCTGGTAGAGTTTTAGAAAAACCTTCTATAGACATTCAAGAGCAAGATACCTCTGAGGAGGACTCTCTTCAAGTCAATAAGGGTTCTGAGGAAGAATCTCTTCAAAATTCAAAAAAGAAAAAAGAAAAAGAAAAGCTAGCATCCACAACTCCTATAGTTGAGCAACATGTATCTTCATCTACACCTCCTTTTCCGGAAAGACTACAAATTGATAAGGGGGTGGAAAAACAAATTTTGTTGCCTAACTATGACTTTCTAGATGAATTGAAGAATGTTTGTATCAAGATTCCATTGCTACAAGCCATTCGGGAAATTCCTATTCTAGCAAAAACCATAAAGGAGTTGAGTTTCAAAAGACCAGGAAGAAAGCTAAAGGACACAAGAAGAATCCACCTGGTAGGAAAGATTGGAGACATTATGATGGGAAAAATTGCCATGCAGAAGTATGTAGATCCTGGAAGTCCAATTGTCAAGACACATATAAATGGGATAGAAATTCCAAACACATTGATTGACTTAGGGGCTGCTATCAACATTATGAGTAGACAGACTATGGAACAGTTAAAACTTCCTAACCTTCTTTTTACACCTACTTTATTGCAACTTGCGGATCGATCGGTTATTAAACCAGATGGTGTATTAGAAGATATTTCAGTCTCCTTAGATTCTTGGGAATATCCAGTAGACTTTATGATTTTGACTCCCAAAAGTAATCTAGGAGGACATCCAATTATCTTAGGAAGACCTTGGTTGGCCACAACTGATGCTTTTATTAGTTGTAGATCTGGAGACATGTACATTTCTAATGGTAATTCGACAAAGAAATTCAATTTGTATCCTCCCGCAAGAGCAATTACAGAAATAGGAGACAATGAATGGGTCGATGATGAGAACACTATACAACTTGTCTTTACCATTTCTGAGATTAGTGAGGATAGTCAAATTCTGAACACATTAGAAAATTTTGAGATAACTTCAGAATATGACCCCACACAATTTCAGTTGGAATCTGACATAGAATATTTATCATCAAGACAAATGTCTCTTTACTCTATGGAAGAATTTGGTAATTCTATTTTTGAGATTTTTCCAGAAAAGACATTAAATATCAACAAACATCTGGAGAAGTCACAACAAGAAGAACTAACCAGAATCTTGCAAAAACATTCTACTGCATTTGCATGGGAGTATACTGACATGAAGGGTATTGATCCTAAGACTTGCATCCATCATATCTATATTGAGGAAAACAGTAGACCAATTAGACAACCTCGAAGAAGGATGAATCCAAATCTTAGGGAGATAGTGAAAGAAGAGCTCCAAAAACTTCTCAATGTAAACTTCATTTATCCAATTTCAGATAGCCGATGGGTTTCTCCTTTGGTTATAGTACCTAAAAAGAATGGTAAATGGAGAGTATGCATTGATTACGGGGAGTTGAACAAAGCAACTTTGAAGGATCACTTTCCTTTGCCTTTTATTGATCAGGTATTAGATACATTAGCAGGTAAAAAGTACTTTTCATTTTTGGATGGTTTTAGTGGCTATAATCAAATTCAGGTAGCACCTGAAGATCAAGATAAGACCGCATTTACTTGTCCATGGGGAACTTTTGCCTACCAAGTGCTTCCTTTTGGGTTATGTAATGCACCTGCAACATTCCAAAGAGCAGTACTAGGAATTTTTTCTGATCTAATCCATGATTGTGTAGAGGTTTATATGGATGATTTTACGGTTTATGGTAATTCATTTGAAGAGGCATTAGAAAATTTGGAAAAAGTTCTCATAAGATGTAAAGAAACAAACCTTTCATTAAGCCATGAAAAATGCTTTATGATGTTTACTGAAGGGATTGTTTTAGGACATCATATTTCAGGAGATGGAATTAAAGTTGATAGATCAAAAGTTGAAGTCATCCCCAAGTTGCCTATTCCAAATTGTCAAAGAGATGTTAGAAGTTTTCTAGGATTTACTGGTTACTATAGAAGATTTATAGAAAACTTCACTAAAATAGCATCTCCACTCTTCAAGTTGCTTACAAAAGACTGTGAATTTAAATGGGATCCTGATTGTCAATCCGCTTTTGAAACTTTGAAAACAAGAATATCCGAAGCACCTATCTTGAGAGGACCAAATTGGAAACTTCCTTTCCATATTTCTACAGATGCTTCAGATACAGCTCTTGGAGCTGTGTTGGGTCAAAAGATTTAATTCCTTATGCCATTTATTACACCAGTAAAAATTTGACTCCCACAGAGTTGAATTATACTGTGACTGAAAAAGAGTTCTTAGCTGTTGTTCATGCAATTAATAAGTTTAGACATTACATAATAGGCTATGAAACTTTTATTCATACTGACCATTCTGCAATTAGATATTTAATGAACAAACCTGTTACTAATGGCAGAGTGACAAGATGGCTTTTACTTTTGCAAGAATTCAATATTCCTGTGTTGGATAGACCAGGAAAACAGAATACAGTAGCTGATTTCTTGTCTAGGATTCAGAATACTAAAGAAGATTCTCCTGTAGAAGATAAATTTCCTGATGAATACTTGTTTGCAGTAACTATTAAGACCCCTTGGTATGCGGATATTGCTAACTATTTGGTTACAGGGAAACTACCTTCACATTTATTTCCAAGAGAAAAACGAAAAATTATTCAGGAGAGTTCAAAATATTCATGGATTTCTAACGAATTGTTTAAAACAGGGCCAGATCTTGTGATCAGAAGATGTGTCGGGGAAGATGAAATGCCTGATATTCTTAAGGCATGTCATGATGAACCATGCGGCGGACACTTTGCGGACAAAAGGACGGCCTATAAAATCCTTTCCTTGGGATATTATTGGCCTTCTCTCTTCAAAGATGCAAAACAATATGTCCAAAGGTGTGATAGCTGCCAAAGAGTAGGGAAACCTACCCTTTCAAATGAAATGCCACTGCAAACACAGGTACTCATTGAACCCTTTGAAAAATGGGCTTTTGATTTCATTGGACCGATTAATCCACCATCGAAGCAAAAGAAGTATATATTGGTTTGCACTGATTATGTTACTAAATGGGTAGAAGCTAAAGCATTAGTATCCGCTACTGAAAATTCAGTTGTTCATTTTCTTTATGAGGATATTTTTACTCGCTTTGGTGTTCCAAGAGAAATTGTGACAGATCAGGGGAGCCAATTCACATCCAATTTGGTGGAAAAGTTGATGGAAGAATACAAAATCAAGCACAGAAGATCTACTCCTTATCATCCACAAGAAAATGGTCAAGTGGAGTCCACAAACAAAGTTCTTGAAAGTATCATCACCAAGACTGTTCATCTACACAGAAGAGATTGGGCAGAAAGGCTTCCAGAAGCCTTGTGGGCCTACAGAACTACATGGAGGAATACAACAGGACATTCTCTCTATGAACTTGTTTATGGGAAAGAAGTCTTGTTCCCCATTGAGTTCCAAGTCAAGACCTTCAAGATAGCAGTTCAGTTGGGAATGGACTTATCAGAAGCCCAAAAGCATAGAATGGAGCAATTGAATGAGCTAGATGAGATCAGACAAGAAGCAATTCTAAAAACTGATCTAGTTCAATATCAAGGAACTAAGTGGCATGACAAATATATCAAAGAGAAGAAGTTTCAAGAAGGAGATTGGGCATTGTTGTTTGACTCCAAGTTTAAAGACTTTCAAGGGAAATTTCAGACTCATTGGCTTGGGCCATATGAGATTGACAAGGTCTTTAACAATGGAGCTGTAAGAATGAAGACCATTGATGAGTTTCAAACTCCTCTTTTAGTGAATGGCCATAGATTGAAAGTTTATCATAAGCCACTCTCTAAAGAGGATTTTGTCAAGTTGTTGTTTCAAGAAAGTTCTGCAATCAGGCTGGTACAGAAGAATCCTTCTTCTCTACCAAGCTAGTTTTTGTTTTTCAAGTTAAAAAAAAAAAAAAAAAAAAAAAGAAAAGAAAAGAAAAGAAAAGAAAAGAAGAAGAAAAAAAATGGTATAAGCCTGAAAACCAATCATCGATTGGCAGTCTTATACAGAAAATATGGGGTGAAAATCAGGGACACCTGACACTCTATATTTTCCAAAAAAAAAATTCTGTCTTTTATTTCATTTTATCTCACCACCCACTCCATTTCATTCCGCTTCATTTCATTTCATTTCACTTCATTCCACTTCATCTCATCCATTCCATCAATAAAAATCTTTTTATGACCATTTCCACCTGGTCATTTGTCATTTTTTCATTTCTATTTCAGCCAAGTAATAGCTGTGTCAGTTTCCGCAGCTGACATCTGTTTCCGCAGCTGACTCCAGTTTCCGCAGCCAGAAGCAGATTCCACAACTGCTACTACTCTGTTTTCAAAAAGAATGTACAGTTAGTTGTTGTTTTCATAAAATCATGAAATAAAATGCAGGAGAGGATCAATGGGACATTCAAGACACTAATGAAGATCAATCAGTTGAAGACCAAGGGCAAAAGCAAGGATTACAAAGGTATGAATAAAGTTTATTTCAAATAGTATAAAAGACACATTTTTATGTAATTTTAAACTATGAGCTCTACCCATAACGCGCAATGATTATATTGACAGTCCGTAACCCTCCACGATCTCTATGTTATCCTCTTGCATTTATTCACAAACGGCTTCATTATTGAAAATTCCGACTCTTACTCATGTTCAAATAGCCCACCGAAGATAATGATACGTATTTGAGTTGACAAAGGACTCTTACAAGCCGCATAACTCCATAATCATTGATTGAAAGGTGTTCATATTTATGACACAGCCACCAAAAATTCAAAATGCGGCTGAATGCATTATGCTTTGTTAACCTCTTTGTCGTTTCTCTGTCGTGTTACAAAACCTCACTCTACTCATTCTCATTCCCTGTTTCACTCCATTCCGTTCCTTTTACTCACTCTCATTCTCGTATATTCACCCACAGTCTTATTCCATTCTGTGTATGGTGCTCATTTCCGTTTTGTGATAACATCCCCACGGCATTGTGCTCGACTCCGTGTATTCCATCGTTCCACTTCCGCTTAAAACCCTCACAGAGGCAAGCTGTGAAGCACAGAGAAGTAAAATGGGAAAATTATTAAGGGCGGAGCCGGAAGGACCGAAGTTCATAGAGGGATTTCCACAAGCAAAAGAGATGTTGAGAAAAGCTAAATGGCTGCGTTTTATTCAGAAATTCCGGGGTTACCACGGAGAAATTACCAAAGCGTTTGCAAGATCATTTGATGGCTCGGAAGCAGAAGTGGGAGACCTCAAGTTTTTGGTTAATGAAGCATCAATAGCAGCAGCCACAGAGCTTCTTCAGGAAGGAGAACGGTGGTTCAAAAACAAAAGTATCAGTGATGAGGCATGGAGAACAATCCTCCGAAATCAAGGTATGGATATCACTGTTTTCAAAAGAGGAATTCCAGTGCATGCAATAAAAGATGAATAGGCCACTTTATTACTCATTGTTCAGAAATTTATCACATGTGAAGGCCGCTTTGGCTCTATGTACATGTATCATACTAGGATATTGATGAATTTCGTTGAAAACCAAACTCTCAATCTTCCTTATTTCCTATTCAATAGCTTGAAGAAAATGGCTGTGACTGTGCAAAAACACCTAGGAGATGTAGAGCCTCATTTATATCATCATGGGCTTATAAAAAATTTGATTGAAAAGGAGCTAAAAGAAAGAAAAGATACATGGGAACAATTCTTAGTAAGAAACTTCTTTGAAGAACCTCAGGAAATTCCTGAAGGTAATCCAATTAGAAGGACTAGAAGAAAGAAAATGGATGTTGAAACCCAAGTTGCTCCTACACAGGAAGTTCCCGCAGCTAGCACAACAAAAAGAAGTAGAAGGAAAAGAACAGTAGATGAAATCCAAGATACTTCTACTATTACTATGAAGAAAAATGATAGAGAAGAGAGATTGGTAAAAAGGAAGAAGAAGGAAATCAAAATTAAGAAGCCAATAATATCAAAAGGGAAAGAAATTGTTGAGGTTGTCCATAAAACTTCTTCTTTTGAAGAAGAATATCACCAAATTCTATCTGAGAGATTAATTTTTCTTCAAAAACAGTCATCTCTATCTAAAAAGGCAAAAACAGGAAAACAAGAACAAAAGGGTAATGTACCACAGCAAGTGAGGAGAAGCAGCAGGCTTAAGGGAAAACTGAGAAAAACACAAATTAAAGGTCCTCATTTCATTGATTTGGGTGAAGAGACATCTGAACAGTCTCCAACTGACCATAGTACATTTCAGTCAGTTAGTGAACCTGACTCCTTTCACTCCCAATCAGACAATGAGCGTACTCCATCTTATTCTCAGCAAAATATTGATGAAAGTTCTCCTCAGCCAAATTTTGAACATAATTCTCCCTTGCAGCATTTTGAGGACAGTCCAATGAAAAAGACACCGGAAGTAGACCCCAAACAGCGGGAGGTCTATGACTATATAGAATCCCTGGAGAAGGCAGCCACAGGTCCAAGCACCTCTTCTATTCAGCCTCCTACATTGCAGGATAACTTGGTTCAGTCATTAAAACAGGAGATTTTTGAGCTTGAGCTTTTGAATCGGCATATCAAAAATAAAAATGAAACACTCAAAGAGCAAGGAAAACTGGACAAGATTATCCATGACAATACTATGTTACATTTGGGTATTTGGAAAAAGAAAAATAAGAAGCTAAAAAGGAAATGCCAAAAATTGAGCAGAGCACTTGTGAATATCAAATTCAGGTGCCTCATGAAGAAACCCAGAATGATGGCAGTACCAAAGAAGAAGAGAAGGGGGTTAGATGTGTTGGCTGAAGTATCAAGGAACATGAATTGAACAAAGAGTGTCAAAATTTTGGTTGCATGAGGACATGCAACACCTTCACAGTGGGGGTATGTTGAGTCCCGAATTTGTCTCTCTTCCATACACTTTTCCATATCTATTTCACTCACCTAAACCTCCAAAATTGTCAAATATCATGTGCAAAAGGGTATCTAACATGGTTTTTAATTATGTTTGTGTGTTTTCTATTTGATTTAGATTTTGTTCATATAGCTGCGGAAACTTGTCACTTTTCGCAGCCGCTGCAACTTTCCGCAGCTATTTTGTGGAAATCAATGTTACAGGTGTCAACGAAGGAAACGAGCCACATGGGCAGGCTAGGAATGACAAGGACATGGTTCGTGTCCTATTGGTTCAAGTAAATTCGTCAAGGAAAGCCGTGGTCAAAGCCATCCATGTGGAAGTCAACTGTGGAGTTCTATGTCGGCTGGACTCTGTTTCGTGGCATAGAAACATCCATACGGCCGTTTCCAAGCTTACGGAGGATAATTGACATCTGTGCAAAGTTCTGGAGTTGAATTTAAGCGCCCACCTTCCATAGATCCGTTTTCCAACATGGCCATACTCCTAAATCCGTGGCCTTAGTGGTCTACGTGCTGGCTGCTATCATAAACTTCAGGAGACAGTTACATTTTATTGCTTTATAAAGAGCGTTTGCATACGCATGTAGAGTTAGTGAATGTGAGTTGATAGTTGTTAGTTGTTAAGTTGATGTGCGTACTCTGTTATGTGGTGATTACGCTGCCTTGAGCCGTAATACCACCGGCCTGTAATGACTTTCTTTTTAATGTGAAAAACTCTGTTTCATAACTTAATTCGTGTTTGAAGATCATACCAGAGCTGCGTAGAGGGCCCCTGCTCAGCCGAGGTTCTGTGTATTAATGTATATATTTTTCATTTCATTTCTTTAAGTAATCATTGTATAATAACCCATTACATGTTCATATTTCATAGTTGTTTTATTTCTGTTCATACATTTCTGTAATTTCCATTGCATTCCTGTCTTTTATGTTTTTATGATTGTTAAGACACTGATCAGTTTTCTTGTGCAGGTTTTAGGTAGACACCCCGGGGCATTTTCATAGTATTTTCGCTAATGATATGAAACTGATATTATTCTGCTGCTAGTTTTCTTTCACAGTCTTTGTTTAAATTCAGTTTTGTTTTGTGCATTTCAGTTTTGTTTATCTGATTCAATAGTTAAAATTAGACATATTAAGCTACTCATAGTGTCCTCAGCTACCTCCGAAAGCCACAGCTGGACTGATGGTGAGGGGCTGCATGATGAGATGTGTAGTTCAGTATTAGTTTCCTTTCTGCAAAATTAGATATATTAAGCTGCTCATAGCGTCTTCAGTTTCCTCCGAAAGCCACAGCTGGACTGATGGTGAGGGGCTGCATGATGAAGTGTGTAGTTTAGTATTAGTTTCTTTTCCGCAAACTTAGATATATTGAATCATGTATGACATCTTCAATTGCCTCCGAAAGCCACGGCTGGACTGATGGCGAGGGATTGAATCATGTGTGTATGGTTTAGTATTAGTTTACTTTCTGCAAAATTAAATATCAGTTACACAAGTTGTTTATGATTACTTCCGCAAGTCATAGCTGGTCTAATGATGAAGGGTCAGAAAATGAATTGATGTAATCTGATTTAGATTTCTTTCATTTGCAATTTTGAATTTCCATAAGCGTAGTTTCTTTTGTGTTCAGTTGGCAGCAAGAATAGTTTAGTTTTCATATTCACTAGTTTCTTGTTTTGATTCATTAGATTAACATCACTTTCCATTTCAGTAGTTTACTTTCTTTTGTCATTTGTAATTTCAATTTGCTTTTAAAGTTTCGAGATTGGTAAATTATTATAGGGGATATCACTTCCTTGAACAATTATAACCAAGCTTGTTTTTCACTTTAGAATTTCCATTTTACCTTAGAAAGACCATAAACGACAAAAAGTTAAGAAAGAGGATATCTTGCACATATAGTGCGCCGCACTTCATCAGCTTACGATTCCCGGATTGACAATTAAATGCAGCAATTTAGGACACACTAAATTGACCAAACAAGCCTTTTATTAAGACTCTAATCAGTTAAACCCTCAGACCTATTGCAACCCTATATTGAGGCTTGGTTCTATTGAAGCCGCCATACTTTGAACCTCTTCATTGCAATCTCAGGCCAGGGATATAGCTATAGGATTTTGACATATTTTATGCAGTGAAAATCTATTAAAATCTCAGATTATCTCCTATTTACTGATGCTTGGACAGAACTTTCGAATTGGCTAAGTCACCTATTTTTATTTATGAGCTCAATGTTAAGTTACAAGACTGTGATAAGACTCAGTGACTTATGTTTTGTATACCAATCTAGCTTTTAAAGCTTGGTCCTGTGGAATTGAGCCCAATAAACACCTCATACTTACCTTTGTGGAAGTTGTTGAAAAATAAATAAATACTGAGAGCGGGGGGTGGATCAATATTTAGGGCTGAACAATAATTCTTTTCTTTCTCTTAAAGCCATATGGTATAGTACTACATCCAACATGTATGTCCAGATAATTATTATGTCTTTACTTATATCATTGCATCAGATAAGCATTAAGCATGAATTGAAATAACAGAACAAACCATCAAACATAAAAAACACATATGAACACCAGGATTTAAGGTGGAAACCCAATTCTGGAGAAAACCATCGCTGCTGTAATCTCAGTCTTCAATATTTATTATAGAGAAAACTTCTTACAATATATGCTGGTGCAGACTTATACCAGCACGTAGGTACCCACCTGTATAAGGCTACAACCTTCTCTCGTTTACCAGCCTCTCCTGGAAGGGAGCTAGTACCCCCTGCTCTCATTTACCAGCTACCACTGGAAGGGAGCTACAACCCCCTCTCTGAAGGCTTCGACCCTCAGCACCACTGCGGATCACGTTTCATCAATTTTCATACTGGATCCACCAGTTTCCATACGACATACCTTGCCAGTCACCAGATTTATTTATTTTCTATATACTCACACCAGTTCTTCATGATTTCGTTCGTCATTCAAACCAGAGATTCATCATTGTCAGATCATTATATTCATGGGTGCATCGTAGTGTCAGATTTATCAGTTAAGAATAGAGCTTGCCCATATAGATATTCTTTGGAGAAATTTTTGTTCACCACCCTTATAATGCACACCACGTTCTCTATTTTTCCTTCTCCTTTTATAGTTTTTCCTTTATTAAAACCATGAGTCAAAACCACGAACCGCTTATGGTATTACTCTGTCAGTATTCCTTTTAGTTTATCCCACTGGGCTTTTTGATCTCTTTTTAATTTTCATTTATCAATTTTAAAGAAATTGACAAATAAATATATTCACAATTTTTGAATTCCCAAGCCTTATGTCTAAAGTTTAACCCTTCGGACTTTATAGAAATATCCAACGCTTCCAAGTAAATCAATCTTACGATAAACCTTTGACCCCGGGCCCACATACATAGTCAATAGCCAATCCAATACGCCCATCATACCATAATAAACTTCATGCAAGTCCAGCGTCCGATCACCATTAGATTAGCAAGCTTCCAGATCAACGACGTATATACATATCGCTCGACCTCCGATGCCGAACGTTAACATGCGATGGTCCACCGTACCTGTGTTAATCTTCGCGCACCTTCAGCAAATGATGACCATCCGATGACCCCTTCCCAGATCAACGACGCTCAACGATATCGCTGGGCGTCCTTGGTCGAACTATAACGCACGATGGCGCATAGTGAAAAGTGGTTTTGTGAATTCGTACAAGGACGCGTGTCGAGCACTCTATGGAATCGCTCCTCAACTAGGAAATACCACTTGCTCCGCATAGGCGGTGCGATGAAAACCATAAACTGCCTTCACTATTCACTTGGTCATGGTTCCACTCTTCCACATAGGGTTCTGTCGCCTTTTCAATGTATTATTATAATAAAGTTGAGCTCTAAGGTTTTGCCTTTCTACTCCTAGTTCCGTCCAACTTCGCGTTCCGTCGTCACCAAGTGTTCCGCTACTCCATTAATTTGCGCCATCTCCCATCAACTCCCTCATCAGATATAGAGTATCATTCAAGCCTTCAAATTACACAGGACATCATTTGACTCCATTACAGAGGTTATTCACACAGAGGTTTAGGGGATTTCACACAAGACTTACATTAGTCAATACACATATCCCTAACTCTGCAACAATGATTTCATTACTCTCCGGGCACCGTAGGTATCCTCTTGTCTCTTCCTAGCAGCTCTCCCTTTTGTCATCTCCTTTGTAAACTGTATTAAACCACTAATTCAACTCTACTGCTCTGTCTCTAATTCCTATGTTTCATCTGCTTCCTATGCTACCACTCTGTCTCTTTGGCCTTATGGATAGTTTAGGTGCCGCTCCTATCTTTGCCAATTCCTTTGCCATCAATGACAACATTTCCAACAATCTCCCCCTTTGGCATTGATGGAAATACTCTTCCTTTGATGGCCTTAAAGAAGCCCTTTGTTGCTTTTCCTCCCCCTTTGACATCAATGGCAAAGAGTTTGATCAATATCCTTTGAACCGACAATGCCATGCTCCCCCTGAGATCATGCTGCATCTTCAAACATAATATGACCAACAATTCATCCTTTTCATATGACCAATGCTCCCCTTGAGCCTGTGCATTTAGAGATGCCTAACAACACCTCACAACCAATTTAATCTTCTATATTTAAGTAGACCTGATCCTCTGCATGGTAGAGACTACTCCCAGTTTCTGTCTGAGATATTCGAATGCTTCCCTAGGTTGAGGTTTGGATAATATATCAACAACTTGTTCTTTGGAGGAAACATACTCCAATTTCACTTTTTTTTCAAGCACTTGTTTACGTAAGAAGTGATATTTGATGGGAATGTGCTTAGTCTTGGAATGCATAACAGGATTCTTTGAGATACTGATAGCACTTGTATTATCACACATAATGGAGATAGGAGGTGAACATTTGATTTGAAATTCTTGTAAGGTCTGCATCATCCAAAGAAGTTGAGTGCAACATGATGCGGCAGCCACATATTCTGCTTCTGTTGTGGATAAGGCAATAGAGCTTTGCTTCTTGCTGAACCAAGATACTAACTGGGGCCCCATATAGAATGCACCACCACTAGTGCTTTTCCGATCATCAACACTTCCATCCCAATCTACATCAGTGTATGCATGAAGAGTAAGATTAGCATTATTTGGATACCATAGTCCAAAGTCTTGAGTTCCTTGTAGATATTTGAATATTCTTTTCACAGCCTGAAGATGAGACTCCTTTGGATTAGCTTGGAATCGTCCAACAATCCCAACTGCATGCATGATGTCTGGTCTTGTTCCAGTGAGATAAAGTAGACTTCCTATCATAGATTTGTATTCTGGTTGATTCACCGTGGGGGAATCATCATTAGAACTGAGATTACATCCGATTATCATTGGTATACTTACAGGTTTGCAATCTTCCATGCCATATTTCTTCAATATTTTCTTAAGGTATTTTGCTTGTGATAAGAATATGCCATATGTTGCTTGTTGCACTTGCAGGCCAAGAAAGAATGTTAGTTCCCCAAGTAAAGACATTTCAAATTCTTGCTTCATATCAGAAGAAAATTTCTGACTCATAGACTCTTCATTACTTCCAAAAATGATATCATCAACATATACAACCACAATCAATAGTTTGTCATTTTTAGTTTTTTTGTATAAATTGCTATCAGCAGATCCCTTTGAAAATCCTTGTTGATGAAGATATTTGTCAAGACGATAGTACCATGACCTTGGAGATTGTTTGAGACCATATAGAGCCTTTTTAAGTCTACAAAAATTTTTTTCATCATTTCCCAAAATGAATCCTTCTGGTTGTTCTATATAAACTTCTTCTTCTAAATCACCATTGAGAAAAGTAGATTTAACATCCATTTGATAAAATTTGATTTGTTGGAAGCTTGAAAAAGCAAGAAACATTCTTATGGCTTCAAGTCTAGCTACAGGAGAAAAAGTTTCTTCAAAGTCTATACCTTCTTGTTGAGCATACGCCTTGCAAACAAGTCTAGCTTTATTTCTTATAACATCCCCATTCTCATTTAACTTGTTTTTGAATATCCATTTAGTTCCAATGACATTTTTGTCATGAGGTCTTGGTACTAATTCCCAAGTGTGGTTCTTTTCAATTTGATCAAGCTCTTCATTCATGGCTTGAATCCAACATTCATCTTTGCTAGCTTGACTGACATTGTGAGGTTCAATAGTGGACAAAAATGCCAGATTTCTAGAAGATCCCACAAGAGTCCTTCTTGTTTGTACACCTGATCCCTTTTCTCCCAAAATTTGAGATTCTGGATGATTCTTTTGAACATATCTGGATGGAGCCTTTTTAGACAAATCATCTTCGGGTTCTTCATTGGGTTCACTGTTTGTATCATTACTATTTGATGTAGAAGGATATATGTCATCATCATCGTCTTCAATTGTTGTTTGTTTTTCTTCTTTTGGAGCTGCTGGAGACTCATCAATAACAACATCTATACATTCAACAATCTTCCGAAGTATTTTATTGTAACATTTATATGCCCTACTCCTAGAGGAGTAACCAAGAAATATTCCTTCATCTACTCTAGGTTCAAACTTGCCAAGTTTTTCATCATTATTTTTGATAAAACATTTGCTTCCAAAAATTCTAAAATGCTTTACAATGGGAGAATTACCATACCAGAGTTCATATGGAGTTTTATCACTATTTACACGAACATGTGCCTTGTTAAGAATATTCATTGTTGTATGTGCTGCTTCTCCCCAAAATGTGTCAGGTGTTCCAGAATCATCAAGCATAGCTCTAGCCATTTGTTGAACAGTTATGTTCATTCTTTCTGCAACGCCATTCTGTTGTGGAGTGCCAGCTACAGAAAACTGTCTTTTTATGCCATGTTGTTCACAAAATTCAAGGAATTCATTGGATGTATATTCTCCTCCTCGATAAGATCTAAGACACTTGATTTTTAGATCTAATTCATTCTCAACTAGTGCTTTGAAGATCTGAAATTTCTCAAATGCTTCATCTTTGTGTTTAAGCAGCCCAATCCAACACATTCTAGAAAAGTCATCAATGAATAAGATATAGTATTATTCACCACGTGGTGACTTTTTCCTCATAGGTCCACATATGTCAGTATGGATGAGTTCAAGAGGCTTACTTGATGATCCTTCCTTGGCATTAAATTGTACTCTAGTTTGCTTACCGAATTGGCAAGATTTGCATATGATATTTTCAGGTAGAGAAATATTGGGAAGATCACGAACAACTTTAACTCTGCTTGATTTTTTGATTTGAGAGAAGCTCAAATGTCCCAACCTTCTATGCCATAGCCAGTTTTCTGAAGATTTACTCAAGTAACATTTTTCTTTGCAGTTCTTTAATACATACAGGTTGCTTGGAGTCCTTTTTCCTTTTATAATTGTTTTACCTGTATCAAGATCACGTACCACACATTATTTTGAACTAAAGACAACTTCAGTTCCTTGATCACACATTTGACTTACACTTAACAAGTTATGCTTTAATCCATCCACATACATGATTTCATTAGCTTTCACCTTTTCTTTTAGAAAAATGGACCCTTTTCCCTTAATGACCACAGGAGTATCATTTCCAAATGTAACATTCTTTTCCTTTTCTAGAGCACTATATGCAAGAAGTTTTTTTTTGTCACCTGTCATGTGTCTTGAGCATCCACTATCAATGTACCATTAGTTTTCTTCATCTTCTGCAAATAACGCTATGCCACAATTTTCAACCTGTAATTCCTTCTTTTTCCATACTTTGGAGCTTGAAGGAACATGTTATTTTGGCTAAACTTTGCTCCTGCATTCAGATTCTTCATGGCCAAAGTTATTGTAATAAGCACATTCAACTTCATTTTGAAGAGGAGAAAAATTGTTATAGGTATTCTTATTTGTTTCACTATCAATCCTTTTCTTTCTTACTTCTCTTGTCATGATGGTTTTATACGCTACACATTGAACAACTTTATGACCAAAATTGTGACATGAGAAACATTGTCCATTGAAGAAGAAATTTCTACGATCATAAAATCTCCTTCTTGAATTTACCTGTTGATTGGTGTTTCTTTGAAAGTTAGTGTTCTTTGAATTGAGATGATCATGCTTTACCTGCAAAGATTCTTTATTCCCTTGCTGAGTGGAAGCATGTTGTAAACCAGTAGTAGCTACTTTTAGATAATTTGGTGCTGAAGGCTGAGAAGATTCTCTGATATATCCAAGACCTGTCTTTATAAGGGGAGAACGTTGTACCTTGATAATCTCATCTAAGGTTTCAGATCCTTTAGCAAATCTAAGATTCAGAATCTTTACTTTCTCAAGTTCTTTTCTTAGACTTACTACTTCACATTCTAATTTCTCATTGTGTTTCTCCTTTTCTTCAAGCTGATTTTTCAGAGTTTCTATGATTATTTACTCTCTTCTAGGCCAATTTTGAGTTGATTGTTTTCATCAAGAAAATATTTGTCTTCTAGAGCATCCACAAAAGTATCCTTTTATTCTCTAGATTCTTTTTCAAATTCCATGAGAAGTCTAAGATCTTGTTCACATTCTTCCTCACTATCAGATAACCCATCACTGTCTTCATGAGTATAGTAACTTTTTCTAGTGCTATAACGATTCTTATTCCTTCTTACTACTTCCTTCCCCTTTTTATGTGTTTCTTTATGAGGACACTTAGCAGCATAATGACCAACTCTTCCACAATCAAAACATTTGAAAGGAAGCTTACCTCTGAACCATCCTGTGCCAAGTTGAATTTTCTTTACAAAGTTTATCTCTTCTTCTTCTGAGATATATCCTGATCCTTCTGTTTTTTGTACTTCCTTCCCTTTTGTAGAAGTTCTAAAGACTGCTTCTTTGACTTCAGATGGTCCTCCTCTTCTCATTTCATATGTAGTTAGTATGCCATGAAGTTGGACCATAGTAAGATTTTGAAGATCCTGCTTTTCTTCAAGAGCAGAAACTTTTGACTCAAATTTTGCCGTTAGTGATCTTAAAATTTTCTCAACCAGACTAGATTCGGTTATTGTTTCTCCCAGATTTCTCATACGATTTACAATATCATCAAGACGTAAAAAGAAACTTGCAATGCTTTCCTCATTATTCATTTTTAGATTCTCATATTGAATTCTGAGAGTTTGGAGTTTAGCACTTTTTACCTTTGCATCACCTTCATAACTCAGAATGATTTTGTCCCATATTGCCTTTGCAGTATTCAGCTGCATGACTTTGACAAATTCTGATTCAGTTAGACTTCCCAATAGAGCATTGACCGCCTTTGCATTTGTTTCATAATTCTTTCTTTCCGTCGGATCTGTCGGTACTGTAGCTGGATATTGATATCCTTGTTCAAAAATTTCCCATACATCTGCTCCCAGAGACTGAAGATAGGATCTCATCCTTGTTTTCCAAAAGATTAAATTGTTTCCGTTAAAGAGCGGAGGTCTGATAGATTTTGTTCCATATTTATTGCTCATCTTGCTTGATCTTCCTTCTAGCAGCTAAGATTTTTCAGAAGGACCTGCTATGACTCCAATTGTTGAAAAAAAAAAAATACTGAGAGGGGGCGGTGAATCAGTATTTAGGGGTGAAAAATAATTATTTTCTTTCTCTTAAAGCCATATGTTACAGTACTGCATCCAAAATGTATGTCCAGATATCTTATTATGTCTTTACTTATAGCATTGCATCAAATAAGAATTAAGCATGAACATAAATAATAGAACAGACCATCAAACATAAAAAACACATATGAACACCAGGATTTAAGGTGGAGACCCAATTCGGGAGAAAACCACTGCTGCTGTAATCTCAGTCCTCAATATTTATTATAGAGAAAACTTCTTACAATATATGCTGGTGTAGACTTATACCAGCACGCAGGCACCCACCTGAAGAAGGCTACAACCTTATCTCGTTTACCAGCCTCTCCTGGAAGGGAGCTACTACCCCCTACTCTCATTTACCAGCTACCACTGGAAGGGAGTTACAACCCCCTCTCTGAAGGCTTCGACCCTCAGCACCACTGCGGATCACGTTTCATCAATTTTCATACTGGATCCACCAGTTTCCCTACGACATACCTTGCCAGTCACCAGATTTATTTATTTTATGTATACTCACACCAGTTCTTCATGATTTCGTTCATCATTCAAACCAGAGATTCATCATCGTCAGATCATTATATTCATGGGTGCATCGTAGTGTCGGATTTATCAGTTAAGAATAGAGCTCGCCCATATAGATATTCTTTGGAGAAATTTTTGTTCACCACCCTTACAATGCACACCACGTTCTCTATTTTTCCTTCTCCTTTTATAGTTTTTCCTTTATTAAAACCATGAGTCAAAACCACGAACCGCTTATGGTATTACTCTGTCAGTATTCCTTTTAGTTTATCCCACTAGGATTTTTTATCTCTTTTTAATTTTCATTTATCAATTTTAAAGAAATTGACAAATAAATATATTCACAATTTTTGAATTCCCAAGCCTTATGTCTAAATTTTAACCCTTCGGACTTTATAGAAATATCCAACGCTTCCAAATAAATTAATCTTACAATAAACCTTTGACCCCGAGCCCACATACATAGTCAATAGCCAATCCAATACGCCCATCGTACCACAGTAAACTTCGTGCAAGTCTAGCGTCCAATCACCATTAGATTAGCAAGCTTCCATATCAACGACATATATACATATCGCTCGACCTCCGATGCCAAACGTTAACGTGCGATGGTCCGCCGTACCTGTGCTAATCTTCGCGCACCTTCAGCAAATGATGATCGTTTGATGACCCCTTCCCATATCAACGGCGCTCAACGATATCGCTGGGCGTCTTTGGTCAAACTATAACACGTGATGGCACATAGTGAAAAGTGGTTTTGTGAAGTCGTACAGGGACGCATGTCGAGCACTCTATGGAATCGCTCCTCAACCAGGAAATACCGCTTGCTCCGCATAGGCAGTGCGATGAAAACCATAAACCGCCTTCACTATTCACTTGGTCATGGTTCCACTCTTCCACATAGGGTTCCGTCACCTTTTCAATGTATTATTATAATAAAGTTGCGCTCTAAGGTTTTGCCTTTCTACTCCTAGTTCCGTCCAACTTCGCGTTCCGTCGTCACCAAGTGTTCCGCTACTCCATTAATCTGTGCCATCTCCCATCAACTCCCTCGTCAGATACAGAGTATCATTCAAGCCTTCCAATTACACAGGACATCATTCGACTCCATTACAGAGGTTATTCACACAGAGGTTGAGGGGATTCCACACAAGACTTACATCAGTCAAGACACATATCCCTAGCTCTGCAACAATGATTTCATTACTCTCCAGGCACCATAGGTATCCTCTTGTCTCTTCCTAGCAGCTCTCCCTTTTGTCATCTCCTTTGCAAACTGTATTAAACCCCTAATTCAACTCTACTGCTCTGTCTCTAATTCCGTTGTTTCATCTGCTGCCTCTGCTACCTCTCTGTCTCTTTGGCCTTATGGATAGTTTAGGTGCTGCTCCTGTCTTTGCCAATTCCTTTGCCATCAATGACAACATTTCCAACAGAAGTAGAGTGGTGATAACACATATGTGGAGTATATTTAAAGGGTAAATTAGTGCTTCCTTGGAGTTCAGATAGAACACATCTGTAGAAGTGTATACCAGTGTTTATTTGAAGCTCAGGTAAGACATATTTGTGGAGGATTAAATATTCAACTTTGGAGGGCTTGATGTTATTAGAGGCATGAAAAATCAACATTGTGATGGAAATTTTGATTTATAGACCACTTTCCACCACCATTTATGTTTAACATTCCTTTCTACTGAATTTAGGTGAATGTACCCAAGTTTGTGCATGTAGATCCCATAGGGAGAATGTGACCAAACTAATTCATCATCTTTATTAGTAAGCCTTATACAAGACTATGTCAATGCTTCCAAATACATATTCCGTTCCTCATGAAATCCTACATCCAACTCCAATACTTATGTCATTTTACATCCTTGCCTCCAAATGGTAAATTGAGTTGGGTTGTCGAAATGTGGTAGTTTAGTGTTCCATTGTCACGAAGAAAATTAATTATAGGTTGTGCCATCCAATGTTTGTCACCACTTCTTGGCCATGGATCGACTCTAATTCTAACCTTATGTCCATTTCCTACTTTATATTCCAGACCAGAATCAATTAAATTGAAATAGTTTAAAACATCTCTCCATAACAGAAATATTAATCTCAGAAATTTTAGTCTATTTAATCCATTCCTCGATAAAAGTTGGTGCAATATATTTATGTTGAACCACATTAGAAAATATATATATATATTTTAAATATTTTTAACCACGCGTCGGAAGACCGACGCCTTAGACGTCGGAAGAGCGACGTTATTTTTTTAATATTCTGACTTTTTCATCGGAAGACCGATGCCTTACACGTCAGAAGAGCAACGTTAATTTTTTTAATATTTTTACTTTTTCGTCGAAAGACCGATGGGGACATGCCGTCAGGGCCAATGCATAACCAAGGGTTAGAAAAAAATGATGATTTGAAGCAGCAACATATCACAGGTTGATCGTTGGAAGAGCGACGTTTCATTTTTAAATATTTTTAACTTTTTCGTCGGTAAAGCGACGTTACATAAGCATCAGACACATGACGTTCTAAACATCAGATGATATTTCGTCGGAATTGCGACGGTTTGTAAAACGTTGGAATTAAACGTTGGAAGCCATAACTTCAGAATTGCAACATTTTTTGAAAACCTAAAAAGCATTGAAAGATTGACAGTTTGTGATCGTCAGAAGACCGACAGTTGTGGTTCGTTAGAAGACCGACACTTATAGAACGTCGGAATAACGACACTTTGCAAAACGTCAGAAAAAGTGCCGGTATTGCGACAATTTGGAAAAGCGTCAGAATTGCGACGTAATGGCTAACCACATTTTGTCTGGCCTCATACTGTCGCTCTTGCAATGACTATGTGTCGAAATAGCAACGAATTGGCCGTCGGAAATTGGGCCAAATTTTCTAGTGTGTGGCTTGGCTTTCACCTTCAAGTTGTTACTAAACCCGAGGTCTGGTTCACAGTAATGTAAACTATTTAAAGGAGTTGTTACAGGTCTTTTATGAGCTAAACGTATCCACCATAGGGCTATCAATACATGGCTACAACATGTTTGACATTATAGAAGTTAAATTTTAGATTTTAACCCAAACAAGTAGCTCTTAAGTCCTCTCCTCGCTGTTTTTTTTTTTCAGATGATCTTCACCGAAATTTTAGTGTTAAAATGAGGTTTTCGAACTCATATTAATACTGGTTTGATGTTAGAATGAATGGACACATATTTTTGGAGGTAGGTCGACATGAAGGAGAAGGATAGGTCAACTCACTGCTAAGGTTAATTTTTCTTGACTTAAAAATTCCATATCTCATTAATTGCTGGGAGTTTCGAGGAAAGTACTCGCTGTGATAGGATTCCTCCAAGGTGACAAAATTTACTTTTATTTATAACTGTCCTTGAATTTTTATGTGCAAAAAGTGATTGGGACAACAAGAGGTCATTAGGCCTTCTTCATTGTTATGACTCCAACTATGTCTTTATATTATTTCCACGTCATCATGAGGTCCTCCATGTCATCTTATGTCACCAAGTGATTCATCATAGTTTCATCATGCATTCATCTCATAGTGTAGTGAAATGACATAGCCAACTACATCATTAGGAAAGTTCCAAGATAGCAAGATAGTATTCCAACCATCAAATGAGATCTTCCATGTCATCATAGATTAAGGTCTAGATCATCAATTGCATGCAACATTAGCTCAAGTAATTCTTAGGGCTTCCTTCATTAGTCGTTTGGCTTCTTCATTACTTGACATCTAGATCATCGACATATTCATTGATGGTATCAACCAAGAGACATGGCATCATCATTTGGAACCAGACATCTCAAGAATAATGACATCTCAGTCAATTCCATATTGACATCAATGACAAGCTTGATTAATAATCTCCCCCTTTTTCGTTGATGGAAATATTCTCACCCTTCCAATATTCTCTCCCCCTTTGACATAAATGGAAAACGAGGTGCTCAAGTACTCCCCCTATCGAGTTTCTTCTTTTCTTCATCAATAGTAATTCTTCATAGGTATGTTACTCCCCCTGTCATGGTGCTCTTCCTTCTGGCAATGTGTTCCATGATAGATTTGTCCACATCTCTTCAATGGAGTTTCTCCCAAGAGATGATCTATCAAAGGATGATTTTCCATGTGTAACTCATTAAGGATTTCGTAGGGCCCGTTCATGGATAGCTTCTACAAGAATGCTTAAGAATAATAAGCTCAAGAGTCACAAATCTCCCCCTAACTATATGGTCTCTTTTTGGTGGAGCCTCACCATTAAATAGTTGGAATATCAAGGATGACTTCATCAAGTTAACAACATCTATTGTTGGTTGGAGTGTTCAAGAGACTTTCAGACCCAATTTTCTTCCTTCTCCATACTTGTGTAACTTTCTTCTCTTTCTTGGTTGTCATGGTTTTACGGACCCAAGCCAAGTTACAATCACATTCTATATGTCCAATATTATGGCAATTGAAGCACTCCATCTTGTTCATGAATGAGTAATCATGGATTTTTCTTGTAAAATTGCTTCGAGAGTATTGACAGGGACCATTATATTTGTCTTTGTGATATGCCCTACAATCTTTTGCCATGTGCCCAAAGTTTGTACAAGAATAGCAATAACCAAGAAATATACTTTGGTACATGGGAGACGAAGATTTCCTTGATGTACTTCTGAACTATTTTTTCCTTGGTATTATTTGATTATATCCATTGACTTTTGTATTCTTCACATCATCCGACAAGTCTCCTTGGAGCAGGATTTCTTCCATTGTTGTCTTGACTATTCTCCTTGCCTTTGCTGGAACTGGGAGCATCAACATTTCTTCTTGGCTTCGTCACATCCTTGTTTTTTGAAACATTATCATTCTTTCTTGAGGATTCATCTGTATAGCCAAGCCCTGATTTATCAAGGGGAGACCTTTGATGACTTAGGATGTCATCTAGGGTTTGATAACTTTTCAAGTTCTTATTCAACAAGTCACCTTCATTTTTAAGAAGGGAAATTTCTCCTTTCAACTTTTCACAATCTTCATCTTCCATAACTAGTTGCTTCTTCATTTCTTCCATCATCCTTGTTACTTAATGTGCTTTGATTTTTAGAGAGATGACATTTTATTTTAGTAGGAAAATCACTTCATACTTTTCTTTTACTTGACATGTCATAGTGTTTCTCTCCTTTTCTACTTCATCAACTTGTCTGTCTATGAATGCCAAAGCTTCCATCACCTTCTCGACTCCTTGTGCTCGTTTCTTTTCCTCTTCTAGTTGAGTTTTAACAGATGAGACTTCTTCCTTGTATTCACCAATTTTTCCTTTAATTTTGTTCAAGTATTCATGTCTTTTTTCAAGAAGGCTTGACAAAGTTTCTTCCATTTTTTTGCCTTATCCAATTGATTTGTCATGGATATGAATTATTCATGATGATTTCTTTCGTTTTGATGAAATTCCTCCTTAATTTTGGTGAGATCCTCATCTCTTTCTTGTACTTGAAGCTTGAAAAGGTCAACTTTCTTAATTTCCTCATATTCCTTTTTCAAATTGTTAGTCTCTTCCATGTCAGTTATAAGTTTAGTCAGGAGATATTCTTCAAAGTCTTCTTTAATTTCTTCTTCTTCTAGGTCTTCTATGGCCTTGATGTCATCACTCTTATTTCTAGCTTCCTTAATGGATTCTATATTTTCCACTTGCTTTCCATCATCTTCTTGACTAGCAGTCATTGTCAATGCTCCTTTTGAGTGAATATCATGAAGTTTGTCCCACAAATATTTTGTTGATGAGCATTTTTCCATTTTTACCTTAATAGGATCAGGTATCCCATTCAAGATTTCTTTCATTGCTCTTGCATTATACTTCTTGGATTCTCCTTCCATAATGCTATTAGTAATCACCAATTCCCATACTTCCATGCCTTCAACCATTAAGAAATTTCTCATTATCATCTTCCATACATCAAATTTTCCATTGAACAATGGAACTTTCCCAATTTGATTTTCTTCATTTTTCACAATTGCGGAAGAGACAAATTTACAAGGATTGGAGGCTTTATTCCTTGGATTTTCCATTTGTGTTCTAATGATCAACTTTCAAGCTGTTAGGCCCTGAATGAAGGCACTGTCTCTGATACCAATTGTTGGAAATACTAAGAGGGGGGGGGGTGGGTGAATCAATATTTATTTTCAATTGTTATTTTTACCAGTTAGATCACTTATATTTAGAACACAAAATGAACAATGATAGAATAAATACTTTTATTGATTTCTTCTTTACAATAAATCAAGTATATTATATGTAGGGCTCCAACCCTGGATGAAGACCCCAAAATTTAAGAGTCATAGGCTCCAACCTGTATTATGCCAAGCACCGACTTGGAATTCCCAGGGCTCCAACCTTGTCAGTTTGAGGCAAAAACCTCTAGGGTTTGAACCCTATTTCTAGTTCAGGCTCAGACATAGTTTCTTGAGGACACCTATCCTCTAGGGCTCCAACCATATATTCCAAGGAAAAAACCTTGTTTCTACGAGGCTCCAACCTCTTGGGCTCCAACCCTTACCTTTACTTCGTCAAGATGTGTGTGGTGATACTTCACGACTCCCAATGTATTCTTCAACGAGCCCTGTCAATCTTTAGCAATGCCTTCACTTAGTCTCCATGCTACTTCATCAATGAAAACCTTGTTCTTCACATGAAGGTGTCTCCATTGTTATTCGTGGTACCCAAAAAAAAAATCTTCAGGGTCACCTCATGATGACATCAATAATGCATCATGGTCTCCAATAATGTCTCTGTTGGTCCGAGTGTCAACATGGTGGTCTTTTTGTCCTTTCGATTTCTGGATACTTTTGGTCCCCAGTGCCAACGCATGGGTGGTCTTTTTTTTCCTTTAAATTTCTAGATATTTTTCCTATTTATATGAACATTGCACACTTATGGTTGCATAGCAGAGAATCCATTAAAGACGCTGAGATGATAAAAATAGAGAGAGAAATGATGATGAAAATGTTGATGCTAATTTTGTGGTTTGTGTTCATGGCACTGGGGACTGCTAGTTCGTCAACTAAGAAGCCCCATATTCACAATGATGAAGATTTTGTTGAATTCACATCACCAATCAACGTTCACGATGGAAGAGACGTGTCTGCGCTTTTGTCATTCAAAAATGTGGTAATATCCAATCCCTTTGGATCCCTCCTCAACTGGACACCACAGAACTCTCACAACTTCTACTCCTGGAATGGAATTCGCTGCAGAAAGGGCACAAAGAGAGTGGTGGCCATAACATTTGTTGGTTTGGGATTACAAGGTAGTCTCTCACCATCTCTGGGTATCCTTTCATTATTATGCATTTTCAATCTCTCTCGTAATAATCCGTTAGGAATAATTCTGCTAGAGCTTGGCCAGCTAAAAGCCCTTGGAATACTTGACCTTAGATATAATATGCTCTGGGGTCCTATTCCAAGATCATTTTCTAATTTTACGCATCTTCAATGGATCAAACTATCAGTTAACAGCTTGACTGGGACTATACCAACAGAATTCGACCGTTATTGCGCTTGAAGGAAAATAATTTTTTTTGAAGCATCCCCTCTTCTCTCAGCAACTGCAAGTCTCTCTGACATCTGACCATTGGACACAAAAATTTTAAGCATTCCATCTTCTCTCATCAATTGCACGTCTCTCCGACATCTGACCATTGTACACAACAATCTGAGAGGTCTAATTCCTCTTGAACTAGCCTCGTTGAAAAATCTAGACTACCTGGCTATCGAATCCAACAAGTTGGAAGGCACCATTCCTCCATTTCTGGGAAACCTCTCTTCCTTGCAAATTTTATTTTTGGGGCAACAAATTGTCTGGAAAGATTCCACCTCAATTGGGACAGTTAAGAGAGCATGTTCAACTATCTCTTTATGGTCGTGGTAATATTTCAGGTGTGATCCCTTCTGAAATAGGAAATTGCAGTAATCTTGAATGGCTGGATTTACCCAATAACAAGATTCAAGGCCCCATCCCCATGAGTGATTTTCAGCTTCCCCTCTCCACCTTGAATTTGGATGAAAATGACGTGAGAGATCATTTACCTGAAGCCATTGCAAACTTGAGTCAGTTGACCTATCTACATCTTGGTAGAAATAGGTTAACGGGTAGCATACCCCAGGGCGTTTTCAATTTAAATATGCTAGAAAACCTTGACTTTGTTATCAACAATTTAATAGGCTTCATACTGAAATAAATTTCTAACTTAACCCAATTGATCCAGTTAAATTTGGGTGGAAACAATTTCACTGGACAGATACCAGAAGAGGCCATTTCAAATTTAGCTCAGCTGTAGTTCTTGCATCTAGGTTAAAATAGGCTCATCAGTGGAATCCCAAAAGCCATTGTGAAATTGAGTGAGTTGACCACCATATATCTGGGAAGAAACATGTTTACCGGGAACATACATGAAGGCATTTTTAATTTGACTAAGCTTTAGAATATTTTCTTAGATACCAACCGTCTCACAGGTGAAATCCCTGAAAGTATAGGAGAACATGTCAAACTACAGTAGCTAGCTTTATCTAAAAACAATTTTAATGGAAACATACCTAAAAGCATTAGTAATTTGACTAAGCTCAAGAATCTTTTATTACATGACAACAAGTTGGATGGTAACTTACATGAAAGTATTGGTAATTTGGATAAGCTTCATATTATTTACTTAAATAACAATACTCTCACAGATACAATCCCTCAAGATATAGGAGAATGTGTGGAACTACAACAACTAGAATTATCTAAAAACAGGTTGAATGGAACTATCCCTGACTCTTTGGGAAATTGCAAATCTTTGTTTGTTTTGGCAGTAATGGACAATTTCTTGATTGGCCAAATACCATCAACTTTAAATATGTGCACACAATTACAGAGGTTGAAGGTGTCTGAAAATGAGCTAAGTGGACATCTCAACATAAACTTTCCAGTGTCTATGCAAGTCATTTCTGCTCATTCTAATAACTTTTCTCATATAATACCTGAATCTTTGGCAAATTACACCCAACTTCAGTTATTGGATCTAAGTAAAAATGGATTTATAAGGAAGCTTCCTTAGTATCTTGCATCCTTTTTTGATTTAAGAGTTTTAAGTTTGGGTTATAATAATTTCTCTGGTGATATTCCTCAATGGATTACAAATCTTAGACATTTGCAAGTGTTGGATTTATCCAACAATAAATTTAGTGGAAAAATACCATCCAATCTTCAAAGACTCAAGGGATTCAAAATTCTGAGATCTTCTAAACTTAGTTGTAATACACTATATGAGGATTTGAGTATTGTAATAAAAGCATTTGAGTATAAGTTAACATATGTGTTGTCTACAAACACCATATTTGACTTGTCTAGCAACAATCTTACAGGAGAAATACCTCCAAGCATAGGAAGTATCATTAGATTAAGACTATTAAATTTATTTGGAATTCAATTGGAAGGAAAATCCCTACATCTCTTGGTGAGATATATACTTTGGAGAAATTGGACTTGTCTAGAAATATTTTAAGTGGAGAAATTCCTCAAGGGCTCTCTACATTAACCATGTTGTCATCTCTGAACATCTCATGGAATAGACTTTGTGGTAAAATACCAAAAGGAACACAGATGGACACTTTTAATGAGACTTCATTTGAAGGAAACAAATTATTATGTGGATATCCTTTGCAAGTATGCAAGGAAATACAAAACAATAACACAATGGAAGGTGTTCACAATAGTAAATGACAAGGATGGCTCAATCATGTAGATGAACATGTTTCATTATTTGCATTGGGATTGGGACTGAGGATTGGATTTGTTGGATTTGTCACTGTGATGATATTATGGGATGATGCTATACATTGGGTGATGCCCCCCAACATACAAACTTATTATGGAGTGTACACATTCCCCAAATAACTTGGAGGTTTGATCTATCTCCACCAATAAGTTAAAGTAGTCAGAAAAGTTGTAACATCATAACTGTAATGTTTTTCATAAATTTGTCAATTGGGTTATTTTAGGTGGTGAGGATAAATGATTGTTATCCTCCCTACTTAAGTTTAATTCCCATAAATGTCATGTTAAGTTCATATTGAGTATGTTGTTGTAATGCCTTCTAGCCTTGTTTTTATATGGAATGTGGTGTTACTGTAATGGCTTCTAGCATTGTTGTTATATGGCATCTGGTGTTGTTGTAACGGCTTCTAGCCTTGTTGTTATATGGCCTCAGGCCTTGAAAAATATCTTATTCTTAGAAGGTGCATGTTTAATGACATGGAAAGAAAAACATTCTACTTTTAATATTAACATATACTTTAATTTTACAAACTCTTTGCATGATATATAATTAATATAAACATGATATATAAAAATTATAAAACTATAATAATGAAATTTTTAATTATGTTTAATATGAGTGGTTATGAATAATAATGCTCCCCAACTCATAATAAGTATTTGACCCCAAATCCCATTATCCAAATGTTAAAAAAAAAAATTACAATAATATATAATATTCTTCCATACAAAAATATTTAATATACAAAATTATATTCCAAATTTGATTTTATTCAACCATTTATATCTTTATTTTACTTCACATGTTATATACAATTTTCTTTTAAAATCACTTATTATTTACATTTAATATTATTAATTTTGAAATTACGAAAAACAACACACTAATTTTATTTATACAATAATTTTATTTAAAAATAAAATTATTATTTTATGAAGCTTTCCTTAAAGTTTAATTAAATATATATATATATCTATAATAAAATCATTATGTGATTTTATAATTGTTTTAAATGTAGTCTTTCAAATATATATATTATAAAATTATAATATATTATTTAAAAAAAATAAAATATATATTTATTTATAGGTATTTTCGTTTTATATATTAAATAATATTTGGAATCTGAGTCAATTATGAATATATATACATGTTTTTTTGAGACAGGTACATAATAATGAATTAAAAATATATATAAAAGTCATTTATAATATAGTTATAATATTTAAAATTATTATTTATTATATTAAATTTAAATTTCATATTATTATTATATTGTATATAATATAATAATATGGTATTAGCCCTTATTAATGTAAGACTTTATTAATCTATTTGCATGTTGATTACTATTAGTTTAGCAATTATGAATACAAACTATCATGTTTAATTTAATATATATATATATATATATATATTTTTTTTTTAATATTATTGAAAAAAAAAGTTCAAACATTTGATTGAACCATAACATAAAGGTTTTATTGCCAGATATGCACAATACAATGCCATGTGGATAATTGCCTCAATTTTTTTTGCCATAATTTCTCATGATTTTTAGATATTTGTGTAGTGATTTTCGGTTATTAAACCACCTAAAATGACTCATACTCAAGTCAATAACATATTTACTATCAGTTATTTCCCACCATAATTTAAGTAGGTATTTGCATAAAAAATGGATAAGAACAAGATGTGAATAAATATATTTACCAAGAGTTATTTCCCACCATTATTTATGTGTTCTTCAACACTTAACAAGTAGGAGTAAAAAGGAAAATGTGCATACTTACTAGAGGTTGCTACCCACCAAAACTTATGCAAGTTCTTTTCCCTTAGTAGGTACTTAATTTTTCCACTTCATATATCAATTTGCACTTTCTCAAGTATAATTTCCACTTGAATGGTAGAGACTGCGCTACCCTATATCACTTATTATGTTATGTAATGTATAAATTTCTAATGCAAGAAAATCGTACATTTTCTTCATCTTTACCCTCATTTAATCTATCTCATAATGTTTAGTTTCATTGCTCATCTGTGATAACAGGATCAGTTGTGGTTATCACAGTCTCTACATTTTGTCGCATTTACATTACTCTTACACAATGGCTATTGGAACTCCAAGGATGAACACCAACATTTCATGCTTAAATTGACATCGAACACTTAAATTGACTAGTGCCTCTTTTCTCAGGATTCTCATATAGGTTCGATCTTAGTAGAGATTCCATGAAGGCTTCAACATTTCATCTTTTCGTCACATAGTGAATTTTCACTCTAAGTATAAAAAAGCTACTACAAGCTTCTTCTAAGTCCCTTCTAACTTCTGTAAATGGAATATAAAGAATCAAATCTTCATATATTTTTACCAAGTTTCCTTAATGAAATCTCACCTTTTCCATTCTCCTTCTCTCACACAAAAGAGATTAATTATACCTCCACAAAAATTATTTTTTCATCGTTGTATTTGAGATTGTATCTTACCCTTGACACAAGAATAATATCATTCATATGAAAAAATTACACATAAATCTATCATTAGATTTAGTATTCACATAGAAATGAAACCCTGCTTAATTCAATATCACACAGAGATGCTAAAATTCTTCATTCATGCATACACAGAGAGAGAATTATAAACATAAGGATGCTTGCATTTAATTTCATTCATCAAAACTCTATACATATAATCTTAAAAAAAAATAAAAAATCATTTTTCTCCATTCACTCACTATGGCGTGATTCTACATTCATTTGGCCATCCTCTCTGTTGCTCACTCTTACTCTCTTTTTTACTACTCGTAGGCTTACAATAGATAGAATTTAGAAACATTACAAGTTTTTTAGATCCTAAAATCACTCTATTAATCACCCATAAATCCGTTTTTTTATAAATCCTAAAATAACTCAATCTATCTCTAGAATCTCTCATGCTTTACAAGGAATAATTTATTTAACATATCAAAAAAATATTACCTATTAAAATGGATTCTAGACTCATTGTTCATTCAATTAGATTTCCTAGAATAAATCAACTCAATATAATATTTACATAGAATAATATGAATTCTTCTCGAAATTTTAAGACCCCCTTTTGGAAAATTTTCCTCCAAAAACTTGCTCGGTTAGAAGCTCTAAGCATTTGCATTAGACTCCCATAGTATAAAAAATTATGGGCTCTTATTCGTAAACTCTTGAAGTAACAATCCTCTTGGATCCCAAACCCGATGTTGTAGTTTTCCATTTTTCCCTGCATGTTGTTGTCCTACTATTAATGTTTCCTTCACTTCTCATGGATTCTAAATTCTATACTACTCTTGTCAACTTTACTTGTTGATGAAAAGCTTCTCAGTTAGTTGTACTTTTCTGCTAGCTATCCTTTTCCTCTTAGTGTATCTTCTCCTAATCACCCTTTTCGTCATAATACATAACTTGTCAATTTCCTCATCCAACTTTATCCTTGACTGCTTAAACTTAATTTGATCACTTACTTACTACTGCATATCGCCCTTGTGCATAAGAGTGTCATGACTCTTACCAAAGTGAGTTCTATACACCCACTTCAGTATCTACACCTCATGCCTTATAACTTCCTCCTTATTATTGTCTTCCAAGACAATTTCCTCTTCTTCTAGTTTCAATTTTACAAATTAAATATGCATGTTCTGATCTACTAATCTCTCCTTAAGAAGTTTCAAATCTTCACAGAAAACAATAAAATTACCTTGAATTGAACTTGTAAACTCATCACCCATGTCCTTTGCTAACCCTTCCTCCAAAAGCTCTACTTCTTCCTCAAAGCCTACATCTTCAATCAGAAGCTTCTGATATTACCTTTCTTCAATACTTTGTGAAGAGACTCCTTCTTCTTCTTCATTTGGAACATAAGTTAGTTTCATTTTTTCCTCTATTTCTATGAAAATTGTAGATGGTTTCCCATCTTCATAGAAACCTACAACAATAAACAATTTTTCATATTTAAAATCATAAGGCTATGTGGCCTCATTTGATGTTTAAGACATCAAATCCTCATGTCGATATGAACTTTCACAATATTTCATGAGACTTCCAATAAGTATCTCCTTTTCTTCTTCCTCGTCTCCAAGGATTTTTCCTTGTTCTGTATAAGAATTTCATCTACAAATTCATTAATTGGAATTTATTTACCATTTCCCTCATGAGTAAAATCTCCATCATATATGCTTGCATGATGTGCATTCACAAATATTTCATTAGTTTTAAAATCAAGAGATCCTTGGATCTCATCAATTCTCTTATCCTCATCTTCACCAAGGATATGTCCCTGTTCTAGTTCACATAAGTAAACTTATTTTTTCGTTGATGGCCTTTGTTTAAGCTAAGTTCTTTTGATTTTATCTCTTTTCATCCAAGCATGCAACCTACTTTTCAATTTTTTCAAGCCTTCTCCACTAATTTTGTGCGAATAATTTCATTACAGATCACTTAACCTTCTACTTCACATTCCATCTAGAAGGAGAAGGAGAATTAAATAATGGAGACGAAAGACCAAGCATTGGTGGAGGTAGAGTAGGTAGAAGACCTCAAGGTGGTTGTCGAGGTGGTAGGGGTGGAAGAGGAGGAAGAGAAAATGATGGATATTATCATGAAGAGGAGGATCGTTTCAAATTTTATATTCATGATACAAATACTATTACCACTATGAAGAATATTTCTCCATCCATTCTTCCTAAATTTAATGGTATCAGAACTGAGAATCTAGATATATTTCGCTTTTAGTTTGAGGTATTATGTAGATCCTGTGATTATTTACTTAATGATCAAACGTTGAAGTTGTTTTGAACTGCATTAAAATATGGGGCTCTCAAATGTTTCATGAGTTTATGAATTAATTCTATAATGACATGGGTTGTCAGTAAAACAAGTTTTTTATAAAAATATAAAGATTATTGCACACATCATGAACTTATGTTAGGTCCCTATATTAATAGTGTAGTCCCTTATTGCTATTAGTGTAGACCCCTTATTGTTATTGTTGTATCCCTGTAACCCCAATATTGTTATTATTGCACCCTTACATTATTATTGTTAGGTTGGCTAGGATTATATTGTGACCCCATGGACTCCTATATATAGAAGGAGGTTTTTTCATTTGTATCATCCAATAATTGTTCATTTATGTAATGTAAAGGAGGTTTCCCCCTAGAAGTGGCTTATTTATAAGGTGTTGATCTCTCTTTTCTTCTATTTTTAGAGCTGGTTTCATAACATTTTGGTATCAGAGCTTTGGATTTTAGGGTTTTGTTGCTCCAAATAGGCCATCGTGGAATTTTCGCGATAAAATTTTTTATACGAAGGTTTAGAAGCTGAAATTTTTATCACGCGAAGCCAAACTCCTGAGGAATGTTGTGTACAAATTTTAGATATTGTTTCATAATATTTTCGGAGATATGATCTGTGGAAGTTAGGTTTTTTTTAGGCTCCTGAATTTCGTCTCAAAGAGGTGACCGTGGGAAAACATCATAACTCTCACTTTGAGCATCAGATTGTAATTTTTTAAAAAGTGATCATAGGTACATGGACTGTAGTTTCCTGTGTATCAATTTCAGAGCCAAAGGAGGAAACAATGACATGTGGAACATCGTACAATTTTTCTCTACTGAACGAGTCCATAATTAGGTCATTGTGGGAGATTGGGCATAAATTTTCCTTGAAGAATCCAAATCATGTCAAACTTGTGGCATTCGAAAGAAGATTCAGAGAGATTCTATATGACCAAATTTTAGATATTGAATATCCTAAATCATAGAGATAATTTAGTTTCAATATCGAGCTCCTAAGAAACAAGAAAAAGGCGTGTATTTTTTTTCTTCGAATTGCATAAGTCTTGTTTGAAGAATGAGTTTGAATTGATTCCAAGGGCATATTGTAGAATAGATATCAGTATTGAGTTCTAAAATTCCCCCTAAAAATAATTCAACACCCATTAATCCTTCAGAAGACTCTATTATGGCTCATGAAGATGAAGAAATACAACATGACATATCAAAATTACAAGAGCAAGTGCACCAAATTTCGCTCTTGCAAAGAGCAACAAAATGTGAAAATGGATTTTTTAAGAAATGCATGGAAGCTAATATGGATGACATGGAAGAAAAAATGGAAAACATGAAGAATGAGCTAAAAGCAGACATGGAAGGTTTGACAAAGTTGATATAAGAAATGTTTCCTAATGGTGAAAATATAGTAGAGGAAAATCATGATGAGAAAAAAATACATGGTAATCGTGATTTCATAAAATATAGTAGTGATCTCAGCTCTGGAAGATGTTATAGGGGGAGGTATGGAATCAAAATCCAGTGACGGAGGTGATGGGGATACCTGAAGGCGAGAGGACAAAAATTGTAAAGTCCTCGGGGAAAAGGGAGGCGGTTCTGAGGGTTGAGGGGCATCAGAAAATATAGGAAATGATTCAAGCAAGGAAGACAGGGGAGATTCTGATAGGAGAGGGAAACCCTGTGATGGGGAGTCAAGAAACGGGAGAGAAGAAATGGAGGAAAAAATAGGGCCACTCATCGATGAGGAGGGTATAAGCAAAGGTAACGGGGTGGACGACGAAGGGATATGTGGTGGAGAGGTTGTCCAAATCAACACCTCCTCATAGGGATCTGAGGTGTAGTCCACAAGCTCTTCGTCCATAGCTGCCAACTAAGAAAGATACCCAGATCAATTGCAAATGGTTGAGAAATGGTCGGCAAAGGACCCGACCAAGCCCTCGCCAACTGGACAATGGAAGCGACAGCAACAGGAGGATCTACGTGACAAGAATAGAGGTTGGAAGATGGTAGAAAAAACCTAATCCTATCTAAGAACCTAACCGTATACAGACGGGTAGGTACCCTGTCAAAACCACAGAGCCATTTCATCATCAAGATGTCATTGGGCTTGCACTTGTTGCAGATATGTGGAAATTATTTTGAATGAAAATGAGTTATTAACACATACTTTCATATGAATTTCAAATGCATATGAATTCTTTTTTAATATATAAAAAATGCATGAATTCAACATGTTTATAAGAAAATTTAACGCAAAAAAGTTCAACAAAGATTGAGACTATTTAAATGACCATATATATGCTATGACTAAATTATTTTATTATAATCATGTCAAAATTATGAATCCATATATACACATCATAAATTTTATTATTAAATTTTTTAATAGTGAAAATTCAATAAGATTATCAAAAATATATAATGGAATTCATTGAATATATTGCTATAGACATTCTTAATCTTATGTTTGATATCTCATTCAATAATTCAAATTTAAAGTTAACAAATTGCATTGACAACACTCTATATCATTTTATCATATATATATATATATATATATTCCTTTCTCTCTCAAGTATATATCTATACTACATACTAAATTTAGAGCATCATCTATTTTTTTGTAAGGACTTACTTGTAATATACTAAATTAAATTAAATATTTATAATAGCGTGATTATTTTCATCCACATCCAGATTATAAAATGACAAGATATGTATAAAGGATAACACTTTTATTTTTGATACTTTGGAGTTGAAAGTAATAAAGCAAAATAAGGGTGAAAATGTGAAGCTGGGTTACACTTTTTGCCCTTTTTTGAGAAAAAAAATTCATTTTTTTCGGTTCTTCAACTTTCTGCAAACTATAACAATTTTTCTGTGTAGAATTTCATTTTTCGATAAAAATAAAAGTTGTGAGAATTTTTGTTAGCTTTCTATTACTTATTTTTTGAAATTTTTTTATGCAGATTTGATATGTCAACTTAGAGTTTCTTTGAGTGTGTGTTTCTTAACAATCAAAGGATTCATAAGAAGTCATGTTATGACGCAATGTTGTATTCATTGAAAATTTGTGTTTTTGAAAAAACAATATGTGTTAAAATAATCTAGACAGAGTCTACTTTGTTTTCGTCATATTTACAAAGCCAATGGATGCATATCATAATTACTAGAATTTTTTGAACTGGTCCAATACGAAAACTGCGTATTTTGGATATGTTTTGCGTCGCAAGAAATTTCTTAACATATAAGTTATAAACTAAAAATCTAAAAGCTACCCATTAGAGACGACGGACCAATGTAATGCCCCATAATTTTTTCAATTTTTTTTACAATGTATTTTGGGAGATACAAAATTTTTATTTCACTCAATCACAATGACCCTCAGAAATTGTTTGCACCCATTTTATTAGAAAAATAATTAAAATTATTAAATATTTATGAAATTCCATAAAAGTTATATTTCCTGAAAGTAGATTCAATTCTGAAAATGCTTGTCTTGGTTCCAACAGTTAATTAACAACCTATCATGGAGTTTAATCAGTCCAAAGTTGCAGAACCGTATTCAGAGCCTAGTTTTTGCGTAATTGATGACGCGTTAGTTCGACCGAAATTTTAGTAAAGTTCAGCCGAACTATGTTTTCCGCTTAAGACCCGTTAAATCTAAAGTCTTAATAGTTCGACCAAGATTGATTCCCTGACAGTGTCAAACCATTTGTTCTTTGTTTCCGCCGAGTCCTGGTCAATACGGCGTACCAACCAAATTCGATAGAGAAAATACACAACAAAGGGGGAGATTTTGTGGCCGACCAAAAGGTTTGTAGGAGATTGGGCAAGGGGAACTGCAGAAGCAAAAAATATATTTAAAACATGAGCGTGCAATTAAAAAAGTATGCTAAAAAGGTAGTGGTCCAAACGATTCGTTTTATTTTCTATTTTTCCGACTTCAGGGGAATATTGTAAGGCACACCACCCAAATTCAATAGAAAAACGATTAATTTCCAGGACCACGCGAAACGATTTGTCTTTCAGGGTTGTTTTTCCCGACTAACCCCATTGAATACGGTGACCTGTCAACATCTTTCTTTTTTTCTTCCATTATAATAGACTTATAAAGCTTATATTACAACTTTCTTTACTTAAATGTTCCTATAGGTTGGTGTTGGAATTTCAAAATGATGGGTTTGATAATTTTGATGTTTAAGATTGTGAAGATTTTCACAATTTCATCATTAATTTTGAAATTTTGAAATTTATTTTAAAAAGATGGTTGTGATTATTAGATTAAATTAATAATTTGCCGAGAGTACGACATATTAATCAAATGGGGCATAGAAACGATTAATTTTCACGACCACTTAGAATGATTTATCATTGTTTATTTTTCTAAGTCGCAGTCAATACTGCATACCAAGTTATTCAACATTAATTTGCACAAAAACATGGTATAGGAAAATTTATTTCCTCGGCTATATGTTATTAAATGTGGTTGGGCATATACTACCCACAATTAAATTTAAATTCATTTAAATTTAATGGTGAACAGTGTATACCCCACCACATTTAATAATATATAGTCCAAAAAATAAAGCTTGCCCAAGATATACCACCCAAATTTCCATGCAAAGATTAAGACCAGTCACTAAGCCAATCATTAGCTTGGTGCATGGCCATAGCATGGGGTGAGGACGACAAGACTTTGGGCAAGCAATAACCAGCCTGCTATCGGACCTTTAATGCGCCCGATAGCAGCCATTCACCATACATATCCATGCCATAGGTTCAAATAGGATACCTCATCATCGACTTTCTCGGCATCCCATCTCCGGCATCCGGTATCTGTGTTACTGTCGTGTTCACCCTCCTTACCGGCACTATCCATCAGTGTCTTCTCTGTTTGCACCTGCCGTCCATCTCATACCATCGGCGCCATCATCTCATACCACCATCCATGCATCATTCATTTTGAATTTTGAATTTGTAATTGGGCGCACGTGTATATTTTTCATGATTCGGCATATTCTCAGGCTATCCCCGAAATTGAATCACTCTGCTCCAATCTCACATGGCTGTAATCAAGATTGTTGCACAAATCAGGTACCTACCATGGCTAGGACATGGGCACTTAAAGCAACAACCGTTAATCGTCTCCACTACCCACAGCTCCGCTTGACTTGCTCGCAATCTTTTGAACGGTCAATAATTTTGTTTAATGGCATCCATTAAATCCATTCCAACGAACCATTGCACTGTGGAATAAGATCCTCACGATGTTTGGAGCATTGAACACTGAATACATTACAGAAATGATGGCCACGGAGTTGGGGATGAGAAGCAATTATTAGAAGTTAGCGGTTTTTTTTTTTAATTCCAAGTTTAACCAATACTGAATTACATGTCGTTACTTTTTAACTTTCATTTACTCTTTTTTTAATATGTAAATTTTCTAATTATTATTAAAAATAATGTGAAATAAAAGTATTTAGAAAATTAATTTGAAATGAAAGTATTTCTAAAAAATTTTAAAATTTAAATTATTTTTTTAATTAATTAATGTTTCATTATATTTATTTAAATCAGGACATATCTATATAATTGAATTTAGTAATATTTAATATTTAATTATTTATTTGTATTGCCATGATCATTAAATTATTAATTATGTGATGATGATGATGGTGGTGGTTAATGTACATATTGTATAATTAAATTTATATTATGATTAATTTTTTATTATACATTAAAATTTAAAAATTTGAAATTATTAATAGGTTTATGCCTGTACATAAAATTTGATATGTAATTTTTTAAAAACTATTTTTTATAAATCACAGATCATAGAAACTTATATTCTCAAATAAAATAAATAAATATATTTAATAATCAAATTAATAATAATGATTTAATTATATTTAATAATTTATTTTATTTTTCATTATTTTAATTTAAGAATCTGCTTTTTATTTTTTATAAATTAAAAACAATAATAATAATTTTAAGATTAGAATTAAAATTTTATTTATTATTTTCAGTAAAAAATTTCATTAAAATAATTTACTTTATATTCATATTTATAAATGTTTTTAATTTTGATTTTGAATATATATGATTATATTATGTAATAATGATGATGGAATTTTACTAAAACTATAATTTATTTATTTAATATCTAAGTGAAAATTATTTAAACCAAATCAAAATCTTAATTCTATGTTAAAAAAAACATTAAAAAAGAGTTTAAAGACTTTTTAAAGATAATTCTTTATGAAAATCACAATACATACTTTTAGGTGGAGGATGGAGGGCAGGTGCCCTCCAAACCCTAGACTTGGAAATTCCCCCCTGTCTTTCATATACGAGTATGACCAAGAATCACAGACATGAATTTGAAATCCACCTTCAATGTAGACTTACGCATGAATAAAGGCATAAAATCCAGCCAGCTCTCTAGCTTGCAGCAAATTTTATCCAATCTCAACAATATAGGAGTGTGGCAAGGATTGAGAGGACGCCTCATTTGTCTTTTGCAACATATCCTATAAACAGCAGCAGCCAAGCCAGTCAGAGATGCTACTTCAACGCATTACCAGATTCCAGATTTGTATTAGTTGGCCATTGTTGCTGTTGTTGGGAGCGATCCCTAAGAACAGGTCAGCTTTTGCCTCTCCAAGGGCATATATGCATGTTGATACCAGTGGTATTGGAATTGGAGAAATAATAATGCTACTTGCAGTAGGTTTGAGTTGTGATTCATTAGGCTGTAGATCAGTGGGACTTTACCACTATTGCTTCAAATTCCATTCTTAACACATTAGGAATAAAGCTACCTAAAGCTACCTGAAGCTAGAGTTTGACCCCACTTCAGCACATTGGGTATGGATTTACCTAAAAGCTACCTGAACCAAGAAGATCAACCCCACCCCAGCTCAAAAAGGAAGTTTCTATAAAAGATCATAAATAATAAAGAGGAACTGTTAAAGGGTGCACTCATCCCAGAAGATCAAGCTCACTCCAGCTCAGAAAAGAAGTTTCTGTAAAGGATTAATAAATAAAAAAAGAGGAATTGTTAAGGGTGCACTCATCCAAGGGTGTATAACTATTGGCTTTATTATTTATACCCTTAATAATAATAAAACACAGGAGACTAAAAGGAAGACGGTACAAGAAGGGTTTGCGATATTCTTCCTGCCACACAGTCATTCCGCTGAAGTTCACATTCGGTTCAATGTAAGAAGATTTTCTTCTTCAAATCAAATGCTGCAAGTCAAGTCCAATCTCAGTTTCTAAGCAATTTAATCCCCATTCCTACATGGGCGTTATGCGAGCAACTTTGTCTAGGTAGCGGTTGGTGATTAAATCTGCCAGAGATGAAGATATAGATTGTAACAAAATGACCATAAATCAATTTGAAATCCACATTGAATGCAAATTAATCAGAAATAGTAAATCCCTTAAATTTTAGACCCTTAAGTTCTCCAGCTTGCAGCAAATTAACTTTTTCTCAACCCTATTGCAGCAAAGTAATTTATTCTCAACCCTACTGGAGTCTGGTAAGGGTTGAAATAACACCTTAGTTGGCCATTACAACGGATCCTGTAAAAAAAAGCAGCAGCTAAGCTAGGGAGAGGTGCTACTTCAACCCGTACCAGAATCCAGTTTGTAGTGGTGGTGAGCGATGGATCGATCAGATCAAGAAGCAATAGAAATGATATTTTAGCGCATTAATATACAGAGAGCAGCAT
>JAXQQM020070499.1:0-11521 GCA_034641835.2 Pinus albicaulis
GTTCATCGATCAATATGCCATTCCGAATTTTAGCTCTACTACCGTGACATATCATCACTAATCATCATTATAAATTAACAACGTACTTCCCATGCTTATCTCTTGATTATTTCTGCTCATACGTTGAACATTATTGGATCTAGAAGAAGAATAATTTGTCACCAGAGGTGAGCTTAGGCTACCACCCTTCATCCATCAAGCTATCATTCAGAATCTCTGCCAGCGGGCTACTACTTGGAATATCATCATCAATCATCGTGAGACAACATATCATCAAGGAGAACATCTCAACTTGTAACTGCATCAGGGAGAATATCTCAACCTAGAATCTCATGGGGGAGCTATACATCTACAACCCCATATTGAGCAATAGGATATCGAAACATGTAGGAGATCCCATCTCAACCCTGGGATTACATCATAGAGCTCAATCTCAACCTGGAACTGCATAGGGTTATCTCAACCTATCCTATTGCCTACCGATCTTCCCATTGATAATCCTGAATAGTCATGTGGTATAACACTTGCATTATAATCGACTTGGGTTGTACACCCGAAGTGCACTCTCAACCCATTGGCCAAACGAGGAATGGTATTCTCGACAAGCCCGACTTGTGGTTATGATGCCAACTGGGGTATGCTCTGCAAAGACCAGACAGGGGAGCAACATTCTTCGAACCTATGAAGATAGGGGATCAACATATCTAACCCTATGGGTAACAAATAGGGGTCATACCCTATTATCGAGAGTTCCCTCAACAACAGGAACCCTCTATCGCAATTCCTCACCCTGGGAGCTCAGTTAGGGAGGAAGAGTTGGCTCAGTGTCCTCGATTAGCGCTGCTCTTATCATACTCAAATATGGTATCTTCTTGTCTTTATAGCTAGTGATTCTTGTTCAGACATGACTACAAATCAAATATTATGTTATATCATAGATAATAATATAAAATCACAAATGGATACCATAATCATCCTCCCTCTCAAGGAGGTGTCAAAAAAAAGCCTAAGCTCATCTCAAACAACTAAAATGTCTCAATGTATGGAGAAATCTCAGTCCCAACTATATATATAAATGGGATTCTATGTCATCACAATGTATCAATGACTTTTCCAGATCATGCTCAGAAAAATCTCTAAGGAGCTTCTACATCGTGCCTCACAACTAGTCATGCTAGCAATATCGTATCAAACCTCGGTCGTGCTATGGACCTTTCATCCAAGATATCATGGGATATCTCATATTAAAGCAAAATCCAAACATGATCATCAATAATAATCCAAAACATCATCAATACATTCATGCAACCACATATCATAGGAGACAAAATAGAATGTTTCATGCAAAAATTTCGAAGGATGTTTGGTGGAAAATCTAAATGAAGCATTTCAATCACGAATTTAATCATGCTATATACACATCATATACAGATGGATATTAAAAACGAAACATCAATGCTTCAATCAACTATTAGATTCCATGTCAGGTTCAACAACATTTGAACTTTAAATCAAAGTGTTCAAGAATTTACATTTCCATTACATAAAGACATTTTTCAACATATTTTTAATATAGGATTTCTTTCCCAAGTTTCAGAAATCGATTCATCATTCCATGATACATTATTTCTAGCTTTAGGACCCATCTCCCTATTAATAAGTTCATCAGAGACTCATCTCCTGTCAAGGGTATACTGTTAATATGTAAAACCAAAACAATAATCAAAATCAAGGCCATACCTTGGAATTTATGATCCTTACTTTGTCAGATAACTGTCAAATATGGACAAATATGAATTAGGGAGCTTGCATCACGCAATTATCTCTGTAAGAATAATGCCTTACCTAGCCAACATAATTAGCCTTACATAAATCAATGTTGTTTCAATGAAGTCAACTCATCAGATTTTAGAAGCCAGAGAAAAAGCTATTATCAAGTCATAGATATCACAGTATCAATTATTTCAACCAGATGACAAGTAGAGCTCATATCAAGTCTCGAATTCATATATTTTCAAGCCAACAAGTATGAGATATATCATGCCATTACAAGACATTTCTATCACTAGATGCAAATGCATATATCAAAGTTAAGTCATGTAGGTTCCATCTTCATACTGAATCACAATAACCATTGTGCTAGGAGCAAGGAGGCCAATACAAAACCATCATTTCGAATACTCACATAAGGCATCATAGGTCATTATTCCCACTTAGAATTGTCATCAAGGAAAATCAACAATCATCAAATTAAATCATTAGTAATATGGTCAATTCAAAATTTATTATCATAGAGAGATCTATAATCCAAAGACACGTCTCAATCATCAATTCAAAGTTATAATTCATTGTTAAACATCATGTCAAAGTTCAAAATATAAGTCATCTCTTTCAAAATACCAAATTAGGTCAAAATTTTGTAGCACAAACTTCAAACATAATGACATATTCATGTGAATGTCTCGGTCACCTACAAACACAAGTTCGGTTCAAACATTCGAACTTTTCCTGCTGACAAATCTTACTAATATATGCAACACATATGTAAAACTGACATCTTCCAGGTGACCATCTCATATCATGCTCAATTATTCATTCTCTATGGGCCTTCCTTTGTGAGAGTGAGGCTCAGATAATTGCTGTAGATAAACAATGTTGGATAATGTCAGATACCCATTAATCATAGTATAACATACAATTTCATCTTCATTCATGTCATCAAACTATCTTTACTAGAGTCATGCAAAAATATATATGTTAAATCATAAACACATATTTATCATGATCATCAACATAATGTGATCAATCGTTCATCAAGGCTTATACTTGAAAGATCAGGGCAACGAACATATGTGGCATCATATCTCAAAGATTATGAACACAATAAAATTCTCTATCAAGTTAATCCAACAAGTTAGGGCATCCAAATTCACCATATGACCACAGGTAGTAGGAGATCGAGAATATCAATCTCATAGTTATATCTCAATCATCATGGTTACCAATACCATGCTTAGCATGATAAATAGGATCAAGTTAGGTTACCAAAAGTGTGTCAATCTCTCTTTTCATAAGCTTTCATCATGCTTCAAATTAGAGAACTTTTTAGGTCTAAAATGGGTCTCCTAATAAAAATGTACAACCAAAATAAACTTTATAAGAAATAATATGATTCAAGATGATGATGTCAACCATGGGGGATGATTCACCATTTTTGGGGTAAAAAATAAAAAATATTAAAAAATAATACAATAATAAAACTACTTTTTTCACTTTTATTTTCAACTTATCTCTCTAAGGTTTTAATCAAATTTCGAGCGAGAGTACTCATTGGATGAAAAATTTAATTCCTCATCCAAGGAGTACTCATGTCGCATATTTTTTATGGACCACGCTACACGAAAAATGAGAAATACATGAAAAAATGTGACTACAATCACATTTTTCATGTATTTTTCATTTTTTGTGTAGCAGGGTCCCTCGAAAGTATGCAACATGGGTACTCCTTGGATGAGGAATCAAATTATGCATCCAATGAGTGTTCCTGCTCGAAAATTGAGTAAATCCATAGGGAGATAATTTGAAAATACGAGTTGAAAAAGATTTTTTTTCCTTTTTCCCTCTAAAATTTGATGATGTAATATAGTTTTATTTTATTATTTTCACTATTATTTTTTAATTTCCTTAGGAGACCCATTTTATACCTCAAAATTACCCTAATTAGTATCACAAGCATTGCCAATAATATCATGTAAAGGAATTAATGAGCTATCCTTTTGTGAAATCCATCACTAATAGTATCATCTAATAAAGTCAAGGAGATAGCCTTCTTCAAAGTATATAAGAGATAGATGTTAGCCATACATAAAGTATACCTTATGTCCAATATCAACAACAAGTAGCCTCATAGAATCAAGAAGATCATCATGATCAAAATGTTCAATACCGGGAACACCATTTCATCATAAGAACCATAATTCGAAATCAATTTCATATGCATGCATGAACTATATGAGGAGTAATAATTCTCAACATATTATAGGGCTAACCTAGCCATCAATGTTACTACTGAAATACAACATGCCATGCATACCTTGTAGTATTCAGATACCTGTGCACCATCATAGGCAACTTGTAGTGCTTTTCGTCTTTCCATCAGGTGCATCTTTACCTTTTTCCAGATATAGCTTTTCTTCCTGCATCTAAAATGATCTTCAAGAAGGATCTATTTATCACATCTCATCTAGAAGGTTAGAAACATCCAGGCACTCAAAATATACATGTAGGAAGTATAAGAAATAATCATCATAAATAGATCCATAAGACTAAATAAGAGTAAATTCATAAATCAAGGAATACTTATCTTCAATGAGAGATGATACTATCCATATTGAACCAAATTTCTAGAGAAACCAGGCCTACTAGAGACTATCCCATTGAGTGATTCATCAAATCAATCCCAAGTTCTTAAGCATCTTCACATAGACCATGCTAGGGTTCCATACATCATATCTCAAGTCTTTACTATAAACCATGGTTTCTGTCAAATCCTCACCATGAAACCCTTATGCACTAACTACCTAGGGTTTCCTCCATACCCTAGAATTATTTTAGGTCTCCACCATTCTCTTCTTGCTTCAATCAAAAGTGTCTTCATGGGGGTGATCTCCATGGATTTTCTTTAGCCAACTCTGATACCATGTTAATTTTTCATAGGGCTACATTGATATTCACTTTGATGGTTGCATTTCATCATTAACACATTAAGTTCACCCCATATCATTATATCATTATTCAGATTTACACTGTTAACCATCAACATATGCAACTATGTAGAAAGAACAATATCATCATCATCATCTATGCAGTGGAACATAAAGAAACATAGGAAGAAAAACATGCACACATATAAACACTAAGATTGGTCCGATACCAGGGCAAAACCCACTGTGAGGAAAACCATTACAAATTATTCTTCTTAGATTGTCATAAAATGGTTTAGAAAACAAGAGTACAATGATCCATAATGCAGTAAAACAACTAGCATATCCATAATATAACCTTGAACATACTTCTATTGAAGGATTCTAATTATGAGAACTTTAATGCACTATCACTGCCTGTAGCATACTGTTGAACACTACTGTTGATGAGTGGAAAATTTGGAGAACTATAAATGCATATTTGGGGGCCTGATCTGCAGTGGAAATATACAGAATAAATCTATAGATTTGTAGATCTACACCAGTAAGAAATAGAGATCCAACTGAAATCAATTGACAAATCCTAGATTTGAATTCAGGACGCTACCAAAATTGACTACGAGCATCTGTGACTATGCGGATGATATTGGGAAATAATGCATGAGAAATTTCAGGTTTATCTAGCCCAAATCTGCTAAAAAATACCTTATCCACACCCTTGAGATTTTTTTCCAGCGACTGTGGCATTGTGGCCGCTACCAAGACATTTTATGCCTGCAACTGTGGAAGCGCGCATCCCAAACTACCTTTTTGGGCCCGAGCTGTACACATAGCACTCAGTGCTTGCGACTATGGGTCCTTGGCCATAGGCATAACACCTTATGCCTACAACTATGGTTGTGATCAATGTGCTCAGCCTCTGAAGCCCAAGACACTACCTTAACTCACTATGCTTGTGACTAAGTCACCCTGGCTACAGGCAGGACACACTATGCCCGTGGCTATAACTCAAAAATAATAGTTTTAAGCCTGCAACTGATCCACTAAACCCTAGATCAAAGTGAGCCTTTCACTTGTGATTCCAGACCATGCGCAGACTCCTTCCGTCGAACCTGTGCGAGCCAAAAAAAATAGATGAACCAAGACAATGAATGCAAATAGGAGATCGCTTGACCAATATGTAATAATGAGCCTGAGGTCACATCTATTTATAGGTTTTTGTGTGGGTCCACTTGGCGTTAAGGCCGACTTAACCAATTCCACATGTGCTTAGGCCGACCCATTCCATTTCACTTTAATAAATAAAATAATTCAAAATTTAACTTCTAATTAACTGATTGTGGTGATATATAGGTAGATTTTAATCCTATCGAAAATAGGAAACTATTGAAATTATTATCTTCTTCATATGAGTTTTCCAAAGTGTAATTTGACCATAGTTTCATAATTTTAACAGGTCTGATGTAAACACAAGTTTTTATGGTCTCTTCAAGAAGTATGAGTTAATTTTCATGTAAAATTTAAACAAGCAACATATCATCATTTAACTCATAAAAGAAATGAAGTAGGGAGACAATACAAAATTTTGTGACAGAGTTCACCCCTTTTGGGCTACATCTTCAGGCCTACTAACACAACTAGAACACTCCTTAGATTTCAGTGAAAAAGAGTACATAAATTTTGGTGACAATATGAGTGGCTAGTTTCCCCTTCAAGGAAACGTTCCCCTGTAAATAAATCTCACTCTAAAAAGAATGAAAACCTACAGTTAGTCATGTTGAGATTCAACAAGATGATGATCCTAGTGAAAATTAAGCATCTACACTAGGTGGGGCCTGCAGGCTATTTTCAGGTGATATGTCTATTTTTAGAATTTGGATCAAAGTATATTTTTAGCAGTAATCTATTAATAGATGGTTGAGAAAATTATATGGATGGATGGGCGTCTATTTTTGGAATGCATGTGCGAAGTTGCTTCGTGGAATGCATGTCTAAAAATAGAATGCATGTCGATTATTGTTAGCCCTTAACAATAATTAGACAATAAATAATAATCTATTCTCTTGAAGCACTTGATTTCAATTAACTGATGTGGCAAACCAGTTAACTGAAGGAATTTCGAGTTCGAAGGTTGGTTGGTGGGACATGCTAGTGGACTTCATTGTAATTGAGTGATACAAAGTTGTAACAGAGTTGGATGTTTAATTATGTGAGTTGTAAAGTAGTTTAACTCAGTTAAGTGAGTTAAACTCAGTTGTGATAGTTGTAACTAGTTGTAACTAAAGATACACTAGTGAGAGATTAGTGAATTAAATAGTAAATTAATTCACATGGAGTGGTCTCACATGCAACTGAAGATTTACTACTATTAACTACATGCATGTCAGATCTAGTGGAGAACCAGTTAAGAGATAGGGGAAAGGGACAGTTTGACTATCAGTTGTGACTATAGTGGGTGCACAAGTGAAACCAAACACACATCAAAGATGCCAATAAGGATTGCATAGTCAAGGAAAGGAAAGATAGAATTAATTTAGGGATTGTGATCAGCAAGGATTGCGTAGTGGAGGCAGGTTATCAGGAGGCAATAAATTGGTGCATGTTTATGCCAATTTCTGTATGACAGTGTGAGACGATTGTATATTGTACTAAGAGCTCTTGGATTAGATTTCTATATGAGATTGTTTCATGATCCATGATATATACATAATATATGATAGTGGGATTTTTAGCTTTATGATTTCCCGATAAAAACATCTATGTTATGTGTGATTGATCTTTCTTCACTTGTTTGCAATTGGCAATTAAATTTCCGCAAGAATTTAAGTAGAAGGATTATGTATTTAACGGTGGAATATAATTGTTAGATCAGGAGAATCTAGCAATACATAGTCGTATTAAAAATTTCTACATGGTATCAGAGCAAAAAAGATTGAAATATTGAAGTAGTAGTTGAATTTGTTGGTGGAAACAATTCGAATTTGCTGCAAAAATTTCTTGGTGCAACAATTGAGTAAACATCGAAATGGATTTCAATGGTTTGTGGTTAGAGTATGCACTCGAGGGAAGCTTGAACTACATTGCATGGAAGGATTGGATGGAAGTGGTGCTTGAAGATAATGGCTTGAAGGAATTCATTGACAATGATGTTCCTAAGCCCACTTTGACAGATGCTGCATTACTTGACGCTTGGAAAAAGAAAGTAGCGAAGATGGGAAGGATTCTGTTGGAAGGTGTGAGAGACCATGGGAAAGCCACTCCATTTGCAATGTGGAAGGCTTTGAAAGATATTTTCCAAAGCAGCAACGACCATAGGAAATTAGTGCTGAAGGATAAACTTAGAAAGATCAAGATGGAAAAGGGCGACAATATTCCTAAGTATCTCACAAAGTTTGTCCAATGTCAGGGTGAACTAGGGACTGTGGGAATCACGGTTGCTAATGATGATTTGGTGAGTTTTTCTCTCTTGGGACTTCCTAAGAGTTGGCACAGTTATCAATACTTTGTCAACAGACGGGAAAAACTTCCGGATTGGGAATGACTATGGTCGGATCTAGTGTAGGAGGAGTTTAGACGGAACACTAGAGATGGCTCTTCATCAAAGCATGAAAATGAAGAGGATTGTGCTTTAGCTGCAAAATCAAGGAAAGGGAAGGGGAAGAAATCACATTCAAAATCCGAGGCTAAAGGCAAGAAGCATGGGCATCTCACCACTAACTGCCCACAGAAAAAGAAGAATAAGAAGGATGTTGGAGCTACAGCTGGTGAGGCACTTGCCTCGCTATTTGAACTTTATTTCTCTTTGATCGCATGTTTGGTTTCAAGAGAAATGGGATTGGTGTGGTATCTTGATAGTGGTGCTTCCTTCCACATAACAGGAGATAAGGAGATTTTCAGTGACTTGGAGGAGAAAGATCTCTAGATGCATATAGATATGGGCGATGATGGACGATACAATGCGACCGACATTGGTACCATTACCTTTGAGAGGGAGTCAGATAAACCATTTTTGTTGAAAGATGTTATGCGTGTTCCAGGTCTAAAGAAAAACTTGGTCTCAGTCGCGATGTTGGAGGACAGAGGTTATGAAGTTGTTTTCAGCGATGGAAAAGCTTTCCTGCAACATAAAACAACAGGTCAAACCAAGAGGATAGGGATTCGAGTCAAGAATCTCTACAAGCTAGAGGTAGATGGCTACATTGCAATGGTGGGAAAAGAAGAAGAAGTGGTGAGCCGAGATGAGGGCGAATTATGGCACAGGCGATTGGGCCATCTTCACCATGGCGCCCTGAAAATTTTGCAGCAGATTTCTACTTGACTTCCCAAGGGTACACTTGCGCAGATAGATTAGTGCAAGGGATTTACTATGGGTAATTTTTTGAAGACCACCTTTCATGAAAAGGAAAAACCGTGCTTCGGTGATCCTGGAGAGAGTTCACACAGACGTTTGTGGACCATTCTCAGTTGCTTCAAAAGAAAAACACAGGTATTATGTTATTTTTGTTGATGACTATTCTCATAGATGCTGGATCTTCTTCATGCAGAAGAAGGATCAAACATTATCAAAGTTCTATGAGTTTAAAGCATTGGTGGATAAATAATCAGGGAAGCAAGTGAAGGCTCTACGGAGCAATAATGGTGGTGAATATATATCGAACGAATTCAAAGACTTCTGTAGCAAAGAAGGAATTAAAAGAGAACTCATAGTGCCTCATAAACCACAACAGAATGGTGTCGCAGAGAGGAAGAACATAACGATCATGAGTATTGCACGAGCTATGCTGCATGATCAGGGCCTACTAATGCACTTGTGGGAGGAAGCATGCAACACTGCGGTTTATGTGCAAAACCATTTTCCTCATAGAGTACTTGGAATGAGTACACCTGAAGAAGATTTTAATGGTAAGAAACCAGATGTTTCTCAATTTAATATTTTTGGCTCATTTGTTTATGTGCATGTGACCAAGAACACTAGGAAGAAGTTGGATATGACTGCTGAAGTTGGGATATTTGTGGGGTACATAGAAACATCCCATAATTATTGTGTGTATTTTCCAAACAGTTGAATGACCGTGGTGCGACGGGATATAAAATAAATGAGGAGAAAGCCATGAATTTGTCGCTTGAGAGGGAGCTAGACTTGCATGTAGAGGAGAAACTGCTTGTTCCCAAAGATGAGCCTGTAGATGTGGATCAACCATAGGATGAGGTTCATGGAGTGGAGGATTCCACTCACACATAGCCAAACATCAGAACTGCAGAAGGCGTACCACAGAAGCTCGGAGGCTGAAGCTTGATGCGAAACATAATGTAGGAGTCCCTATTTCACAGCACAGATAGAGACAGTCTCCTGGCCGATTCATTGGATACATGGCTCTCATGAGAAAATTTATTGTGATAGAGCCATCTTCCTTTTAGGAAGCAGTGCAAGAGCCCACATGGGTAAATGGAATGGTGGAGGAGTATGAATCCATTGTCAGAAAAAGTGCTTAGGAAATTGTTCCAAGGTCGGTTGATAAATTAGTGGTAGGTTCAAGATGGATCTACAAGGTAAAATAAGCTGTTGATGGGAGTGTTGAGAAGTATAAGGCAAGATTTGTGGCCCGGGGCTTCTCACAGATCGAGGGGATTGATTATGAAGAAACCTCTACACCTGTCGCATGATATTCTTCCATAAGGACCATCCTTTCTCTCTCAGCGCAGATGGGTTGGCACATTCATCATATGGATGTGAAGACTGTGTTCCTTAATGGGATCATTGAGGAAGAAGTGTACATGAGCAACCTGAAGGATTTGAGATCTCCAATAGTGAGTCGCATGTGTGTAGACTCAAAAGAGCATTGTATGGGCTGAAGCAAGCACACCGTGCTTCGTACACTTGGATTGAAAACTATTTCACCGGACTTGGCTTCACCAAGAGTGAGGTGGATGCAAAAATATACCAGATTATGGTGGAGGGTAATATTTTAATCATTATTCTTTATGTTGATGATTTAATATTGACTGGTGATGATCAGCTGATACACTCGTGCAAGGAGGACCTTGCAAAGAAGTTCGAGATGAAGGATATGGCCCTCCTTCACTATTTCCTTGGATTGGAAATATGGCAGCGAGAAGGTGAAATGTTTGTGTCTCAAGGCAAGTATGCAAGGGAGATACTCAGTAAGTTTCACATGGAGGACTGCAAACCCATGGATACTCCTCTTCCTGGAAACTGGAGGAAAGAGGTTGCTACATCTGGAGAGGTAGTGGATGCTACTGTCTATCGACAGTTGGTGGGTTCGGTCATGTATTTAGTTAATCTATATATTAAAAATATATATTTATTAGAAATATATATTTATCGTATTGAAGAGCCATATTAATAATAAACCGCAAGCAAATTCGTTAAATAAAATATACGAATTTTAATCTATATATTAGAAATATATATTTATCGTATTAAAGAGCCTTATTAATAATAAACCATGTATCTATATATAATAGAATTAAATTCTAATTCTCGATTTAAAAACATCGTATAAAAGATTTCTCAAATTTAACTTTAACCATAATAAATTTTATTATTTTAAATTTATAATTACTATATACCCGTTGAAGCCTAGAAAATCTCTGCTTCAAACATTGGGGAAAACCACTCGGTCGGGACCTTAGGACAGCTCCTTTTCCGTTTGGTATGGTGGCTCCAACTGGATTTAAAGGACCAGTTTCCTTATAACTAATGGGTTGGTGATGGGTTGATTTGGATGAGTGGAAATGGGACTAAATTGACTGAAATAAAACTATCTAATTTAAACTAAATACTGATAAAGAAATTC
>JAXQQM020074744.1:0-12132 GCA_034641835.2 Pinus albicaulis
AGGAGTTAAAAAGACACCTTTTTATCGCTCCACAATTACAACTAAAATTACGATAGCACAAGCTTGCCCATACAACATTCGCTCTTTTATGTCGATGTCTCCTGTATGGTAACATTTCCATTGTATCTACCTTGCATCAGAATGGAATTACGTTGAATAAAGTATGAAGTTAATAATGTGAATTGTGAATCGGAATTATTGATTTCGGCCAATATAAGCTACAGTTTTATATTGTTTAAAAATCAGAGTTGCACATTAATAAAAATCCTCGGAATGTGTAGTTTGAAATGTTGCAAGCCCAGAAGGGAAAATAAATGAGCACAGAAGTAAATCCAGAGACCTTCTTGTCCAAACTGTGCCCAATCTATTATCACCCTAGTAATTCTTAGGTCGTGGGATTTTGGTTTATAGTTAAAGAAAACTAGGGGTATTGAGAACCTACTTTTGAAATTATGGATCTAGCCTTCCTAAATTACGGAGAGGGATCTCTCCTCAAGATTTAGCTTGATTTTTTTATAATATTTTAGGCTAGTTATAATTGGACAATTGTTTTGGTTTGAATGTTTGGTGGGAATAAAAGGTACTTCAAGAAAAACCACAAAGGCATCTACCAGACCATTGGGCTATGGAGTCAATTTCTTGGCAAGCAGAGCTAGGAAATAAGGTCAAAAGAGAAAATTTACTAAGGGCAGGGTAGATGACCTTCAAAGGGTTTGGAAATAGGCTTTTTGATGAAATGGTAAGATCTGAACAAAATGGCAATGAAGAATACTTAAGTTACAGAAATGAAGATGAAAGGAAGGGGTCAAAGAGGGACTAAGAGCATTTAAGAATTCTTAAGTCTGTTTATCAGCAGAAAACATAACAATGAATAATTAGTAAAAAACAGGGAGCTTTTTAACACTAATCCTGTTTAAGCTTTCCTAGTTAATCATTAAAGATAGAAAACATTAAAATGTATGTATGGAACTTTGAAAGATAAACAGTGAAAACAGGAAAATACTTGAATTATCTAATCAGCACAAGAATCCTAAGTTATGATGTCTTTACTCTTAGTTCCAGTCTACTGCTTTACAAATCGACTCACACAAACTTCAATATATCCAGCAAAATGTCTATAGTAGTCTTGACAAATTTTATTCCACCCTTAATACTTCAAAAAGAGAAGTATTTATACAAAAATTATTACAAAATATTTGAGAGACATATAGGAATATCTCTAGGCAAAAATAAAGTTTATTACATAGAAAGAGGGATAGCTGCAAAAAAAAGTGGCAAGCTGTCCTCTTATCAATAAAAAATAGGACTAATTATCTTAACTTGTTGCTAGGTTGTAGCTGTTGGAAATGCTTACTGCATTTTTTGGAAAAATATCTTTTGAAGATATCTTAAAAGACACTCTTTCCATTTCACATCCTTTAACTTGTGCTTTATCACTGATACTCTTCACGCTGTTTCTTTTACTGCTTTACTATTGTAACATAAAGAATTATCTATAGTAAAAAGGTATTTTGACTGATACTCTTTGACTCTGTTTCTCACCCTGATACACTTTGACTGCAAATTTTTATATTAAGTCAGTGAATTCCTGCCATTGTTCTGCACCGGGAATTCTCATACTCTTCAATTTCCTGTAACTTTCATCTGCCTCTGTATACTTAGAAAAATTGGGCTTAACAATGAAAATATGTTTGATCTCGTTTTGAAGAAAGAACAAGTTCTCAAAATATTCCAAAACAACTTTACCAGTTGGAGAACCTTGTGGTAAAGGTTTGTTGACCTGCTCTTTGGCATAAGCCCTGATTTTGTTGTCATAATCCTTTTGTGCCATTAACTTTTCATTCAAAGCATGAATTTCTGGAAGGCTTGCTTGTGTTAGTACTGTGTATTTGGCCCAAAATCTTGTGATTGCCAAGTTCATGTCTTTACATTTTTCCTCCAAATTACTCATCATATTTATCTTATTCAGGACTTTCTTGATTTGTAGTATGCTTTCAGTTCTATCTTGAATTTTTAGCTCTTCAAGCTCCTCTTTGTGTTTTCTATTCAGAAATGTAATAATCTTCAAAGCTTGAGTAGGTTTGTCAGCCAATTCTTCTTTTGTCTTCTGAATTTCTATTTGTGCTGCTTTGAGTAACTCCTTTTGTTCATAAATAATTTGGATTGAAGGCCATTGTAAATGTATGCCTTGAATGATGTTGTTCCAAAGATAATTCTTGATATAAGATACATGTTCAGTGAGATTAATCTGTTGTTGTAAAATCTTTACCTATTCCTGCAATCTGTTGGCTCTCTGCTCATGTCCTTTGGATGTAATTAATGCATCTCTGTTAGATGTTTCAAGATTTCGGATGGTGCCTTTCAAAATGATTATATCTTTATCTTTTAAGGACATGTCTTCCATAGCTTTGACTATGTCAGTTGTTTCACCTGTTTGATTTACCTGTGATGTAGATGATGAAGTGGCAGAAATATCTTTAGAAGCAATTGACACTACAGTTGCCAATACTCCTTTTGGTGTCAAATGTTCTGCCAATGTAGAGGGAAAAACTGTACTTACAGTTGGAATAACTGTGGGAATGGAGACTTCATGAGCTTTCTTCAATGTTTCATTTTTTTTCATTAGAGATTCTATTTGATTTTCCATCTCTTTAATCTAAGCTGTCATCTTCAAAACCAATTGCCTAGTTTCATCCTTTTCTGTCTTTTCCTGAAGAATTTCTTTTGCCTGAGGGTGCTCACCTTGTGGCAATTTGAGTTGCTTTCTCAAGGCATCAATATCTTCATTCTTCTGCCTTATCAATTTCTTAGCAACTTAAATATTAGAGGGATCTACTTCAGTTTCTATCACCAAATCTTCTAAGGACTTGATCCTCAAATCCTTAGCATGTAGAGATGCTTTATATAATTTCATTTGAGTTTGCAAATTAGATACAATCTTTTGAAGCATGGTAGCACTCATGGTTTTGCTTACTACCTTTGAATATAGCATCTCTGAAGCACTTCTGTGGAACTCTATTTGGTCTAGTTCATGTATAGTATCAGCATTCACTTCAAACTCTATTTTCTTGTAGTCTGTGGCTGAATTTGGATCTGTTACTACTGGTTGGAGAAAAGACATGATCATTTTATTTTTTGAGTAATCAAAGGCTGTCACAAGTCTGTCTTTATCTCCTGGCTTTTCTTTCAGAATCTTAGAATAAACCTCATTCTTGATTTCCTCATTCTTTTCCCTTATCTGCTTGAACCTTTTCTAAATATCAGAATCAGTTTCTTCTGTTGTTTTAGAGGAAAAGGGAGCTTCTGTATTTATTTCTACTTCAACCATTTCTTTGTCTTTTCCCTATGCTTGTACATGTTCATTCTAAATTTCCCTGAGTGTTTCATAAACAATCATTGTGGCCTCATCATCTTTTTGTTGATTATTATTATCATCTACATCTATGACTCCTTTTTCTAGAGTAGTAATTCTGGCCTTCTTGTTGTAGAATGTTTTAAATTTATTTTCAATAATTGTCTCTGCAAAATAGCCTTCTTCTTTTCTAGGCCTTTTATTAGATACCTCTGCTTGTTGGTTAACTGTAACCATCTGTGTACTGTCCATCTGATTTTCCCACAGGTTATCTGTTTGCATCTCCTGAATATCATCAATTGAAGTGTTTGCAACCCATTCCACTTGATTAGCATACTTTTCAATTAGTGGCTTTGACTCATGGAGGAATGGAGTTAACTTAAATTTGACCCTGAGGTTACTAAAAATACCTTGAGGATCATAGTTCCAGTAAAATCTTTCTTGGAACTTGAATGCTGTTAATTTGCTGATTACCTCCTTCAAAGCATCTCTGTTGTTGACTATGAAGGGGCCAATTTGAATTTTTAACTTGAATTGTGCTTTCTTTTTGGAGGCTATGAAGTTCACTGCATCTGCATTCAAAATCTATCTCAAGTATTCCAAAGAAAAAATCCTGGTAGTTAGAAACTTTGGTAATTTTCAAGGAGCTAGAATTGCACCATACACTCTGATTTCTGTGTGATTTTTATACAAACACCAATCTCCAACTTTACAATTTTCAGATCACCGTAAAATTATTTTGATTTCTTCATTGATCCTTGGTGGCTCTGCTTTGTTCAACAAACTCATGGCAGGTCTGATAAAAAAATCATCAAAGTCCCTGTAGCTATACTCACTGGTGTTTTTTGTAAGAAGAGAAGTCCAGAATATCACTGAAAGAGGTTTAGCCTCCATATCCATCTTCTATAATGCAATTGGAAAATTATCTTCCTAAGAAAATAGGAAGAGATGTAACAGATATGATGTATATCTGAACACTCCTTCATCAGGTAATTTTATTAACTGATAATGCATATTATCAAAAATGAATTTGGCAAAGTTGAAGACCAATTCTGGCTGTTGTCCTGGAGACAAGGTAGAAAGGAAACCTAGAATGGAGGCATCTATAAACTCATCATTAGCATATCCTAGAATGAATGATAGCATGGAAATGATTTTCCTGGAGCATTCAGGGACTTCAAAAGTATCATAAGGTGTATTTACCTTAGGAAGGTTGACATGATTAGGCATGAAATTTTGAAGGATCTCAAACTTCCTAGGAAAATCCAGATCCAAATGCATCTGATTCAAATCTTCAATTGACAATGATACTGCTCGTGGATCATGGCTTAGTTGGATCATATCATTGATGGCATCAGCAGTTATGTAAAACAGGACCTCACTATCTTTGTTTACCATGCATCTCTAGTCAGGGATATAGTGCATCTGACACAATCTAATGAAATTTTGAGCTTGATGAGTGATGGGAACCACATATTTGGGCAAGTTGGAGTCCCATACAGGTATATCATTGGCCACTTTCTTCTCAAATTTTTCCTGACACCAGCTATGTACTTCAAGTAGATCAAATTATAAGGTAGCATCAGCAATTCTATAGTCTAAGTCAATCAAGGGATTGTTTTCTTCAGAGGTGACAGATGGCTGCAACAGTTTGACTACCTCAGTAGAATCTACAGTTAGGACAGGAGTAGGTTTATCAATTTTGGATGGTTTGGGGTTTGGAAGCTTGCTGGAGGCAGGATTCTAAGGTTTGGGACCTCCAGTCCTAGGGTTGACCTGTTTTTTTGTCATTTTGAATAAAACTGAGCAAGATTAGACTGTTCACTCAGTTTTTTTTGAAAACAAGAGGTAAATTAAGTAAATTTTGGGGAATAATTCAGAAACTGGGCAAGGTTTTTATGAGGAAAATGTAGATTTGCAATGTGCAGAATGTTGGAAAGGGATTTTGATGGATTTTTTAGTAATTCAAAGGTATTTTCACCGTAGGAATAGCTTTTGGATGGTCAAACTTCTTCAGGCAGAAGTGGCAAATTCTGGGGAAATTTTGACAGAGTTTCCCCTGTTTCTTTAAGGTTTGAGTACTCTCAGATGAGTACTTTTGGCCTTTAAATTCAAATTGGTTTAATTTTTTCTTGAAAATTAAGAATTTTCATGTTTGGATTACTGAAAAATACCTTTGAATAGGTATGGTTGCAGTCGAAGAGGGTTGCAGGTGGTACCAGTCTTCAAACTGGTTGTAGTTGTTTGGTAGAAGGCACTGGGAGTCTTCGGAGGCGAAATTAAGAAGGGAAATGGCTTTATGAAATGTTTCGAAAATAGCTCTAGAAATGGTGTCTGTGAGTGATTTCTGAAAGGCGAAAGCGTAAATGCATGAAAACAATAAAAACTAAGGTTAAAACCTTATGTTTTATCAATACACAGGACATTAATTACAGGTCGGAATTAATGGCGGGAGTGGTTTTTGCATTTGAAGGAAAAACCACTAGTGGTTATCGCATTGCTCGTTGGCGGTAAATGGTTTTTTGCTTTTGCAATGCGATCCAATAAAAATAAGACACGTAGTGGATGGTGGTTTGGAGAAACAACTTTTATCGCAAAATTTTTAGCTAACTTCGCCCAATCACTTTTATAATGCGATATTGAATACACGTCGTCAGATTTGATCGCTCAGTGCGAACGGTCGAGATTTTTCGGGAAGCTGTGGGGATATGGAAAGGTGGGACCCGAGTTAAACATTAGCCATTGATCTAATAGGGATAATCAATGGTTATAGGCTAATGCGATGGAAATGGTGGGGGCGGGGAATGATTTATCAGTTTTAGTTTAGACCGTAGGATTAAAGGGATTAATTAGGATGATCGGAGGGTCGAGAACGAATGCAAGGATGCTTCGTCTTTTTTTTTATATAATGAAATTTATGTATAAAAGGGGTCTATACATAGAATGGGCGATTTATTAAAGGTTTATCAAACCAGGGTTTAGACTGTGATAAAATGATATGTATTGAGAAAATGGGATAAGGTTAAAGCTTTAACCATGGGTAAAGCTGATGAGGGGAAAAACGAATAAACTCTTTTTCTTCGTTGTTTTATATACACAATGGTAAATAAATTGTGCATTTTCAATATTATTTATATTATATAGTTTCAGATTTATCAAAGGTCTAAAACTATAGAGGAGAGGGGATATTTTATTATGGATAAGTTTCATGTCAAAGGGGTAATTTTGGGATGTTTTTCAACATGTGTTTAATATCTTTGACATAAAAAGTATATAATAAGAGGGTTTTGGGGATATTAAATAAAAGGGAGCTATATTAATAGGACTAGGATAATTGATAGGGAGTTAATAAAATATGTTAAGTGTTAATATGAAAAGGGACAATGTATACTCAAAATTCATAAATAAAACTAAGGAAAGTGAAAATTAAAGCCAAGCTTCATTATCATAATTTAATCACTTTTACTTAGAATATCATGTTTTTTAGGGTTTTATGTCTTGTAAAATGGATGAAGTTAATAAAATGGGTATTTATGTAATATTCAAGTAAGAAAAGAGTTCCCACTTATGAAGTTTAATGGTGATGAGTGCATGAAGGGGTAAATGATGAAAATTTATGGGATTAATATAGAAACTTAACAGTTTCAACTAATCAGTCATTGAGCCTTGGGTCCGGTCTCAACAGAAGTCAAGGAAATGCCTTGAGCCTCTTTGACTGACAGTCTAGAATATCAAATTTGCTATGGGAGGGGAAATTAGATATTTATAGCCTGGTGAAATATATTTATATTGATGTCTCCCACCTTCTTCTACCTACCCAGTCATTATCTTCTAACATTTTTTCCTTCTATTTTAATCAAGTGCATTTGAACTAGAAACCTTACAACATTTTATTCTTTTTGAAAGCAGTAAACTATCTAATTCTACACTTATTGCATCCAAGAATCCAGATTAAACTGTTGGATTCTTTTATTCTCTAGCTAACTAATGAATTGTCATGATTGAACTGTATGATAATTGTTTATTCTCTATCTACAACATTTGAAATTGAAAAAATTATGAGTCAAGATTATATTTTTCAACTCATCACAGATTATGGCATTTATTGACACTCTGCCATAATCAACTGCAAAAGGTAAAAGTAGTGGCATTTAGACTTGCTACTTTCATGTTTTATTCATCTTTTTTCTTCTGGGGTATATTATTTTTTCTAAGTCCTTTGATTTTTCTTTTAGGACTTTTTACCCTCTTTTTGATTTTTTGATTTTTTTTTTTTTACAAAATATGGGAAAATAACTTGCAGAAAGAAAATTTTGTACATATTTACAAGACTACCATCGGTCAAGTCAAAATTATGAATCCTATATTTATAGGTCACTAACATCGGCTTCACTTGGGGATGGAATTTCCTGGTGGAATGTCAAGAACTCTAAGATCAGTATCCTTCATCTTTGACCTTGGTGATCGTGTAATTGTCTTCTGGTTTCTGCAGCAATTCATACTTATGACATTTTGTATTGCAAAGCTTAGGGCCTTCTCTTCGGGCTTCAACTTTGTAGATAAAATATCCAATCCAATCTACACACTTGCAATGAATATGTACAATGATAAAGAAAATCAATCTAACTATTGAGTGACTATGAAGAATAGTAGTGTTTCAGCATCCTGCCATTCACTGGTCCTTCTTGAAGTTCAGTTCCATGCAAATTCCTGATGAAAAAATAATTTTTACCACTGTAACCATATATCACATAAAGCCCTTGCCATAGAAAGTCAAACTTTCCATGTTTTCCTTTATCCTCTCTTCGTGAATCCCATCTCAAAACTTGATCTCCTATGAAAAAATAATCTTCTTTAATCCTTTTGTCAAAATTCTTTTTGATTTTATCATGTAAAACTTGTGATTTTTCATAAACTTCTTCCCTAGTTTGTTGAAGATTTATGGTTTCATTGATTCTTCATTGAATATCATCTATTTCCACCTGTGATTCCTGAATAATATTCATGACTAGAACACCCAAGGAAGAGGGGAAAACTGCATCTATTCCATAGACAATCTGATAAGGTGAAGTTCCAATAGAATTTTTTGTGGTAAGTCTATTTTCCCATAAGGCATAGACTAGATTTTTGTTCCAGGTCTTTTTGTTTTCTTGGGGTAATTTTTTGATGATATTGATTAAGCTTTTGTTTGATGATTCGGCTAAACCATTACCTTGGGGATAATAAGCAGTGAAATGACCTAAGACAATATGGTATTTATGATAGAAAGAAATCATTTTCTTAGATTTGAATGTAGCTGCATTGTCAGTAATAATCTTATGTGGGCATCCAAATCTTGATAAAATATTACTTTCTATAAATGAGATTATAACTAAATCAGTGGCTTGCCTAGTAGGAATGGCTTCTATCCACTTGGTAAAGTAATTTGTAGCAGTTAAAATCCATTTATGTTGGCCTGAGGGTGGAGGATGGATTTCACCAGTGAAGTCTAACCCCCATTGTTGAAATGGCTTTTCAGTTGATATAGGCTTCAGAGGTAAGGGCAATAGTTTCTTTTTCCCTTAAAAAATTTGGCATTTGTGACAGGAGGTAACAAATTTTTTAACTTCAGAAAATAAAGTTGGCCAGTAAAAACTAGCTCTCAGTATTTTGTCTATTGTACTCTTCCAGTATAGGTGGCCTCCATAGTCACCTGCATGAAATTTCTCAAGAATTTTGTCAGCCTCAAATTTTAACAAACAATTTAGTAAAATCCCACTATTTTCTTTCTAGTAAAGTGCATTGTTTAAGATACAAAACTTCATTGCTTTCTGTTTGATGAATCTTTCTTTGGTTTTAGTTAACCCAGGAGGAGCTTGTAAATGTGTTAGTACAAAGATAATATCAGAGTACCACGGTGAGTCTAGATAGGCCTCACTGATCAATGTCTTTGCCATCTCCTCCTGGTCATCTATTTGTGCAATGAAATTAATATCTAAATCATTGCAATTGGATTCAGCCATCAATCTGGCTAAACCTTGTCCTTTAATGAGCTTTGTTGGTTTTATTTCCAAATCGTACTCAAGGATAGTGGCCATCCACTTTCCTCTCCTACTATCAGGTCCATCTTGTGTCAGAATATCTTTGACTACTGCATTGGGGACATATGCAATGATGTGGGAATGAAGTCTGTAAAATTTGAAGTCCTTTATGGTTTTAACCAGTGTTAAAGCCTGCTTTTCCATTATATTGTACTTCAGAGGTGCATTTCTGAGGGCTTTACTAAAGAATGCAATTGGCTGTTCAAAACCTTGATTGTTTTTCTGCAGAAGAACTGCAGCTATGGTGTGTTCAGATGCAAAGGAAAAGATTATGAAATATTTTGTATAATCTGGGTTGATGAGGACTGGTGCTTTTGTCAAGGCCTATTTTATGGATTCAAAATATTTTTTGGCCTTTATTTTCCACTTTATTGCAGAGTCCTTTTTAAGGATATTGTTGAGTTCTTTGATGATTTCAGCCAGATTAGAGATCAATATTCTTAAAAAATTGATTTTACCCAAGAATTCTTGAAGTTATTTTATGTTTCTTGGTGGTTGAATGTTCAAAATAGCTTCACTTCTTGTAGGGTCTATTCTAATGTCTTCCTTGGAGATTATGTGACCTAACAGTTTTCCTTCTTCTAGTCTGAAAAGAGTCTTTTTAGGATTTAGGGATATACCATATTTTCTACACTTGATAAAGACCTATCTCAGGTGATCTAAGTGTTCATCATTTGTTTTTGAAAAGACAGTAATATCATCAAGATAGATAACTAAAAATTCATGGATCTCCTTAGCAAAGGCAATATCCATGGCCCTCTGAAAAGTAGCTCCTGCATTTTTCAATCCAAAAGGCATTTTCACGTACATGAAAGTGCCCCAAGGGGTGGTAAATGAAGTTTTAGTTTGATCATCTTTATGAAATAGAATTTGATTATAACCAGAGAAACCATCTAGTAAAGAAATCCTTGAAGAACCTGCCACCCGCTTCAAAATATGATCCATTTTAGGCAAGGGGTAATTGTCTTTCAAGGAAACTTTATTGAGATTTCTAAAGTCTATACACAGTCGAATTTCTCCTGTTTTCTTTCTGGTGGGCACTAAATTAGATACCCAATCAGAATACCTAACTGGTGCAATTATTTGTGCATCAAACATTCTTTTAACTTCTTTTTCGATTAAAGGTAACAAAATTGGATTAATCCTTCTTAGCTTTTGTTGAATTTTTTTTTTATTTTCTTTCAAAGTTATCTTATGTTGAATTATGTCTTTTTTGTAAGTTTTCAGATCTTCGTAACCCCATGCAAAAACATCCTAATGTTCTTTCAAAAGTTTTATGTATTTATCCTTTTCTTCTAATGATAAGGACTTTGATAGTTTGATCATTTTTGGTTTTTCATTTGTTCCTAAGTTACACTCTTCTATATCAGACCTGACTGGTTCCATTTTTTTCCTTTTGGGCACATCATTGGAATCAAACAAGTCTTCTAGGGGATTTAAAACTCTGGGTAAAATGTTATGTTTTAAATCAATCAAATCTGGTTCATCTTCCATTATTTCCTCTATATCTACTTTTTCCAAGTCATCTATGTCACTTTGAGTAAATATAGTAGGTCTGTCAAAATTATGTACATATAAATCATCTATTTGACAAAAAATTGAATCTCTATTACAAGGTGAATCTATATTACAATCATTATCAATTTGGAAATTTTGAAACTCTCGCTCATTGTTCAAAAAGTGATAGATTTATTCATCTTCTGAGAAAATTTTCCAGTATTTTACATTATCTGGAAGAATAGGTCTATGTTTGATTTCAGCAGTGTATTTTTGTATTGGTGAAAATGGGAATTTGCAAGTGCTGGCAAAGGTTGCTAAACAATGTGCTTGCAGATTCTGTTTTCTAGGGATGATAGCAAACTTGCTTTCTAACAAATCCTCAACTAAATCGTGTGGTGTGTCCCTGTATCTGGCCAATCTGGGATTTTGAACAGAGTATTCTGCATTTATTTTCTTGATAACTAACTCTGAATCTCCCACGACCAATATTATTTGTCCTCCCAATTTTCTAATGATTTGAAGACCTAAGATTAAGGCCTTATATTCAGCCATGTTATTAGTACATTTGAAATTCAATCTAAAGGCTAGTTTCAATGTTGGTAATCCATACACCAGCTCCAGCTCCTGATTTATTCACTGATCCATCAAAATCCAAATTCCATAAAGATTCATGACCAATGTAATCATCCATTATTTTAGGCTTCTTATTAGTGAGTTCAGTTTGGATTTTATTATGATCAGAGTTATAGAGAATAAAGGAATCGAGATCAGTAGGAGTTGAATAGATTGGGTAATTGGTAGGTCTTTCAGCACTGCTGATCATAAACTTCATTAAGGTTTCTCTATAAAGCTTTTTGGGCTACCCAAATACCAAGGTATTAGCATAACTCATGTCAAGTTGTAGATATCCCTGCAACTTTGCTCCCCATGAGCGAGAAAAAAGCATGCCATACTTTGGCGGGATATCAGCTACCACAACATCCATGATCATGCTTTTAACAGGATATTGGACTAAGTTTACACACAGATCTTTAATCAATCCTATGCATTGGACTTTAGATGAATCAAATGAAAACAGATCTTTATATGGCCGGGTTATGTCTAGATTCAGGGTTTCCATTATTGCTCTGGGCATTAGGTTATGGGAAGCTCTAGTATCTAGCATAGCATTGTGTAATATTTGATCTGCTGATAAGGAAG
>JAXQQM020077007.1:0-145580 GCA_034641835.2 Pinus albicaulis
AAACGAGTTGTATTTTATACTTTTTCAGACTCGGTAAATACACGAAAAATTCACTTTGGAGTCATCTTTCAGCTTTTTTCTGACTCTCTAAATATGAAAAGATTGTCGAGGCCCTTGTCGTTTCGATCTCGTTAAAATGGACGCGAATCGACATCCACCCAGTATAAGTTTAACCCTTTTTCGGGCCGGGCTGGATCGATTACGAAAAAGGAATACCCTAGCCTATCGCGACTAGGAGGTTTTCCCGGATATTGTTTTCTACCTTTTCGGATCTGGGGAACTATTTACGAAAAGGGACCGGTGGAGTTTTCTTTTCCGCTGTCTCTTCAAACTCTCTAAACATGAAAAGACGCCATTTTTCCTTTGTCGCACTGGCAAAACCCGATGACACGGACCTAGTCGAAATGACGTTCTCCGAGTTTCTCCTTCCTAGGACTCGTTAAATGCACTAGGATGGATTCGCCCAAAGGGCGGACTTATATTACAAGCATATGCTATCCCTTTCAAGCTTGTCATCAAAAATAATTAGGGTACTCGCCAGAAATGGTGGGGGAAAAATGGAACCATCGTCGTCGGCAGTATGTCGCTCTTGAACATGGCACTTGTCTGCATTCGTGTCGGGTTGGGGACATCTCATCTCGTTGTTTCACTTTGCCTCCATGGGTTTGGATAATCCCTTTTGACCTCTCATCTGCTCATTGCCTCGTCACCATGACCTCTGATCTGTTGATGTCAAATACTGCCAAGTCCACTGTCGTGCCGTTTATATGTTCAAGAGAAGTTGGTCTCTGCAAATATCAACCTTCCTCTGATTCTCATATGATTCACAAAAACATCATGTTCCTCTGTCTCGTGTCGATGATGTGGGAAGCATTATGGCCCACCTTCGATCAAGGTCACTTCCTGTCGACTTCAGCTCATTATCCAGGAAGTTGATCTAGAGACTCCTTTATGGTACCTTGGAGCCTGCATGCCTCAATGGCAAGTTCGTCGCATTCGACGTGGGGTTTTCATCATTGGCTTCCGATCGAGTGATTCTACGGGTGTTCGACGCCAGCTCATTGATTCACACGCCGTAGATTGTACCTGTAGTACCTTGAGGGCCATTGTCATTATTGGTGGTTCCTCTCGTGTCTGTTAACAGCTCTCATCATTGGCTGGTAATCAGACGATGTTCTTGCATGTTCGACTTCAGCTCACATATTCGCATGCTTGAACTTGTACTTTGTTTGGGTCGAGATGGAGCGCAAGACCCTGGATTGTGTCTGTTGTAATCCAGGCGGCGATTGTGGATTATTATCATTATGTACATGACTCACTGATTGGATGGCTGCGACCATACCTGAGTCTATTTGTTTGATCTTAGTTGGATGGCTGCGCCCATACCTTGGATCCGGATTATAGCATACTCTGTTTCGGATGGCTGCGTCCATACCACTTATATATCATGTACTTGAGATATCAGTTGTATCTTTCTGCGCAGGTTTTCCGACGGCGGGCCTTCTGTTGAACATGTTCTCGTAAAGCATTTCACCCCTCTCCCTCTCGGGCCTCATACTTTAGGGGGCATCTGTTACACAGTAATTTGTCACCGTCCTTACCATTCCCCATCCCGCACAATGGAGGACCCATTCTGTGACCTGTGAACATTGTCATGCCTTGAAAATATCATCAATGCATCCCTCTGAGCATGAGCTTTATTTTCCCTTGAGACATCTCCTTGCAAAAGTCATGAAAAACATCCCTTTTAGCATTGGCGCGGGCAGGAAGTTCATCACTCGCGCCAATGGGGAAAATCCTGCAAAGAGGTCGCGCCACCTGGCGCTCTGTCATAGAGCAGCAGTCGCGCCACCCAATTTAGGGACTGTTTTTTAAATAAAGATGGTGGAAGTTGAGTTCCAACAAACTCAGGAACCATTGCCTATCTTGAGTTGGGAGGTTTGGTTGCGGGAGTTCTATGGAGGGGAAGTGGTTTTGCCACCTCTCATGGAACCTTCCTTGTTGATAGGGCCAATCCCATAATAATAGGGATCCCAACTCCCTCCTTCCCCATCTATAAAAGCCTGCTCAAATCCATGGCAAGCTAGTCTTGAAGTGCCTAAGCTTTGCATCTCCATATTCCCAAGAGCCTTTGTGCTGTAAAGAATCCCCTCTTTCCCTTAAGGCCAACTCAAGTAAGGAGACCATTGTCACGAGACTCTGGAGAGGTTTTCCTTTCCTTGGCGAGCTTTGCGAGACGTGGACGACCGGAGACCCGTTCGAAGGAGGCTGTGACGTCAGAACTTGGTTGTAACCTCTATTCGTTTATTATTTAATAGATGACTATGATTATGGTTCCACTCCGTTTTCCATCATGTTAATGCGAGTAATGTCTTTTCTGACCGATGTTTAGTTACGTATGCTGGTTCCTATGCTTGTATCTGTTCGTTTCTTCTATGTGCAGGTGTTCATCCGCGGAGATCGTGGAAGGATTGTGATCTGCCAGGGCTGAAGGACGGGGACACTTCTTCTTTAGATTATAGCATTGGAATCCAGGTAGGCTTCTATTCCTAGTCTTTCCATTCGTAACTAGGAGCTTGCGTCATAGCATTGTTTGTTTGTTGCTAGACCCCTGCTGGGCTAGTAGGGATCGCCTCTGTCCGCAGAGGGGATTTACCTCCTCAACAAAAGTACACTAAGAATCAAGCGATAATAAAATCAATCACATTACTCTTTTTGATCTCACACAAACAGTAGTTCAGGCTAGGATCTTGGGTTAGGAAAAGTGAGAAAATCACCCAAGATCTCAAAACTTGAAACTAGAGTCATTAACGAGTGAAATCCTACTGCACTCATATTATCGGGACCGTTCCTTTACCGAAGCTCAGTGCGAGACAAAACTTGGGTGCACAAGAAGGTAGCCCACCTTCAACTGCATCCGGTGGGTGTGTTATATATTGGGGTTCCCTTCGGGGATGTTGAAACTAGATTGGGGATCTAAGTATTCTTCCCATATAGCATACTGTCCTTGACCGTGGACCCCCCTGATGATGTCTGTGATTTGAGGTATCTTTAGTGGCCATAATTTTTAGGGAATTACACAAGGTGTCCGAGACGGGCTGTCCTGGTACCTGAAACAGACGAACCCACTATGTCTTTGGTCTTTAGGAGGGTACTCGTCTTCACGAGAGTGCTTACACCTATCGTCTGAGGTTCGGGCGAAGCTCTAGAGTGACCGTAACTGTACTTTCGACCAACCCTCTTTGTATACTATTGTGATACTGGATTTCATCACCAGAAAACGGTAGTACTCAGACAGGGCACCCTATTCTGGCTGCTTGCTGATTGATTTTAGAGAGTCATTTTTTCTTTTTTTTAGGTGTGTGGTTACTGTCATTGAGACTTTATAATACATCACAATTAAAATTTGTTAAAAATAAACAGGTCATCATGGCGTCCTCTGACCCACACCATCTGTCTCGACGATAGCAAGGTCTACCTCCTCTAACTATTGAGGAATAACTGAACCTTGGTGAACCTGTGCGTTCTACAGAAGAGTAGTCTCCATTGACTAATCTTGATTTTCACATAGCCTCATATCATACGGAGTTTCCGGAGGACCCTTTCACAGAAGGGGTTTTACCTAATTACAATCCTCCACTCACTGATCCATTAGGGCCTGTGATAGTTCAGATTCCACCACGCCAAGATATGTCTTTGGTCGCACAAACATCCATTTCACCACTAGCATCCACAGGGTTGATTCCAATGGCAACCATCACAGGTTCACCACTGTCCTCCCCACCGGTAGTCAGTTCTATTCCATTACTTGGTAACCCCAGTAGTCAACACATACCTAATCCCAACCCAATGGTCATCAAAATTGTCAGTAGCTCACCGAATCCTTCGGGATCTACTCCTACCGTGACCACGTTGGGACCCACGGTTTCTCCTCCTACGAGGATGACTACTTTGGTGCCTTTTAGCAACCCTTTCGATTGGAACCCTCTGCTGAGTTCTAACCCCTTCGCCACTATACCAGGGGGCAATGTCACCAGCACGCAGGTAGCAGGGAACATTTCACTTCCTCTACAATCCTTAGGAAAAATAGGACAACCTATTGTCAATACTATTCCCTTAAGTGGTTCAAATATAGTTGTAGGGTCTATGCCGTTGCCAAACTATGCAAGTAGTAGCATGCCTTCGGGAAACTCTATTACATACATTTGGACTAACCAACCCCAAGCTCCATCTGGAATGGGAGGGCACTTTTATACTGGGGGAAACCAACCATTCGCCCCACAATACAACATGCCCTATGGACAGCAACCGTATGTCCCTACTCCTCCACCTATAGGAAGTTTTTACCAAAGTCCTACTTATCCTCTTGGTAACACATTGATGGGTGGACCCTATGGTCTAAGTAGTCAGCCCATACTACCTTGGTTAGATTCGGGGGCAAATCCACAATTGCCATTTTTGGCAGCTTTGGACATCCACGATATCCATAAACTGACTAACGATCCCATCAATCACAACCCGCTTTGGTCTCCAGTACCGCATAAGATTCCTTCTGGCATCCCGAAGTTCGACAGGAAACAAGGGGACGACCCAACCGCACACATCACTACCTTTCATCTATGGTCTATATCCAATTCCATGGTGGATGATAGTGTCCGGATTCGTCTATTTCCCCGCACGCTTATAGGCAATGCTGCCAAGTGGTACATTGAATTACCACGCGCCACCATCAATACGTTTGGTGCTTTAGCGACGAAGTTTCTAAAGAACTTCCAATTACCAATTAGAATTGAAACCGGAAAAAAATTGTTAACCTCGCTACGCCAAGACACCGCCACCCACATCTCCGATCATATTCATGAATGGAGACGTAGGAGTAGGCTATTCAAAGCGCCAATCTTGGATCATCTCTTAGCCAATTGGTTTTGCAAGTCTCTTTTACCCCACATCTATAAAGACATTGGCCTTTCTGGTGTGGTTACAGAAGATCAATGTATTCGTCGTGCCCAGCATTTGGATTTAATCTATTCACAATCCAGCATGCTATACTATCTACTCCCCCATGCCCCTGGTAACCCAAATCCTCTGGCCACTCAGAAAACCGGAGCACATGCCGACGGTCTTGTTGGCACAATCTCCGGTGTGGCCACAAAGCAGTCTCGGGGGAAAACCTCCCAGCCACCTTCAGCTGCCACTGCCCCTCACCAAACGATTACTCTTCCTCCTGCTGAGGTAAATTTTTTGCAAACCTCACAAAAACCTAGCGGGAAAAATAAGAAGAACAAGAAAAAGACATCTTCTTCGGAAGAGCAGTCGGATAATCAGAATAACCCTAATTAGAAAAACGCTGCCAAAAATGACAAAGGGAAGGATAAACCCATGAAATTTCCTTGCAAGATCTATTTGGAGGACCACATGACATACAAATGTCCTCGGCTGCAATAATGCACCGATTTTATTGCCAACAAGGATTCTGGGCGAAAACCTGCCGTTATTCATAATCCTTTCCCTAATCAACAACAGCAACATCAACACATGGTTGACAATCTGCCACAACCCCATCAACAGGGAAATGGTGGTTCATATCCTTCTGGCGAAGTACTATCTGCCATTTATGGCATTGAGAGTGTCAAACTTCAAACTCGAGCCAAGCTTTATGGAAATCCTACCATAGATGCTCAAGAACTTGGTACTAGTTCAAATCCACCGCTGCCCAACAATTTTTATATCAAACGAACTACTACTTAACCTGTGATTCGTCCCCCCAAAGGGACACTTCGATGCACGACTCATAACACCTCTGCACATGCAGCCCAAAACTACAACATTGTAGAAGATTTAGTGTAGGCACCGTCAGCCATGTCTGCTCTCGAAGTATTACAAACCTGTCTAGCATAAAGGAAAGCCTTGCTTTCAACCATTGGTGGAATAGACCCCCAGGATTCCATGCTAGCTATATTTGATATGAAAAAGGATAAACCTCGCCTCTCACACCAACTCGCATTCTAGGTGCAGGTTGTGTCGAAAGGGAGACCAATCCATCGCACTGTCATAGATGAAGGTGCTTCGACCTGCGTCATGTCACAAGCTTGCTGGCTCAATTTAGGTTCTCCGACCCTCACCCCGCCATTGAATTCCCTCAAAGCTTTCGATGGCCACACATTCCTCCCAAAAGGATACCTTGATATCTTTCCCATCACTTTGAGTGGGAAAACGGTAAACGTGGACGTTGAAGTCATAGAGCGTCATCTAGACTATAATCTATTGCTTGGTTGCAGTTGGTCTTATGCCATGACTGCCATTGTGTCTTCAGTCTTCCAACTCATCCTATTTCCATTGGATGGAAAAATAGTCACAGTGGATCAGCTATCCTTCTGCACCCCTGATTATGCCACGTTACCAAGTAGCACTCTACCCCTAATAGGAGGATTTCCTGACTCTTATGTCAGTATCGGTATCGGTCTTCTGAAGGCATCTTCCCTACTGGGTTGTTTTCCTCTCCAGCTGCCACAGATCCCAAACACGGTTGCAATGATATCCACCACTTTGGATGGCTCTATCGACCCATGGATCATCCTGGCACCTTCAGAAATTGATTCCTACGGAGATCAGATGCCACTCTCACCAGCCGAGTTGGCTTACCAAGCCATCCAAATCACATTTAAACCCTCCACTGCTATGGTTTCGACCAACGGTACAAACCTCCCACCCATCACAGTTCTCTCTAAGGATCTCCTCAATGAAGTCTTGCCTACAGACAAATCTATTTGAGAGATCATGTCTCTAGAAGAACGACCTTGGGGAGATTTTCACCATCACGCTTCGATGATTGACTCAGAGGCGATAAAAACTGAAATCCCATCTTTTGACCAACCTGAGATGGTTCCCTCCGCTTACACGACTGTTCAAACTATCGATTCAGAAGGGAACATGGGTAATCTTTCTAAGACAATGCTCATTGATATCTCGGTCAAAACAGGTATCGTGGAAAACATTCAAATTGGAGCCGATTGCAATCCTGAGGAATTTGCATGCTTCACATCCCTTTTCAAGGAATTTCGCGATGTGTTTGCTTGGTCTCATAATAAAATTCCCAACATAGATAATTCTATTGACGATAAAGAGATCAAGAAATTTTGAGCATTCTTTTTATGGTATTTTTCTGACTCGTTAATCCAAAAAACCTCGAGTCCTCTTCTTTGGGCTCATTAAACTTACACGAAGAAGCATCAAGCGTTCTTTTTATGGTACTTTTCTTGCTCGTTAATCCAAAAAACCTCGAGTCCTCTTCTTCGGGCTCATTAAACTTATACGAAGTTGACATCGAGCGTTCTTTTTGTATGGTCTTTTTCTTGCTCGTTAATCCGAAAAACCTAGAGTTTTCTTCTTCAGACTCGTTAAAACTATGAAGAAGCACTGAGATTTATTTTTAGGAATCTTTTTCTTGCTCATAAAACTGAAAAAACCTCGAGTTTCCTTTGTCATGCTCGTTAAACTACTACGACAGAAAGTAAGGAGCCATTCTTTTCTCTTTTTCAAAGCTCTTTAAACTAAAAAAGTAATCGAGTTTTCTCCGCGTGACTTGTTAAAATTTCACGGAGGCACCGAGTTTTTATTTGTTGGGTTCGTTAAAATTTCACAAAGAGTACTGAGTTTACTCCATCTCCTCGCACTCGTAACAAAATGAGGTAGACGTCCATCGAACATAGATTTCTCACTTTTCCGGTTTCGATGGACTAACTTACGGAAAATGAACTGTTTCAGGCTTAGTATTCTCCCTTTGTCGTGCCCAATTATCAAGAAATGACAAAGGTACCCCAATGGAGTTGTCTTTTATGATATTTTTCAAAATCTCTAAATATGAAAAATTCACCGAGTTTACTCGTCTGTACTCGTTAAACCTAATCAGACAGGGCGTGGAGTTGTCTTTTATGATATTTTTCAGACTCTCTAAACATGAAAAATTCATCGAGTTTACTCGTCTGGACTCGTTAAACCTAATCAGACAGGGCACAGAGTTGTCTTTTCTGACATTTTTTAGACTCTCTAAATATGAAAAATTCACCGAGTTTACTCATCTGGACTCGTTAAACTTAATCAGACGAGGAAAAATTTGGACAAAATGGATACTACCTTTGTTACATTTCAGAAAGGTCGATTTGGCAGCAAAATTCTTGAACATGGCACTTCCCAAAAAACTCTTTCATAGTTAGCCAAACCCTACCATCTATGATTATTAGCCTTCATCTCCCAGTGTCCCTGCACCGATAAAATCCTAACACACTCTTTGGTGTTCATCAAGCTTCAGCTACCTATTACCCTGCTAGAGTGCCTTCTATTGTTCAAGCAGATCTCGCTATCTAGTGCTCTTGTTATCAACGAAACCGCTCATTATGCCAGAAATTATTTGTCATCCAACATCCCCATTTACTCTTCATTATCTCGAATCATAAACAACATCATTTGGTTTCCATTTCATGTTGACTGATGTAGGACGCCTCAGTGCCTACCTTTCAACAGATCTCTTCCTATTGACTTCAACATCTTATCTAGGAAGCTGATCCAGAAACCCATTAGTACCCGGATACTTGCAGACATCAGTGGCAGGTAGTCTTGTGTTTGATCAGGGGTCTTCATCATTGGCTCCTGGTCGAATGATTCTACGAGTGTTCGAATTCAACTCATTTTATTCACACTCGCTAGATTGTACTGTGCATCTTAGGGACCATCATCATTATCGGTGGCCACCTTCACGTCTGTTAACAATTTTCATTATCGACTGGTAATCGGACGATTTCTCACATGTTCGATGACAACTCCTTCATTCACATGTTGAGAAATATGTAGTTTAAGTGAATCGGCGGTCAAGACCTTGGGGCAAAGGCTACATCATTAAAGTTGTGTTTCCTTCCCCAAGCTGCGATATTGTTTATGGAGACAGCTTCTTTAGCCTGATCCTGTTATGACAGACACTTCCACATTGTGCTTATCAGTGGACAGATTCTTCATATTTCTATTCTAGAGAAATCATGTTGTTTAAGCTACTGAGCATGGGAATGCCCGACTCAAGGCAGATACTATATTTTCTGACATATGTTGTTGTTTCAGGTTTTCCTCAGTCTTTCAATCTCTTTATCTCTACACAAATTATAAAGTATTTCAGCCATTATCTTCATCTCTGACCTCACACTTTAGGGGGCATCTGTTACAGGTAAAAATACCTCCTCATCAGCTCAGAGGAAAAGAAAAATATGGAAGGAATACAAAGACCTAAATTAAACCTATTTCCGCCAAGGTAACGCCTCTCTATAACAACACAAGAGCGTTATAACGCATCTGATCAGTGAATGTGCCGCATTAGTGGCTAGGGAAACGCTCTGTTTACACTAGAGGGAAGCGTTACCCATGTTTTAAGTTTGAAAAGGGAAAACCCCATGGAGAATGATTTGAATCTCCGAATTTCCCTCACAAGAGAGTCAGTTCACAAAGGAAACTGCAAAGCACCAATTCATTATTGGTCACTGCCATAAAAGACTGAACTCCCAAGGAGGCAAAAGCATAGAGATTAAAGAAACATCTTAGTTTTTTCTATTCCAAACTAGTGGAAAGAGAAAGGAAACAATGGCTTTCTCCCTCTCCTATAAAAAGGAGCTAAAGGCTCTTAGTTGAAGGTCGAAGGATTGCTAACGTTCTGAATACTTGTGAAGTAGAGAATAGTGTTATAGTGTGAAGGCCAAGAGTCAAAGAGGTTCCTAGAGAGCTTGTTTACCAAGACTTCACTACTTGAGAGATAGAGATATTGGAAGGCTGAGGAGGGCTTGGTACAACCGACGGTTGTAATCCTCCTTCTTTCAAAATCAATAGAACTGTACCTGTTTTGTCCATTCGATGCTTAATATTGTCATTATTGTTTGAATATTTACATAGTATGATATGAATGGCTCAGATGGGAATAATTTATAGGTTCATTATATATTGGCTTAATTGATAGGATATATGTTGTGTTAGAAATTACACGGGTGCTTTGATTGATTGCAGGACTAAGATTTGGAGCCGGTGAAGAAGGACTCTTGTTTCGCTGTCTAGTGCTCTCCAAGGGACTCCAAGATCGTCAAAGAGGTAATTTTCTATCTCATTCCATCAAATTGTTTTAAGTTAATATGAACATGTATATTCCATCTTTGTGAACTATACAGCTAATCTTACTGTCTGCCTTAAGCACCGGAAAGCCCTGAGAGGGATATACGATAACCAACAACCCAAGCATTTTACCCTATAGAAGTTCTCTTGCCCACACTTTTCTTACTATTATTCATCCATGTATACACCCCTACAGAGATGTATATAGATGTTTTTGATCTTTGGAGAGCTTTCTTGGTGTTTCATGAAGATCATGCTTGATCTGATCATCTTTCCTCAGACAAGGAAACTCTTTCTCTTTTCCTGATTTGAACATTTTTGAGCTATCATGAAACAAAACACAGTGATGTTTTGATGGTGTATGAACTAGGGATAGACAAGGGTTTTGTTTTGAAATTGGTTTCTAGAAAACCTAGCCAAGGAATCTAGTCATCAAAACAGGCAAAAATACTGATGACTAATAGTGGCTCCATTTGGGGAGGGTAGCTCCTTTTCAGGAGGTGTCCAGAACTGCAGATCTTTGGCTTGTGAAGACCAGTCCCTCATCCATTGGTGTAAATTTATTTTTTCCTTGATGATATTCTTGAAAATTATGCTCTTTGAAAAATTTACAGCATGATTAGCATCAACTTCATCTCTACTTACCCAGCTACTTTTCCTAGCCTTTTTTCTTCTTTAGGTGCACTTGGACTAGCAACCTCTTGACATGATATTTTTTTTGAAAAATAAAAACTATCTATTTCTACATTTATATCTTCCGGGAGTTCATATTAAAATGATGAACTCCTTTGATTCTCTACCTATACTAGATCAACTATCAAGATTAATATGTTTGACAGGATTTCATTTGCTAGACTAAAACATGAAATTGAAAAATGATCAAATCAGGATTAGACAGTTTGATTTGTCATATGTTTGTGGCATAAATACAAGCTGCACACAAATGTTATTTTCATACAAAATGACATTTTGGAAAAATCAGGGCTAGGATACATAGTTTTCTTTTCATCCCTATTTTTCTCTTTGGTTTTGTTTTGAGCGTGTGGAACCAACATCTTTTTTTCCTAATCTACTTTCTTTGATAAGTCAAGCTTACAAAATTTGACTATCACCTCTTTTACTAACTTATCAGCAAACAATTTAAAACATGTCCAGTTATGATTAGGCTAGATAACTGAACAAGATATCTTTTGAGCACTAGTAGTGGCATTTACACTTGCGCACTTTCAGCATGACTATTTTTTGGGTATGGAGCTTTACCGCACCTTTTAGAAACTGCCCTCTTTTTCTACTTTTCCTATTGTTTTTGTATTTTCTGTCTTTACGTTTTCTTCAAACAATCTAGGACTAAAATGATGCTCATAAGGCTGAGCTTATTTTTTACACCTATCTATCTATCCTAATCTAACTTATACACAATATGCATTTATTTAGTGAAATATCTTTTCCAACAAAGCCAGTCAAGAAAATGATTCCATGAGGGATTTTTTTTCAGCTTTATGAGAGAGCTGAAGAAATAAAAAGGCCACTTCCACTTTACTTGTTTTCGAACAGTAATGCCTACAATTTTTCTCACACTTTGCAACAAACTATTCTGGGTAAAACACACTTCTCCTTCAAATTTCTCAAGGAAAACAACAAATGGATCTTGGAATAATACCTGATCTAGAGGGTTTGAGATATAAGCTTCCTCCAGGACTACTCTTTCTTCCACTTGGCTATGTTTGGGAGCCTCTTGGGAAAGAAAATCTTCCCCTTTCTCATGATCACTTGAACTGTCAAACTCATCATATATTGCAGTGTAGTCTTCTTTCCAAGCTGATGTGTTCTGATTAAGTGGATTGAAAACTGTGTGAAGGTCATCATGTTGATGAGTAGGGATACACTTTTGCAGTAAATCCTCTTGAGAGGATAGTGTGACAACTCTCATGTGATTATCAACTTCTATTTCTTCATTTGCAAATTTGTAACTCAATGGAACTTGGTGGCTGTGAATCTGGAGTTAAGGAGGATTCCATGCCCAAAATGATTTCCTCAACCATTTCAGGAGAAGGCTTCTCATTGACAACTTGCTCAAGAATTTCATCATCCTCCTCAACCTCATCATCAAAGCTGAAAGACTGCTAATTTCCAATTATGTGAACGTTATTTCTGATGGACTGAAGTGAAGTATAGCAAAGAGCCAGAGACTCTTCACTTACTTCTAAACTCTCAAGGCTTTCCTTATCAGTGTCATAGGTGACCTGTCTTAGCTAATTACTACTTTCAATTTCATGATAGTGAACTTCATCCCACAAATCAACTGTTGATGGCTCTGCAAGGTTAGCTTCCGCTTGAATATCATAATCATCAATATATTGAGCAAACCTTGGAGAATAATTAATATAAGTAATGTCACCAACCATACATATTGGACTATCAATTTTTTTCTCTTAAAATTGATTTGCAAATCTATTTTCTTCTATGTGATGTTAATATTAGGAGGAAAATCAAGAGAGGCTGACTGTATGTTTATGAGTTGATCTATCTCTTCTTCAGTTAAAAAAGGAGGCAATTTTATCTCTTTTGGATATAACTACAATAATCCTCTTTCTCTTGGGAAAGCTAATTTAGAGGATGAATGTCTTTTTGGGCCTTACCTAAGAGAGATGATGAATCATCACTTGTGCCTTTAGAGAGATATTGTGGGTTCTCTTTCATTTCTTGATTGTTTTCCTCTTCAACCAACTCTTCGTGATGTTTGGGATAGTTAGCAGGAAATTCATGACTTGCTTCTAATATATTTTCAGGAGGCCAATTTGCGCGTATAAACTGAAATGACTTAAATCACAAAGGTAGAGATCCTAAAGGTTTTGATTCTTCTTCCATTTCAGATTTTATTTCATCCTAAACCAATAATTCTTGGTTGTAAAGATATTCATCTTGGGTATGAAAAGTAGGAACCTCCTCTAAAAGATCCTCAGGATGCCGATTTCCTAAGTCTTCATCAATGCTTACAAGGTGTTGTATGAGGTCTTCAGATTTATCACAACAATTTTCAGCCAATGATAGAGATGGAAAATGCCCTATATAGTGTTTATAAAATACTTTGTGGAAATCCTTCAAAGAAAACAAGATGTCAGGTTCTAGGCCTTCAAACCATTCTCTTGCCTTTCCTTCTAATGTCCCCATGACCATTTTCATGAGGCATTCCTCATGCCAATCAACCTTTAACCTCCATACATGTATATGAAATTTGATGAGATGTAACAAGGAGTCATCAAATTTTTCATTTAGAAATACAGGCAAGTTTTTAATCCAATTTATTTGAGGCATTTTGTGGGGAATCCAGGGATATGTTCTCTACTCATCGGAGCATATCTCTTTTGTATCCTTGGATCCATCTTTGTTAATCAGAAAGGATCACTGTGTCTTTTCAACAAGTCTAAATTTCTCTACCAGTGGAGTCTTTTGGTCTAATGAGGGTTGTGGAGGTGCCAGGTGGAGGACTTGGACTTTGATGTCCACCATCAGCATGATTGGAATTGCTTAATGCATTCCTAGGAGATTTTATAAGGATTAGTGGAGTAATAGGCCTACTGGAGGCTAGTGGAGTTGCCAGGTGGATGTTTTTAGTTGTTTTGAGGGTATATGTGTATGGTCCACCACCAATACTAACAAAAAAAAAATATAGGGATGTTTTTTGGGTTTTCTGAGTTCCTATATGCAGCCATCAATATTTGTAAGAGTGTTCTATAGCTGAATCATCATTTTTCTAAGATGGTGAAAGAGCTAGTTTCTACTCTTCGGACAACACTTAAGTTTTCTAAGTTTGACTAAGAATTTTAGAGTTCCTAAGGGATACCTAGGATGTTTTGACTCAAATTCCCACCGTGATCACCATTATGTTATAGTAAGCGGTGGGATAAATCAACAAGATAGTATTTTTAGGGAATGTTGAAATGTTTAGGGAGTCTAAATTTGTTTTTTATTCAGAGTCCCACCGTGATTTCCATTATGTTGGAGTCCCGTAATTTGGTAGATTGGTAAACCAAATGACAGGGTAACATTAGACCAAGCTTTGGAGCCCTAGGACCTAGCCTTCTTGGACTCAGAGAGGGATATCTCTATGAAGCGAAGGATGTGAGCTTGTTTGCTTAGTATATTTGATTTTAGGCTAGTTGTTAAGTACGTTTGTTTGTTTTTGTGTTTGGAGGGGAAAACCCATTAAGTAGGCATCAATGAAAGATAAGTTATCAAATCAATAGGGCTATGGGGTCAAATGAAATCCAAGGATGCCTAGACAACAGACAAGGTGTGTGGCAGGGCCGATTTAGTATAGTCAATGGATATTTTGGGTGGTTTGTGAAGTGAAATGAACATCAAGTTGTGCAAGACAAAGAGATTTTAGGCATAAATAGTTTAAAATAAAAGCATTCATGTGGTATGGCTAACCATTAATCACTATGAATGAAACTCAAACTAATAAATGCAGAAAATAAACAATCAGGCGATGCATAGAAGTATAAGACCCTCTAACTTCAGGAAAATCACCTTCAGACTTTTGGGAAAACAAATAAAATAAACTAACAACTCAAAATATGAAGAGGGAACTCCTAAACATCATATATTGAGCTATCGGGAACTTTGAAATAAGACTACAAAGCATGGACAAAGGGAAATATCGAAACAATACCTCTTTAACTTAACTAAAAAACCAATAATTCAGAGAGAGATTTCAGAAATGGAGTTTTGATTAGCTATGAGTAAGCAGGGTGTACCGTGAATCATACTAGATAGCATACATAATAACCATTAATGAAACTGAAAAAATGTTCTTAGGGTACCAAAGATTAATTAAGAATTCTTTGACATAACCAAGAAGGATGAAAACATAGAAGCTGCAATGAATTAGGAAACTTGAGGTGCCTCCAAGGGCATATCTCAAATCTATTCTTTACTGACCTACAACAAGCAAGAAGCATGAAAAAATATATGAGAAACTAAGAAAACATAAAAAATAAGAAACACAATACCATTCACCAAGCCATGGAATCATGCACACAAAACCTCTCCATCATCTAGACAAGTAAGAAAATCATCCACTTCATAAACAAGTTTCTTCTTCAAAGCTCATATCCATGTATTGCTCTTCAAAATGTCAATTTATTCTTCTAAAACCTCTAAGAATTTACAATTATTATTCATAAGTTATATAGGAAATGAGTAGATAAGCTCACAAGAGCATCTAGAAGCTCATCGGCCTAATACAAATATATGATTTTGTCCTTGAGGCCTCACAAGGCCCAAGGCACAAAATATCTTCAAAAAATATCTATTTAAGCTAAAAATAGTAAGAAAATTGAATTTTAATCTCTGACATAGAGTCAAAAATAGCTTAACGCACATTTGGATGGCCACCTTCAGAAAACTGCCTTTTCAGCAAAATCCTATAGGAGCATAGCACCAGAAGAAATCTTGTTTTACAGAGAACTTTTGAAGGACTTCCTAATGTTGAAACAAGGCTCGTGATGGCTCGTTGGAAAGCCCTAGATGTCTAATTTCTAGAACTACTTGATTTTTCTCAAACTGATCCCTGGAATTCTATCAAGAAGTGGACTGAGTGAAAAAACCAGAAGGGTCTCACCTGCTGATATTTGAGGCAAAAAGGTAAAATTTGACTTTTTTTTGCCTCTTTGGGGGACCAAAACACCTTCTTTTGATCTGAAAATTTGTGAGTAGATGATCCCAAATTTAATACATCCAAAAAAATAACTTTCATGAGCTGAGGATGCTCCTATCAAACATGGTAGTGCATAGAGAAATGTGCAATTAGGCCTAAAAATCACAAAAAACAAGATCATGTCAAAAATTGCTCAATTTTGGTGAGAACACCCCTTAAGGGTTTCTAGATGCATGGAATCTTTGAGTCAAGATTTAAGCCGAGATATGCTCTCTTTTCCACAGCAGCCTCCTTGCGCTTTGAGTTTGGCTCACTATTTTGTGCTTGTTTTTCATCACTGTGACTACCTTCATCATGCTTACTGTTTTTACTGTCTTCTTTTGATCCATCATTACTTGTTTCATTGTCCTTCATTTGGTCTTGGCTGCCCTTAGGACTGTTTTTCTCTTTTTGTTTTTTTAGTATGAATCTTTTTTCGAAGTGTACGAAAAAATACCACTTTAGCTACGCATAACTTATAGCACTAACATCAAATATGACTGCCAATATCTTCATATCTATAGTTAGTTGATCAAGAAAAGTGCTGCAAAAAACCAGATCTATGCATAAAGAGACATTAAGAAGTAAAAATAAGGTTTTTGATCCATACATCCAATAGACAAGACAAGAACAATATTTTTTGAAAGAATTTTTTGTATTAAGGGAACCTGGGAGGAAAACAAGAAGGTGTTTCCAATTCTCCTCAATGGTATGGGTTCTTGGAAGTCCTCAACACTTCTGATCTAGCATTTCTCTCTCCTATTGGTGTAGAAAACCCAGACAAAGATAGAACTCAAAGGGAGCTCACACAACAAATGATGGAAAATATGACAATGATAATGGCTCAAAGTCAGACCAAGAGTCTAGATCCAGAGTGATCTAATAGGCAACAAAAGGTGAAGAATGGTAGGAGAAAACCCTCCTATTTATAACAAAATATTGGGTCATTCTAGATCTTGGTGCATGATTAAAATAACATTAACCAAATCTAGATCCACCTTTTGTGGAATATTTTATTATATTTGTTGGAGGGAAAAAGTATTTGACTTGGGTCAAATCCCTTTATTTGTAAATAATAAATAAATAAATGATTTATTTATCATTTTAAGGAAGTGGTTGAAAGATAATCAAATAAATAATGATTTACTTAATTATTTATGGGTGATTTAGTCATATTTAACAAGGAATATTATTTAAATAAGATTTAAACAATTATTCCTAGAAAATAATAAGATAAATAAGGATTTATCTAATTAATTTCTTTGTTTTGGGTTAAACATGACCAGGAATAATAATTAAATTATTGTTTAATTAATTATTCCTTGAGGAAAATAAAACAAATATAGGTTTGTTTAATATTTCCTTTTGGGGTTTCCTGTTTAGACCATAAACAACCTAATAAATGTGTTTTATTAAGTTATTTTACATAGTGAAAGCAATTTTACTTAGGGTAAAATTGGTCTTACATGGTGTACTTGGGTCCATCTAGTGATAGTAGGTTAGATGACCAAAAAATGGTGTAACAGATTGCCCCCCAGCGTGCGAGTGTTAAGAGCAAATCGTATGACTGAAGTACGTTGTAAGAACTCAATCACCAGACATCAAGAGGGAAGTCAGAGAGAGAAATGTAAGGTAGACTAGTGTGTTGAAGAACTAGACCCTGAGGAGACGAGACTCGCAGGTGCAACAAGTCTCTTTTTTATGAGAGGGTACCTGCTAAATGGCGATCTGGAATTATACCTATGCTCATTGCTTGGTCAATTTAGTGTGTCCTAAATTGCTGCATTTAATTTGTCAATCCGGGAATCGTAAGCTGATGAAGTGCGGCGCACTATATGTGCAAGATAACCTATTTCTTAACTTTTGTCGCTTTTGGTCTTTCTAAGGTGAAATGGAAATTCTAAAATGAAAACAAGTTTGGTTATATTTGTTCAAGGAAGTGATATCCCCTATAATGATTTACCAACTTGAAACTTTAAAAGCAAATTGAAAAATTACAATAGTAAGACTTGAAAAGAAAATAAAAATGTCTTTGTAAATGAAAAGTCTGCTAATCTAATGAATCAAAAACAATAAATACAAATGAGCATGAAAACCAAACTATTCTTCTTTGTAACTAACCTAAAAAAAGCTATGCTTAAGGAAATTCAAAAGTGCAACAAATACAAAATCTAAATCGGTTACATCAATTTATCTTACGACCCTTCATCATTAGTCGACTATGATTTTGAGTAATCATAAACATCTTCGATAGCGATAACATTTACAGAGAAAGTAAACTAATACTAAACCATACACTCATGATTCAATCCTCACCATCTGATCTCGAATTTGTATTTTGGGAGAACAGCCCAGAAGATATAGTAGCGGTTAATATGTCAAATTCTTGAGAAAAGAAACTAATACTAAACTACACATTTCATGACTACAATCCCTCTTTTATCAGTCCAAGTTTTAGCTTTCGGAAGCAATGAAGATGCTATGAGCGATTAGTATATCTAAATTTATGAGAAAAAAACTAATACTAAACTACACATTTCATAATGCAATCCCTAGCCATCGGTCCGTTTCTGACTGAAGCTGTTGAAGATGCTATGAAGCGATTAGTATATCTCAAGTCCCAACTGCGAAGCGGACTAAGCAAAGAAACTGAAATGCAGAACAATACGAAATTAAACAAAAACTATGAAAAAAACTATAATGAGAACAAAGTATTGGTTTCATGTCATTAGGTATGTATAAAAATAGACAGGCTGTATCTAAAACACAAAAACATAAAATGTTTGATCAGTGATTAACAAATCATAAACGTGAAGACGAGAAATGAAATGGAAATTATGGAAGTGTATAAACGAAATGAAATGGCTACAAAGTATAGACATATGAATGGATTATGATACAATGATTTCTAAAGAAATAAAATGAAATATACACTATTACACAAAACCTTGGGCTGACAGAGGCCCTCTACTGACCTTGGTAACGATTATCAAACACGAATTAAGTTTGAAAAGCATGAGAGTCTTCATATTAAAAAGTAGTTCATTACGAATAGTAATGTTACGGCACAAGTGAGCGTAATCACTACGGAAGCAGACTAAAAGAATGAGAGACTACATTCAGACATCAACTAGCCAATACTTCATATTATGCGTATGCAAACGCAATATATATAACAACAAACTATATTTGTCTCCTAAAGTTCATGCTAGTAGAGCACGTAGACCACTACGTCCACGGATATAAGTATGGCCGTGTTGGAAAGTAGATCTCGAAGGTGGATACTTAGTTGGCTAGAACCACGTACGGATGTCGGTTGCTCATGAGCTTAGAAACGGCCGTATGGTTCTTTATGTGCCACGAAACGAGTCCGAGCCGACATGAAACTCAAGTTGACTTCCATGTGGGCCGCCTTTGTGCACTTCGGCTTCTTTGGGTGGTGTGAACCAATGAGACCACGAACCATGTCCACGTCATTCTGACCTGCCCATATGGCTCGTTTCCCTTGTAGATTTTGTAGCATAGAGTTCCACACAAAATAGGTATGAAAGTTGCAACAAAATTTCTGGAAAGTGGCAAGATTCACTTGTTGAATGAACAAAATCTAGATCAAATGAAAACACAAAAATATAATTAAAAACCATGTTAGATGCCCTTTTGCACATGATATTGACAATTTGGGAGGTTTAGGTGAGTGAAAAAGGTATGGAAAAGTGTATGGAAAAGATGAAAATACGGGACTCAACATACCCCAACGTGAAGGTGTTGCATGTCCTCATACAGCAAAAATTTTGATACTCTTTGTTCGGTTCATGTGCCTTGATACTTCAGCCGGCACATCCAATCCCCTTCTCTTCTTCTTTGATACCTTATCATTAAGGTTTCTTCATTAAGCACCCTAAATTTGATATTTACAAGTGCTCTTTGCTCAATCTCTTGCTTGTTCCTTTTCAATTTCTTATTCTTCTTCTGCCATATTCCGATATAACATAGTATTATCATGGATGATCTTGTCCGGCTGCCTTGTTCTTTCTAATGTTCATTTTTCATTTTTGATGTGCCGGTTAAAAGCTCAAACAAAATTTCTTACATTTAATGATTGAACTAAATCATCTTGCAATGTATGAAAGTGAATGGAAGAAGTACTTGGACCTGTGGCTGCCTTTTCCAAGAGTTCTATATAGTCATATACCTCCTTTGTTGCTTGGGGTCTATTTACATTATCATTTCATTAATTTTATCCCCAAAGAAATGTTTCTCGAGAGGGTATGTTCAAAATGCGGCCGGGGAGGGCATGTAATATTTTCTTGAAATAAGATGGAGTATGCTCATTGTCTGGTCAGGAATGAAAGGAACCCGGAGTTCACTAACGGCGAGATGGACTATGGTGGTTGGGGCTGACCGGATGTCTCCTCACCCAAATCAATGGAAATGAGGACCCTTAATTTGCGTTTTTCTCCGAATTTCCTTAGGCTTTATTTGCTTCTCCTTACATGACTGTGGTACACTATCCTTTTGTTTTGTTTTCCTTTTTGTCTTCTTGAGCTTGGATGGCTGTTTTTGAAGATAAGTAGTCTTTACGATAGTATTTGATGATCTTCTTCAAAGAAGAAGAATTTTATGTCTGACCTCAATAGTTCTCTTTCACAGAGGTATTATTGGCTTCTTTCCTTTGATATCCTTCTTCTTTCTTTTTGCCGTCTCTCTTCCCTGTCAGTTTAACACCCATAGTAATGTTAGGAGTGTTTTGGATTTCCTCGATTGTTCTTTTCCTCCTACCTGTTTTCTTTATTCACTAGGCTGGGAATTTCTGAAGTATGGAAGTAATTTTGGTTCAACATTCATTCTTTTTCTTCTACTCCTTCTAATTGAACTACCTTTAGAATTTCTTTGAGTTCTTCAAGAAGTTTCTAACTAGGAATTGTTCCCATGTCATCTTTCTTTCCTTTAGCTCCTTTTCCAAGTCAAATTTTTATCGAAGCCGTGGTGATAAAGATGAAACCCATCTCTAAGTGTTTTTGGTGGGTTGCAGCCATTTTCTTCAAGCTGTTAGATAGAAAATAAGGGAGATTGAGAGTTTGGTTTTCTAAGAAAATTCATCAATAGCACAGGCATGGTACATGTACATAGACCCAAAACGGCCTTCATATCAGCCAGAATTCTGAACAATTAGCGATAAAGCGGCCCATTCTTCTTTTATTGCATACACGAGATTCCTCTTTTAAGCAGTGATATCCATACCTTAATTTCGTAGGATTATTCTCACCTCTCTGCATTACTGCACCCAGACACAACGTTCATATACGGAAAAGTTTTGTGTTGTATAACAGTGTTCTGATAATGAAAACTTGAGGTCTCAATTCTTATGCAGGCCATCAAACGACCTTGCAAATATTTCGTAGCTTCTGTGGTAACCTCTGGTTACAGTCATGTAACCATTTTGCTTTCTTCAACATCTATTTTGCTTGCGGATATCCCTCTATAAATTTTGGTCATACAGCTCTTGCCCTTAATAATTTTCCCATTTCACTTATATACTTCACAAATTTGCTTTCGTGAGGGGGGGGGGGTTTAAGTGGAAATGGAACGTGGAGATACACGAGGATCGAGCACAATGACTATGGGAATGTATCATAAAATGGGAATGAGCACTATAAGCGAGAATGGAGTAAGGCTGTGGGTAGATATCTGGGGAGTGAGAATGAGCAAAAGGAACAAATAATTAAACCGAGGAGTGAGAATGAGTAAGTGGGGTTTCATAAACACGACGAAGAACACGACGAGAGGTTAACAAAGTATAACACATTAGGCAACGTTTTGAATTTTGGTGGCTAGCGAAGTAAATATGAACACGTTTCAATCAACGGTTATGAGTTTATGCGTGCAAGAGTCCTAAGTCAATCAAATACGCTTCATTATCTAGGTGGGATATTGGATCATGGTAATCGGGTTTAATGATGAAACCGTTTGTGAATAAATGCAAGGATAACATGGAGATCATGAAAGGTTACGGAAGCTGTCAATATAATCACATTGCGCGTAATGGGTAGAGCTCATGGTTGGAAACTATGTAAATACTGTTTTCAATACTATTTGAAATAAATTTTATTCATACCTTTGGAATCTTTGCTTTTGCCCTTGGTCTTCAGCGCGTCTCCATTGGTGTCTTGGATGCTCCATTGATCTTCTCTCCTGCATTTTATTTCATAATTATGAAAATAACATCTGACTGGCCCATTCTCTTTGAAAACGGAAGTAGTAATTGCGGAATGCGCGGGTGGGAAGGCGGGTCGGTACGAGGAAGCAGGATGTCGGTATGGGAGCGGCCACCGGCTATTACTTGGTTGAATGGAAATGAACAAATAAATAGACGGATGGAAATGGTCATGAAAAAGATTTTATTGATGGAGTGGATGGAAATGAAGTGGAATGGGGTAAAAATGAAATGAAATGAAATGGATGAAGTGGAATGAAATGGAGTGGGTGAGTGAGGAAATGAAATGAAAGACGAGATTTTTTGGAAAATATAGAGTGTCGAGTGTCCTAATTTTCACTATTTTTACGCAAAGGCATAATTAATGATTGGTTTAATTATAAATTTTTTTTTTTTTTTTTTTTTTATTTGAAAAACAAAAGCTGGGTGAGTGGAGAAGAAGAATTCTTTTGTACAAGCACGATTGCGAAACTCTTTGAAACAGCAAAATCCTCTTTCGAAAGTGGCTTGTAATCAAACTTTCAATCTGGCCATTCACGATAAGAGGGAGTTTCGAAGCTCATCGATGGTCTTCGGTTCCCCAATGACTCCATTGCTAAAGATCTTGTCATCCATTGACCAATGATCGAAATTTCCTTAATCTGCTTGGAGTCGAATGTGTGCCAATCCTTCTTGAAACTTCTTTTCTTTGATATATTTGTCATTACTTCAGTTCTTTGATATTAGGCCCAGATCGGTTCTTAGAATTGCTTCTTGTCGATCTCATCTAGCTCATTCAGCTTGCTCCATTCTATGCTTTTGGGCTTGATAGGTGCATCTAGCCAAACTGCTATGTAGGGTCTCGGCTTGGAGCCTCATTGAGGCAAAACTTCTTTCCCCACTATGAAGTTCTGGGAGAATGTCTACATTGTATTCCTCCGCCATGATTCGCCCAGGCCACAAAGAACACGGAAACCTTTATTTTAATCTCTTCTATGTAGATGAGCAGTTTTGGTGATGATACTTTCAAGAACTTTGTTTGTGGACTCCACTTGACCATTTGCTTGTGGATAGTGAGTAGATCTTAAATGTGATTTTATATTCTTCATCAACTTTTCCACCAAATTGGATGTGAATTGCCGCCCACGATCTGTCACAATTTCTCTTGGAACACCAAAGCGAGTAAAAATATCCTCATAAAAAGAAAATGAACAATGAATTTCGATGAGATACTAATGTACAGCTTCTACCCATTTAGTAACATAATCGATTACAAACCAATATGCTTGCTTCTTTTTCTTAGATAATTGCAGTTAATAAGGTCAATGGAAATCTAAGACATTTCAAAGTTCGATGAGTACTTTTGTGTTTGCAATGGAATTTCATTTGAAAGGTAGGTTTCCCTACTCTTTGGTAGCTATCACACCTTTTGACATATTGTTTTGCATCTTTGAAGAGGAAGGCCAATAATATCCCAAAATAAAAAGTTTTATAGACGTCCTTTTATCCATAATGTCAGCACGCATGGTTCATCATGACATGCCTTAAGAATATCGAGCATTTCATCTTCACGACACATCTTACGATCACAAGATGCGGCCACTGTTTTTAAACAATTGGGTAGGAAATCCATGAATATTTTGAACTCTCTGAATAATCTTTCGTTTTCTCTTGGAAATAAATGTGAAGGTAGTTTCTGTAACCAAATAGTTAGCAATATCTGCATACCAAGGGGTCTTAATAGTTACGCAAACAAATATTCATCGGAAACTTATCTTCTCTGGAGAATCTTCTTTAGTATTACGAATCCTAGACAAGAAATCGGCTACGTAATGCTGTTTTCACAGTCTATCCAACCACCGGTAATATTAGTTACACCCAAGTAAAAGCCATCTTGTCACTCTGCCATTAGTAACGAGTTTGTTCATTAAATATCATTACGAAATGGTAGAATATGAATAAAAGTTTCATAACTGTTATGTAATGTCTAAACTTATTAATTGCACCAGATGTGACTAAGAACTCTTTTTCGATCTGATATGATTCTGCTCTGTGGGAGTCAAATTTTCTTTGGTGTAATAAATAGCACAAGGAATTAAATCTTTTGGCCCAACACAGCTCCAAGAAGTACATGTCAAGGCCTCTGCTGCAGGAAATATGGAAGGAAGTTTCCAATTTGGTCCCTCTCAAGATAAGGTGCTTCGGATATTCTTGTTTTAAAGTTTCAGCGATTGACAATCGGGGATCCCATTTTAAATTCTTTGATCTTTTGCAAAGCAAAAATTTGAAAGAAGTGATGCTATTTTGTTGAAGTTTTCTATAAATCTTCTATAGTAACTTGATAAATCTAAAAAACTTCTAACATCTCTTTGACAATTTGGAATAGGCAACTTGGAGATGACTTCAACTTTGATCTATCCTTGTAATCCCATCTCCTGAAATATGATGTCCTAAAACAATCCCTTGATCGCTTATCCTTGACATTTTTTCTGTGGCTTAATGAAAGGTTTGTTTCTTTACATCTTATGAGAAATTTTCCAAATTTTCTAATGCTTCTTCAAATGAATTACCATAAACTCTAAAATCATCCATATAAACCTCTACACAATCATGGATTAGATCAGAAAGAATTACAAATCTTGCTCTTTAGATATGTAGTGCCATTACATAGCAAAAACTCGGTAGGAAAAAGTTCCCCATGGACAAGTAAATATGGTCTATCTTTGATCTTGAGGTGCTACCTAAATTTGATTATAGCCACTAAGCTTCATCCAAAAATAAGAAAAGTACTTTTTACACTGCTAATGTATCTAATACACAGTCAATAAAGAGCAAGAAATGATCCTTCAAAGTTGCTTTGTTCAATTCCTCGTAATCAATGCATACCCTCCATTTACCATTCTTTTTAGGTACTATAACCAAGGAAGAAACCCATCGGCTATCGAAATTGGATAAATGAAGTTTGCATTGAGAAGTTTTTAGACTCTTCTTTCACTATCTCCCTAAGATTTGGATTCATCCTTCTTTGAGGTTGTACGATTGGTCTCTTTGTTTTCCTCAATATAGATATGATGGATGCAAGTCTTAGGATTATCTATCATGTCGGTATACTCCCATGCAAATGCGATGAATGTTTTAAGATGCAGTTAGTTCTTCACATTGTGACTTCTCCAATGTTTGTTGAGTATTCAATGTCTTTACGGAAAAAATCTCAATAGTAGAATTACCAAATTCTTCCATGTAGAGTAAAGAGGCATTTTGTCTAGATGATAAATATTCATCTTCGATTCCATATTTGAGGCTGTGTGGAGTCATATTAAAGAAAGATGTCTCAAAATTTTCTAATGTGTTAGAATTTGACTATCACTAATTTCGAGAAATGGTAAAACGAGGTTGTATAGTGTTCTGTCATGAAGCCTTCCATTCATTGTCTCCTATTTCTTTGTGATTGCTCTTTTGAGATACAAATTGAATTTCTTTGTCGAATTGCCATTTGAAATGTACATGTCTCCCGGATCTGCAACTAATAGAAAAGCATCGGTGGCAAGCGCAGCAAGTCTTCCTAAGATAAGTGGATGTCCTCCCTAGATTACTTTTGAGAGTCAAAATCCGCCAGAAGTCTGCGGATATTCCCAAGAATCAAGGAGACTGGGAAATATCTTCTAATACACCATACGGTTTAATAACCGATCGATCTATGATTGCAATAAAGTAGGTGTAAAAAAAGAAGGTTAGGAAGTTTTAATTTGTTCCTGGTACGTCTACTCATAATGTTGATAGCCGACCCCTAAGTCAATCAATGTGTTTGGAATTTCTGTCCATTCTGTGTGTGACAATTGAACTTCTGGATCTACATACTTACTGCATAGTAATTTTTCCCATCATAATGTGCAAGTCTTTTACGAATTGGATTCTTCTTGTGTCTTTTAGTTTCCTTCCTGGTTTTTGAAACTCAACTCCTTTATGGTTTTATGAGGCAGGAATTCCCTGAATGGATTGTAGCAATGGAATGCATTGATACAAACATTCTTCAATTCATCTAGAAAGTCATAGTTAGGCAACAATTTTTTTCCACCCCTTATCAATTTGTAGTCTTTAAAAGGAAGGAGGGTGCTTAGATATAGAAGATACCGGAGTTACTCAACATAGGAGTTGTAGGTGTGACTTTTCTTTTTCTTTTTGAATTTTTGAATTTTGAAGAGATTCTTCCTCGAGAACCCTTATTGACTTGAAAAGAGGATATCACCAGAGGTTGTTACACCATTTTTTGGTCATCTAACTCTTCATCATTAGATGGGTTAAGTACCATGTAAGACAGTTTGCAGTGGCCTTTCCTATGTTAATTGGAAACCCCAAAAGGAATAATTAATTAAACCATAATTTAATTGTATTCCGGTCATATTTTTAACCCAAAAACAAAGAAATTAATGAGATAAACCCATAGTCATCTTATTATTATTTTCTAGGAATAATTATTTAAATAATATTCCTTGTTAAATATGACCAATCATACCATTAATCAAATAGATCATTATTTATTTGATTATATCCCAACACTTCACTTAAAAAGATAAATAAATCATTGTTATTTTATTTTTCACTAATCAAGGGATTTGACCCAAGTCAAACACCCTTTCCCTCAACAAATAATAATAAAATATTCCATGGGAGTGGATAGATATGATTAACGTTATTTTAATCATGCAAGATCTAGAAAGGACCCAATATTTTTATAAATAGGAGGTTTTCCCATCATTCTTCACCTTTGTTGCATACTAGATCACTCTTTGGATCTATATGGGTCTCATTTTCTGCCATTGTTGCTCCCCGCTGAGCTCTACCTTTCTCATTAGGGTTTTTCTACATCTGCGAGAAAGCTTAGATGCGAAGTCTTTGAGGACTACGAAGAACCCATCCCATTGAGGAGATGCGGGTCTGTATTGTTTCCTCCCGGGTACTTACCCTTAATATAAAAAATTCATTCAAAAATCGTGTTCTTGTCTTGTACGTTGGATGCATCGAGCAAACTCTTTGCGCTGCGCTTAATATCTTTCCATTTTTATGAATCTTTTTTACGGCACTTAACTACTAATTGCAGATCTGAAGATGTTTTATTATTATTGTTCGGTAGGGCTATTAGTTGTGCGTAGCTAGTGGTTCTTTCGTACGCTTCGACGAAGAATTCATACTAACTCGTGGCGACTCACACGGGTTTAAATTACGGCCCGTAGCGCGTTTTCATATTCTTTTTGCATGTCCGGCTACTTCGAGGGCCCCTGGAACTTCTTTTAGCCGCTTGAGTTTTTCTCTTTTCATGTCATTTTTTCTTTTAAAACCTAAAAGGCTTCCTAAAATTTCTAACCCGCGTGTGTTTGGCCCCTGTTAAGAATAGCGACACAATGCTTTGAGGCAACGGCAATTTTAGCGTCTCTTTGCCCCGCTTGTTAGGAGCAGAGGTCGCACCACAGCCCAAAACTTGCGACCTGGACGCACCTTTTGCTTTGTTTCACCGACCTCCAACTCCAGGATACGGTGAGAACATGAGCCACCTTTTTTTTTCAGCATTTTTAAAAAAATTTTTAGGGTTATAGCTGCCGACTACACGGGGTTTTCCGGCCTACGTCGACGCCTTGACGAATCGTGCGGGCACACTCATCTAAGCGGGAACCCGGCCCCTTAGGGCTTTAGTACCTCTTTTTGTCGGAAGAGTTTCGGTACTGTTTCGGTAGTCGGTTTTGAGCTTCGACCCCCTCTTTTCCGGATACGCGGCCTGCTTCGGATCATTGAAATCGACCTCTTTTCCTTTCAGTACCTCTTGTCATTTTGTTCCCGGACCTTCCCTAAAGGCCTCGCACTTGCCCCCCCGACTTTCTTTGATTTCCCTTTTTCCCGACCATGCCCTCTGTCTCTTGTTTGTGATCGCACCTGCTCTGTGACTTCCATCACTCCGGATCTCGTCCCCTTTGACCCTAGATCTTGTTGAAGCTTCCCTTGTGTGTGTTTCCCATAGTTTTCCCTTTCTTTTTTATTTTCAGTTTTGAGGCCCACCTTCTTGGGTTAGATAGGTACTTATTATTTGTTTACCCCATTGTTCAGCATTTTACTACAATTACGTAGGTTTATTTTCAGCTACGCAATGCCTTTTTTCTCTCAACAACGGAAAAGTTTTAAAAATTAAAATTATATACACACACAAACCTAAGTGAAAAGCGCTGGTTTACACCGCACAGCAAAGACTCACAAAATCAATCGTCACGCACCTTATGCGCCCTTGACCTTCTTGATTACTGTCATGCACGCCCTTGTCGGTTTCCTTCTTCTGTCATCATTGCGCCCCCAAGGCGCCTTTCCGGAGACTGTGGCCTTCATCCTCGGTTTCGGTTGGTCGACACCGCTCCCCACTTGCCGAAGTGGTACGTCGAGCCGATCCACCTTGATCCGTACTCTGACTCCTCTCACGATTATCGGATCCCCCTTCCTTCCGGTTCTTCTCCGACTCCTTTTGCCTTCACCATCTGTCGGGATCGAGGGCCTAATGCTAGCGGTTCTCCCGGCCCCAATACGACCTGCTCTGACGGAAGCGAGTCACAACCACTACTCCCATTTTCCCCCTGTGCTACCGTACATTGCGAGACCTCGACCTCCCCGATTTCCATCGGTTGATTAACAGCCCCATTACCTGTGCTAAGCCCCTGCCCTACCAGGTTACCCTCTAAATCCCTAGGATTGGGGGCCGCAATAGCGGAGCCCAACCAATCACGTCGGGTCTTTCCACCATCCAGAGTGTTCCTCCAACTCCATTACCGATAAGCTCCACATCAAGTCTTCATTTGTTCCAACGCCGCTAGGCGGAAAACACTAAATGGTATGTCGAACGAGGCCACTTCCTCCCATACCCGTCGGGGCCTACGCAGCCTTCTTGTCGTGCTGGGCTCCCTCTGCGTCGACAGTACACGGAGCTCTTGACTTCATTTAAACAATCCTCTTCCACCGCCTTTACGCATGTTTCGGGGAATGGCGACGAAGACGGAGCTTATGTGAGCCCCTCCCCTTTGAAAGATCGGGTTTACATGGTACGGTTTCCCGCCCGCACCCTCCGTCTCCCTTCGACCGAATGTCGCCTCTCACTTTCCTCGTCCCAGAAGAAGCACGCCCCCTCCCGAAATAGCTTTAAATATGACCTAATCTACGCTCAATACGGTTATGTTTATACGGTTCTTCACGAACATCCCGAGCCGGGGTGGCGCCCGCGCCCAGGGAGCATCTCTAACGACGGTGTGTTGGATCTCTTTCCACCTACGCTCACCCTCCTTGAGCCATGACCTTCCTGGGGGGCCGGCACCTCTAGCACTGCGCCCCCTCCCGGCAGCATGTATCCGGGATACGGCATGCCTCCTCCTTTTGCCCAACCTCCTGCTTACCTCAATGCGCCCAACCCAACCCGCACGCACCATCAGGGCTGGTGTGGCTGTCTATCCGACATATGCGCCCAACGCCTCCTTGCCTCCTCACCACCGCAGCAACCCTTACGACCCCCTCCCGGGGCAAGTATTTGCGCGGCGGTGCGTTTAAGCTTCCTTCTTCTCAAAGAAGGCGGAGAAAGCAACGAAACCCATACGCCCCCCGTGTGGGGTCCCCAGTGCAGTGGGACCCTAACATAGCAACACGACCCTCGGGGCATTCGCCCGAGCCGGACGGGCCGCTTCGCACGGAAACATTTTTGTTCGTGTTGCGGTGTTTACGGTCACTACACTCATGATTGCCCTCTCTTACCCCGGATGCGACGGATGTGAGGTCTCCAAAGCCCATTGCACGCGCGGACAACACGCCTCCCCTCCGCTCACTCCTAATGTGGCCACTACCCGACGGTACGTGTTCCGCGATCCTTTCCCTCAGCAGGGATTCGTGGCTACCCAACCTCCCGACATCCATGCAGCCACACCCTCGTCCATTGCGGTTCCTCGACTACCGAGATCCTTGTGATGCGCTCCGATCCTAGTCCCCTTCCGTCGACCTTCACCCCGCGCTTCAAACTCGGTCTCGCGGTACCCCAAGCCTCTTGCTCGATGCTGCTCCCAGAACACTCCATCTTCGGGTTCTCGAGCCTCTTTAAACACCGGTGGCACTACACATCCCTCAACCCAAAGTTCGAGGTTCACCCAAAAAAAGATTCCAAGGGTCCATTGCCGCCGAAAATGCGCCGGTCCAAGCACGCCCAATCGTGCCGGTATAGTAGATGATTGGCACAATCCCCACTGTTTTGCCATTTCCCTGTGGAACTCCTCCCGGTCGTGCCCTTCCCCAGCAGGAAGAAGGCTCTGTCTGCCCGTAAGCCATTGTTGATCTCTCGCCGATGACCAGAAATGATTGTTTTCGACGCCACTCAATCGGACCACCCTCCTCCTTCAGTGCTTTCCAATCCCCGGTCAAAAATCCGAAATGCCTGTATCCAGGGTGTATAATTGATGAGGGGGCATCCACTGCGTGATGTGCGCTTCGGTTTGGAAGCTGACTCGGATCACAGGCTGGCCCCTTCCCTGGAAATCACCCTTGAGCATGGACGGAACGCTGCCTCCCATTCTGGCTTTGTTCCGTATTTGTCCATCACCCTCGCGGTAAGACTATTTGCGTTGATGTCGAAGTCAGTGACGCCCTCTGGAGCACAACATTCTATTGGGCGAAGCTACACCTATGCCATGTCTGCTTTGTCCATGCGGTCTTCACGCGAATGTCTTTCCACATAACGGAAGATAGTCACAAGTGACCGACTATGTGTCATGAGCGAGTAGATGCGGTGCTCACCAAGGGTGACCATCTCTTCTGTGCTTGACAAGCGAGCGAGTGGGTTCATCGACCGGTCGGCGTTTATAAGGTTACACAGCCGGGCGCGCCCCTCGCCCCCCCTCCTATTACGGATCCACGACTTCGTAAGGATATTTTGGCGGTGCCGTCGTCTCGAGCTGCCCATAAACGGCACCGCCTCGGCTGGTCGCACCCTCCCAGCCCTCATGCTTGGCTCACAACGGATGTCTCGCGCCAGTAGGAGCCTCCTCCGCCCGGCCCTCCCCCTAGAACACGGTATCCCCCGAACCTCTTTATCCTCAGGCTGGAATTCCCCCCAGCCTTATCGCTCTTCTGGAGCCGTGCCTCTTGGTCACTGCCTGGCAGACGGATCCCCTTCCAGCTCCCCCTCTGGGGTATATTCGCCCGTACGCAACCACCCTCTCTCCTCCCTAACTTGACCTTGGGTATTCCGGTTTGGTACCTCGACCCCCCAGCCGCCACCCCCCCTGGTCACCCCAAACCTTACATGGCTTTGACACCGGTTCAACCGGTCCCCCTCGCTTCCTCCATAGCCACTGTGCCCCCAGCACCTCCACAGGACCCTTCTCCTGTTGTGACGGCTCCCCGGAAGACAGGCAAAGCCCGAAGGGGGGCAACCCATCACGATCCGGCCCCCCCAACATCCGTTACCCCCCCACGACCACCAAAGCCCGCCATTCGATGCGCTTTGTGTGATGTCGTCGGTCATGCCACTCACATGTGTCCCGAATTGCCCCACCTCAAGCTTCTGGTCAACGAGACATTCCCCGACTCTGATCTCCCAGAAGTACATGTCACTATCCCCGACTCCCTCCCAAAACTCAAACACTTGCACACAAACCACCCTTGTGCCTTGTGCGATTTTCACAGCCATTACACCCACCTCTGTCCCCGCCTTGACGAGTACTGTTCCTCCTTGGACTTGTACCGCCAGTTCAAGGCCGCTTCGATCGGACCAGAGGACATTCACATTCCGCCTCCCGCTGTTAAGCCAACGGAGCCCTCAGTCACCATTTTGTACCTGTCATCATCCATGAGACCATTGGGGAACGTTCCATCTGAATCCTCCCCTGTTGTTTCGCTTGACCTTCCTTCCGCGGTCATCTTGGGCTCAACATCGGTAGATCCGTTATCTACTTACTCTTCGGTCACCCATTGTGACGATGCGCATGTGAACCTCTCTTCTCATGATGATGATTCAGGCCACTTCACCACGTCAGGCAGTTCTTCTTCCACTAGTCACCCCATCTTCTATCACGATGACGACATTATGGAAGAAATTCCCACCCCTGACTTCATCTATTCCCCCTTACATCGAACCCATGCGTTCACACCACATCCACCTTGTGGCCATTACATTAAAACCCAATGTTTAGGTAAGGGGGAACCCACATTTGAGAGACCAAGAGAAGCAATTCTCCACAACTCTCCTAGTGTATCTGGTCATGTTGACTTTAGTCCCAGTATTCTTCCACATTTAGAAGAACCTCTAGAGTCCCATATCACCTCAGATCACTCGGACGATACCTCTTTATCCTTCCTCATCTTACATCACAACTACTCTTAGAAATTATTATCACCAACCTATAGCTTTTCTACGAGCATCGGGCCATTATCTCCAAATCCTCCTTTGGGATAGCACACCTTCTGTGTATGCCAATTCGGAAACTTAAAGTCCATTTGATCCCTATATGCAGTACCAAAAGAGATTGGTAACACTCCATTTCCTTTCTCAAACTGCATAACCATAACCAGAACAAATGGCACACCACATCATTAAAATGTGGCTAGATTCCCCTTTTTATAAATACATTTTGGCATGCCCACAGCATGTCACACAAATTCAAAAAATGGGGGCACCACCTGCCCCTACATACATCACTGGGGGCACCATACGCCCCCCCATACATATACTTACGACATGCCCATAGCATGTTCCAAAAAATGGGGGCACCATACGCCCCCCCATACATATACATCCGACACGCCCATAGCATGTTACAAACAAAATCCAAAAACTGGGGGCACCATATGCCCCCCCATACATTCTGGGGGGGCACCACTTGCCCCTACACACATCCGAGAGGGCACCATATGCCCCTATATCTGGCCAATATACGACGAACGCCCTGATCCGCCTGGATCTCTGTCCGAAGTGTTCCCAGATCCCTCTCTCTCCAGTTGACCCGCAACTCTGCCATACCTGCACAACCACATTCTTTTTGTCAGGGTACAGATCGGGAAAACCATAACCACACACCCCAACCCAACTCCCAGCCATCAAACAGCACCAAGCCCTCCTCGTCTCCCAGGTCGCAGTTTTCTGCCATTTTCTGGACCAGGTCGCACTTTTTGCCCCCAAACCTGCGTCCTGGGTCGTACTTTTTGCCCCAAAAAGTGCGACCCGGCCATAGAGATGAAGGAGGGGCTGTTTCTGGGGTTTTGGGCCCTAAACTGCAAATGTCATCCAACAACATACAAGAGCAAGGTTAGGCCTCGTACCTCCAACTGACAGATCTCGCTTCCAACGGTCGGTTTGTCCGCTACGTTCGCCGCAAGATTTAGGGCCTTCTCTCCACATTCACCACAGCAACAATAGAAAATGAATGATTTTGGAGGGAAAACTGCCTCATTCAAGAGAACCCATGTTTCTCCTTTCGACTGCTGCAACCACACCGTAGCCCCGTTCGACGAACCGTCAGCACCGCTGGACAGATCTCACCGAGCTCTCAAATGGGTTTTAGTTAGTGTTTGGTGATTTGATACTTCACCCGGACACATTTTTTCCACGAAGGGTCACTTCACCGCTCCTTAAAATCGAATTTCCTCACTTACGACACTTGTACTTGGGGCACCATATCGCCCCCTTACTTGTCCATGTTCGTGTTGATTTTCGTCATGAGTGCCCACCTTGTACTCATGTTTCTATGACCCCCCATTGGGGCCCTTGACTGTGGTATGACTATCATGTCGCCTCTTGTTTAGAACATCCGAGCGAGTCATCATCGCATTCATGGAGTTCATCCCTGCGGCCTTTACACCCTACTATAGCCCTCCATTCTTCTTTGCTTGGTTCCTCTCTTGTGTCGCATATCATGACCTTCAGCCCTACTGTCCCCTGTCCCTGTCGATATTGTGTCATTCACTGCCATGTCATTCATGCCCTTTATGCTCTAACAAGGGAAGTCGTCCATTCGCCACTCCATCCTTCCCATTTCCACCATCATCACTAAGGCTTCGCCTGTCTGGCCGCTTCATCAAGTTTTTCTCTCGTGCCTTAGTTTCCGATCTTCTCATTGCCTCACCTCGGCGACTTCCTTCCGTCGGATATCAAGCCATTTATTCCGGGTATGTCTCTAGGGCTGTGTACCTCGTTCCAAACCTTCCACTTTTGTTCGGTGCCCTTGGACGCGGATCTCTACTTTGATCATCAAGCCCACTCTCCTTTTCAAGATGATCGAAAGATTCGTATACCTGGATGTGCCCAAAGGACTCAAAGAAGGAGGCTTTCGATGATTCCTGCAAGCTTGTGTGGGGGTGGTTATTTCATGAGGGGGTGGCCCTGCAGGTAGCCCCCCACATGCCCGGATGACCTCTTCATTGCAGCCTTTCATGCCGCTCCAGATTTCGATGATGTTGGCCTTAGCCACTTGCAACACCTCTATGATTTGCATGTATCAGTCAGATTTTGTGAGCCCTTCCCCATTTACAAGGGGCATTCGGGTTGTATTTATCTCATGTACCCAGATATTATTGTACTAGTCCTGGCTGTTATCCCAGGCACAGCATGTATGTGAGACTCTTCATTGTATTTTTATCTGGCCCTTGATTATGCCAGCTGTACTCTATGGTTCGGTCCCTTGTTTACTGGACACACTATTCTTTTGTACTTTGTCACGGCCGGCATAGGTATGCCTCCCCCGCCGCCTTCAGCACAGGTACCCTCTCATAACAGAGACTTGTTGCACCTGCGAGTCTCGTCTCCTCAGGGTCTAGTCCTTCAGCACACTATCTACCTCATATTTCTCTCTCTGACATACCCTTTTTTTGTCTAGTGATTGTCTTCTTACAACGTACTTCGGTAATACGATTTGCTCCTGACACTCGCACGCTGGGGGGCAATCTGTTACACCATTTTTTGGTCATCTAACTCTTCATCATTAGATGGACCCAAGTACACCATGTAAGACCAGTTTTACCCCAAGTAAAACTGCTTTCACTATGTTAATTAGGAAACCCCAAAAGGAATAATTAATTAAACCATAATTTAATTATTATTCCCAATCATGTTTAACCCACAAACAAAGAAATTAATGAGATAAACCCATAGTTATCTTATTATTTTCTAGGAATAATTATTTAAATAATATTCCTTGTTAAATATGACCAAATCAACCACCATTAATCAAATAAATCATTATTTATTTGATTATATCCCAACCACTTCCTTAAAAAGATAAATAAATCATTTATTTATTTATTTTTCACTAATCAAGGGATTCGACCCAAGTCAAACACCCTTTCCCTCCAACAAATAATAATAAAATATTCCATAGAGGTGGATCTAGATTTGGTTAACATTATTTTAATCATGCACCAAGATCTAGAATGACCCAATATTTTGTTATAAATAGGAGGGTTTTCCCCTTCATTCTTCACCTTTTGTTGCATATTAGATCACTTTGGATCTATACACTTGGTCTCATTTCTGCCATTTTGCTCCCATTGAGCTCTACCTTCTACATTGGGTTTTTCTACATCTACAAGAGAGAGAAAGCTTAGATCTGAAGTGCTGAGGACTACAAAGAACCCATCCCATTGAGGAGATCTGGATACACCTTCTTGTTTCCTCCCAGGTGCCCTGTAATATAAAAATTCATTCAAAAATCGTGGTCTTGTCTTGTCTGTTGGATGCATGGAGCAAACTCTTTACTTTTCTGCTTAATGTCTTTCCATTTATAGATCTGTTTGTTGCAGCATTTTAACTACTAATTGCAGATTTGAAGATGTTTTGCAGCCTCTATTGTTGTTAGGGCTATTAGTTATGCGTAGCTAAAGTGGTTCTTTTTCGTACACTTCGACGAAGAATTCATACTAACAAATGGCGACTCCACACGGGTTTTAAATTACGACCGCTGTCGTTTTTCATATTCCTGCATATCCAGCTACTTCAGGCCCTAGGGCTTCTTTTCAGCTGTTTAGTTTTTCTCTTTTCATGTCATTTTTCTCACATAAAACCCTAAAAACTTAAAATTTCTAACTTCCGTGTGTTTCTGGCCCTATTGCGCAGGTAAGCGACACCAGCCGCAACTGAGACGGCAACTTTTCAGAAAATCTTCCGCCAAAACAACCGGAACGGGGGTCGACTCCGCCCAAAACCCGCGACCCGGACGACTCCTTTTCAAATTGCTTCTCGCGACTAACTGCATCAGCCGAACCTCGCGACCTCGCTTTTTCAAAGATTTTTCTCGTTCTCTCGTTAATTTTTCCTGTCCTTGTCAAGTACCTTCCTCGCTGTGGTCTTCCACTTCTCCGTCTCAAATTTCCGCCCTCGACCAAGATCTGATCCGCTTTACTCATCTAAGTGGGAACTCAGCCCCTTAGGGCTTTAGTACCCTCCACTTTTTGTGGAAGAGTTTCAGCTGTTTCAGCCGTCGGTTTCAGAGCTTCAGCCCTTTCTTTTTCCAGATCTGTGACCTCACTTCCAGATCCATCGAAATCAGCCTCTTTTCCTTTCGAATCACCGTCGTTTTTTGCTTATTTGCTTGACCTCCCTTTCGTGTGCCTCCGCCGTCTTGGGCTTTTGTTGAGATTTCCTTTTTTCCAAACACCTTGACCTCCGTTCTCGTCGTGACTCCGACCCTTATTCGTAAATTTTTATCTCCGACTGTCCCTAATTCTGCATCCGGCTTCTAGTCCTTTTCGTGTTTCCATAGTTTTCCCCTTCTTTCAAAGATAAGCCAGGAGACCCACCTTCGGGTTAGATAGATGCATACGTAGCCGTTATTTTTCTGTTATTTCAGCATTTTATTTCTGTTCTCTGTAGGTTTATTTTCAGCTACGTAGCACACTTTTTTCTTGCTCTCAAACAACGGAAAGGGTTTAAAAATTAAAATCAACGCACACCACACACTGACCCTAAGTGAAGAAGCGCATGGTTTACACCGCCTGGCAAAGACTCTAAAATCAATTGTCACTGTACCTTTGCTGCCCTTGACCTTCTTGATTTTGTCCCTTTCTGCCCTTGTCGGTTTCCTTCTTCCTGTCATCAATGCGCCCCCAAGGCGCCTTTCCCGGAGACTTCTTGGCCTTCACCCTCAGTTTCCGGTTGATCGACCTGCTCCGCACCGCCGTCGTCGAGCCAGTCCACCTTCGAGTCTGCACTCCGACTCCTCTCCTGATTCATCGGGTCCCCCTCCTCCTTCCGGTTCTCCCCCTTTTACCTTCACCATGTCTGGACCAGGGCCTAACGCTAGCGGTTCTCCCGGCCCCAATGCCGACCCTACTTCTAGCGGAACCATCACAACCACTACTCCGGCCACCCCTGTGCTGCCGTACATTGCAGGCCTCAGCCTCCCCGATTTTCGTCAGTTGATTAATGATCCCATTCACCACAATGCTACCTGGCCCACTATGCCCACCAAGCTGCCCTCAGATATCCCTAAATTCGAGGGCCTTACTGGAGAAGATCCAACCAATCACGTCCGATCTTTCCACATGTGGTGTTCCTCCAATTCCATTACCGATGACTCCATCCGTCTTCGTTTGTTCCAACGCACGCTTACCGGCGAAGCTTCTAAATGGTATGTCGAACATGCCACTTCCTCCCATACCACGTTCGAGACTCTTGCCCAAGCCTTCTTGTCGTACTTCCAGCTCCCTCTCCGATACGACACCGGTACGGAGCTCTTGACTTCATTTAAGCAATCCTCTTCCACACGCCTTTCTGCCCATGTTCAGGAATGGCGACGAAGACGGAGCTTATGTCGAGCCCCTCCCTTTCAAGATCGGGTTTACATGGACTGGTTCCTTCGCACCCTCCCGTCTCCCATCGGCAAAGATGTCGCCTCTCACTTTCCTCAATCTGAAGAAGCCGCCCTCCAAATAGCTTTAAAATATGACCTGATCTACGCTCAATCGGGTTATGTTTATACCGTTCTGCCTGACATCCCCAGGCCCGGTGGCGCTAACGCCCCGGGGGCATCTCATTCCGCCGACGGTATTGTTGGATCTCTTTCCCACCCATCTGCTCACCCTCCTATGAGCCATGGTATCCCTCAGGGAGGGGCCAGCACCTCAAGCAATCATCCCCCTCCCGGCAGCATGTATCCAGGATACGGCATGCCTCCTCCTTTTGCCCAACCTCCTGCTTACCTCAATGTCGCCCAACCCAACCCTTACTTTTATCCACAGCCTGGTGCGCCAGCTCCTCCAGCATATGCGCTTCCGCCTCACTTGCCTCCTCACAACCTGCAACAGCACATACAACCCCCTCCAGGGCAAGTATTTGCACAGCAGGGTGCGATTAACCCCCCTTCTTCTCAAAGAAGGCGGCGAGGAAACCAGAACCCATCTGCCCCCGGTAACCGAGGACCCAATTCTGGTATGGACCCTAACACTAGCAACCAGCCTCAGGGCATCCCGCCCAGGCCGGACAGGCCGCTTCGCACAAACAAGCCCTGTTCGTGTTGCGGTGTTTACGGTCACTACACTCACGATTGTCCTCTCTTACCCCAGATGCGACAGATGTGGGAGTCTCAAGCCACATTGCGCGGACAACACGCCTCCCCTCACGCTCCTCCTAATGTGGCCACTACCCCGCCAGCTGTGTTCACTGATCCTTTCCCTCAACAGGGATTCATGGCTACCCAACCCCCGACAGCCCTCTCTCCCACACCTCGTCCATTTCTATTCCTTCCGACTACCAGATTCCAGGATGCGCTCCGATCTGCCCTCTTCACCTTCAAACTCGGTCTCGCCAGTACCCCAAGCCTCCTGCTCAGTCTGCTCCCGAGCCTCCATCTTCAGGTTCTACAGAGCCTCTTTCGACACCCAGTGGCCCCTTACACATCCCTCAACCCAAAGTTGAGGTCCACCCAAAGATTCCAAAGGGTCCATTATGCCGAAATGCTGCTTCTGGTCGAGCCGCCCAATCGTACAGTATAGTAGATGATTTGGCACAATCCCCTGCTGCCATTTCCACACTGGAACTCCTCCAGTCGTGCCATTCCCAACGGAAGGCTCTACTATCTGCCGTGGGCGCTGTTGATCCTGCTGATGACCAAATGATTGTTTTCGACGCCACTCAATCGAACCACCCTCCTCTTCCTCCTTCCGTTGCTTTCCAAATCCCAGTCAAAATCCGGAACGCCACTGTATCCCGGTGTATAATTGATGAGGGGGCATCCACCTGTGTGATGTCCGCTTCGGTTTGGAAGCAACTCGGCTCCCCTGAGTTGGCCCCTTCCACGATCACTCTTCGAGCGTGGGATGGTCATGCCTCCCAGCCTATTGGCCTGTTTCGTAACTGTCCCATCACCCTCGCCGGTAAGACTGTTTGCGTTGATGTCGAAGTCATCGACGCCCCTCTAGACTACAACATTCTATTGGGGCGAAGCTACACCTATGCCATGTCTGCTGTCCCATCCGCGGTCTTCCGCAAGATGTCTTTTCCACATAACGGGAAGATAGTCACCATTGACCAGCTATCGTATCATGAGTCGTCGTCTCAGTCCTCCTCCGAGATGACCATCTCTTCTATAGCCAACAAGCAAACCATTGATTCCTTGACCAGTGTCTCCCCCGGCGTTTATAAAGATTCCACCCTGCTTGGTACTTTTCCTCACCTTCCCCCCCCTCCTATTACGGATCCCAGCTTGTCGAATATTTGCATGATGCAATCGTCTCAGGCTGCCCATAAACGGCCTGCCTCGGCTAGTCCGCACCCTCCCCCCGCCCTCCGCAACCCGCTCCTAGCCATTCATCTCCGCCAGCCGGACCTCCTCCTTCCGGCCCTCCCCCTACAGCTGGTATCCCCGAACCTCTTTATCCTCCAGGATCGACCCCCCCCGGCCTTAACCATCTTGGAGCCGTACCTCCTGGTCACTACCCTGCTGGACAGATCCCCTTCTTGGCTCCCCCTCCCGGAGTATATTCTGTCCCCGTCATGGCCACTCTCTCTCTCCCTAACTTGACCTTGGGTATTCCGGTTTGGTACCTTGACCCCCCAGCCGCCACCCCCCCTGGTCACCCCAAACCTTACATGGCTTTGACACCGGTTCAACCGGTCCCCCTCGCTTACTCCATAGCCACTGTGCCCCCAGCACCTCCACAGGACCCTTCTCCTGTTGTGACGGCTCCCGGGAAGACAGGCAAAGCCCGAAGGGGGGCAACCCATCACGATCCGGCCCCCCCAACATCCGTTACCCCCTCACGACCACCAAAGCCCGCCATTTGATGCGCTTTGTGTGATGTCGTCGATCATGCCACTCACATGTGTCCTGAATTGCCCCACCTCAAGCTTCTGGTCAACGAGACATTCCCCGACTCTGATCTCCCAGAAGTACATGTCACTATCCCCGACTCCCTCCCAAAAATCAAACACTTGCGCACAAACCACCCTTGTGCCTTGTGCGATTTTCACGGCCATTACACCCACCTCTGTCCCTGCCTTGACGAGTACCGTTCCTCCTTGGACTTATACCGCCAGTTCAAGGCCGCTTCGATCGGACCAGAGGACATTCACATTCCGCCTCCCGCTGTTAAGCCAACGGAGCCCTCAGTCACCATTTTGTACCTGTCATCCTCCATAAGACCATTGGGGAACGTTCCATCTGAATCCTCCCCTGTTGTTTCGCTTGACCTTCCTTCAGCGGTCATCTTGGGCTTAACATCGGTAGATCCGTTATCTACTTACTCTTCGGTCACCCATTGTAACGATGCGCATGTGAACCTCTCTTCTCATGATGATGATTCAGGCCACTTCACCACGTCAGGTAGTTCTTCTTCCACTAGTCACCCCATCTTCTATCACGATGACGACATTATGGAAGAAATTCCCACCCCTGACTTCATCTATTCCCCCTTACATCGAACCCATGCGTTCACACCACATCCACCTTGTGGTCATTACATCGAAAACCAATGTTTGGGTAAGGGGGCACCCACATTTGAGAGACCAAGAGAAGCCATTCTCCACCACTCTCCTAGTGTATCTGGTCGTGTTGACTCTAGACCCCGTATTCTTCCACATTTAGAAGAACCTCTAGAGTCCCATATCACTTCAGATCACTCTCGGGACGATACCCCTTATCGTTCCCTCATCTTACATCAGCAACTCAGTCTCTTAGACATTATTATTGACCAACCTATAGCTTTTCTACGAGAGCATCAGTTCATTATCTCCAAATCCTCCTTTTGGGATAGTGACACCAGGTATGCCAATTCGGAAACTTAAAGCCCATTTGATCCCTATATGCAGTACCAAAAGAGATTGGTAACACTCCATTTCCTTTCTCAAACTGCATAACCATAACCAGAACAAATGGCACACCACATCATTAAAATGTGGTTAGATTCCCCTTTTTATAAATACATTTTGGCATGCCCACAGCACGTCACACAAACTCAAAAATGGGGGCACCACCTGCCCCTACATACATCACTGGGGGCACCATACGCCCCCCCATACATATACTTACGACATGCCCATAGCATGTTCCAAAAACTGGGGGCACCATACGCCCCCCCATACATATACATCCGACATGCCCATAGCATGTTACAAACAAAATCCAAAAACTGGGGGCACCATATGCCCCCCATACATTCTAGGGGGCACCACTTGCCCCTACACACATCCGAGCGGGCACCATATGCCCCTATATCTGGCCAATACACGACGAACGCCCTGATCCGCCTGGATCTCTGTCCGAAGTGTTCCCAGATCCCTCTCTCTCCAGTTGACCCGCAACTCTGCCATACCTGCACAACCACATTCTTTTTGTCAGGGTAAATATCGGGAAAACCATAACCACACACCACAACCCAACTCCCAGCCATCAAACAGCACCAAACCCTCCTCGTCTCCCAGGTCGCAGTTTTCTGCCATTTTCTGGACCAGGTCACACTTTTTGCCCCCAAACCTGCGTCCTGGGTCGTACTTTTTGCCCCAAAAAGTGCGACCCGGCCATAGAGATGAAGGAGGGGCTGTTTCTGGGGGTTTTGGGCCCTAAAATGAAAATGTCATCCAACAACATGCAAGAGCAAGGTTAGGCCTCGTACCTCCAACTGACAGATCTCGCTTCCAACGGTCGGTTTGTCCGCTACGTTCGCCGAAAGATTTAGGGCCTTCTCTCCACATTCACCATAGCAACAATAGAAAATGAATGATTTTGGAGGGAAAACTGCCTCATTCAAGAGAACCCATGTTTCTCCTTTCGACTGCTGCAACCACACCGTAGCCCCGTTCGACGAACCGTCAGCACCGCTGGACAGATCTCACCGAGCTCTCAAATGGGTTTTAGTTAGTTTTTGGTGATTTGATACTTCACCCGGACACATTTTTCCACGAAGGGTCACTTCACCGCTCCTTAAAATCGAATTTCCTCACTTACGCCACTTGTACTTGGGGCACCATATCGCTCCCTTACTTGTCCATGTTCGTGTCGATTTTCGTCATGAGTGCCCACCTTGTACTCATGCTTCCTTGGTCCCCCATTGGGGCCTTTACTGTGTGGCAGCACTATCATGTCGCCCTTGTTTAGAGCATCCGAGTTGAGTCATCATTGCATTCATGGAGTCTATCCTGCGGCCTTTTACACCCTACTATAGCCCTCCATTCTTTTTGCTTGGTTCCTCTCTTGTGTCGCATATCATGACCTTCAGCCCCACTGTCCCCTATCCTTTCGATATTGTGCCAGTCGCTGCCATGTCATTCATGCCCTTTATGCTCTAACAAGGGAAGTCGTCCATTCGCCACTCCATCCTTCCCATTTCCACCATCATCATTAGTGTCAGTCTGTCCGTCGCTCTATTGTTCTTCTCTCGTGCCTTAGTTGAGGATCTCTCATTGCCTCACTTACGGCGGACCTCCTTCTGTCGACATCAGCACATTTATTCCAGAAGCAAGGTCTAGAGGGCGGTGTACCTTGGTTCCAGCTTCCACTCTTGTTCGGTGCCTCGGATCAGGAAGGGGGATCTCTCACTTCCCTTTGACTTGATTGCTTCTCCAGCTCCTTTCAACATGATCGAGATTCGTATACTGGACAGTCCAGTGACCCAGCAGCAGCTCTTGATGATTCCCGGGCGTGTGTGAGATGTCTCAACCCTCATGAGGGGGTGGCCCTGCAGGTAGCCCCCCACATGCCCGGATGACCTCTTCATTGCAGCCTTTGATGCCGCTCCAGATTTTGATGATGTTGGCCTTAGCCACTCGCAGCACCTCTATGATTTGCATGTATCAGTCAGATTTTGTGAGCCCTTCCCCATTTACAGGGGGCATTTGGGTTGTATTTATCTCATGTACTCAGATGATATTGTACTAGTCCTGGCTGTTATCCCAGGCACAGCATGTATGTGAGACTCTTCATCGTATTTTTATCTGGCTCTTGATTATGCCAGTTGTACTCTATGGTTCGGTCCCTTGTTCACTGGACACACTATTCTTTTGTACTTTGTCACGGCGGGCATAGGTATGCCTCCCCCGCCGCCTTCAGCACAGGTACCCTCTCATAACAGAGACTCGTTGCACCTGCGAGTCTCGTCTCCTCAGGGTCTAATCCTTCAGCACACTATCTACCTCATATTTCTCTCTCTGACATACCCTTTTGTTGTCTAGTGATTGTATTCTTACAACGTACTTCGGTCATACGATTTGCTCCTGACACTCGCACGCTGGGGGGCAATCTGTTACACCATTTTTTGGTCATCTAACCTTTTATCATTAGATGGACCCAAGTACACCATGTAAGACCAGTTTTACCCCAAGTAAAACCGCTTTCACTATGTTAATAGCATGATCGAGATTCGTATACTGGACAGTCCAGTGACCCAGCAGCAGCTCTTGATGATTCCCGGGCGTGTGTGAGATGTCTCAGCCCTCATGAGGGGGTGGCCCTGCAGGTAGCCCCCCACATGCCCGGATGACCTCTTCATTGCAGCCTTTGATGCTGCTCCAGATTTTGATGATGTTGGCCTTAGCCACTTGCAGCACCTCTATGATTTGCATGTATCAGTCAGAGTTTGTGAGCCCTTCCCCATTTTACGGGGCATTTGGTTCAATATTTGTCTCCTTCTTCTGAAAATATTGCACTGATCTGGCATTTTCCGAACTGACATGTATGTGCGACTCTTCATTGTATTTAATGACCCACTAAGCTCTTGATTATGCCAGCTGTACTCTATGGTTCGGTCCCTTGTTCACTGGACACACTATTCTTTTGTGCTTTGTCACGGCGGGCATAGGTATGCCTCCCCCGCCGCCTTCAGCACAGGTACCCTCTCATAACAGAGACTTGTTGCACCTGCGAGTCTCGTCTCCTCAGGGTCTAGTCCTTCGGCACACTATCTACCTCATATTTCTCTCTCTGACATACCCTTTTGTTGTCTAGTGATTGTATTCTTACAACGTACTTCGGTCATACGATTTGCTCCTGACACTCGCACGCTGGGGGGCAATCTTTTACACCATTTTTTGGTCATCTAACCTTTTATCATTAGATGGACCCAAGTACACCATGTAAGACCAGTTTTACCCCAAGTAAAACTGCTTTCACTATGTTAATTAACGAAACCCCAAAAGGAATAATTAATTAAACCATAATTTAATCATTATTCCCAGTCATGTTTAACCCAAAAACAAAGAAATTAATGAGATACACCCATAGTTATCTTATTATTTTCTAGGAATAATTATTTAAATAATATTCCTTGTTAAATACGACCAAATCAACCACTATTAATTAAATAAATCATTATTTATTTGATTATATCTCAACCACTTCCTTAAAAGGATAAATAAATCATTTATTTATTTATTCTTCACTAATCAAGGGTTTTTGACCCAAGTCAAAGTCCCTTTCCCTCCAACAAATAATAATAAAATATTCCATAGAGGTGGATCTAGATTTGGTTAACATTATTTTAATCATGCACCAAGATCTAGAATGACCCAATATTTTGTTATAAATAGGAGGGTTTTCCCCTTCATTCTTCACCTTTTGTTGCATGCTAGATCACTCTGGATCTATACACTCGGTCTCATTTTCTGTCATTGTTGCTCCCATTGAGCTCTACCTTCTACATTGGGTTTTCTACATCTACAAGAGAGAGAAAGCTTAGATCTGAAGTGCTGAGGACTACAAAGAACCCATCCCATTGAGGAGATCTGGATACACCTTCTTGTTTCCTCCCAGGTGCCCTTTAATATAAAAATTCATTCAAAAATCGTGTTCTTGTCTTGTCTGTTGGATGCATGGAGCAAACTCTTTACTTTACTGCTTAATGTCTTTCCATTTATAGATCTGTTTGTTGCTGTACTCTAACTACTAATTGCAGATCTGAAGATATTTTGCAGCCATTATTGTTGTTAGGGCTATTAGTTATGCGTAGCTAAAGTGGGTCTTTTTCGTACGCTTCGACAAAGAATCCATACTAACAACAATACATATGTACAATGAATTCTCTCATATCTATTTTGGGTTTATTTCTCTCTGGTAAGGAGAACTATCCTGAGTAGTCTCAGAAAATCAAGCACACTCTCATTTTTAGTGAGTTGTGGAGTGGAATTTGTAAATGATTTGAATGAGACAATGCACTGACAAAGCCCACCTTAGAAAAGGAGATTTAAATTTTGGAAAACAAGAATTGCAAGCACTATGCATTCATTTCATCTTTTGTAAATGAAGAGGTGAGTCACCATATTAAACCATTTTCAAATTCCTATGAAGCGTAGAGAAAATTAAAAAAACTCTACAACTCACATTTAGAAGTTGAAAATTTTCAATTAATGATTAAGCTATTCAACTTTGAATTGAAAAATGATGACCCTCTTTATTTAGCATCAAAAGTAAGATCTATCATGTATGACATTAAGAATAGTTGTGTAGAAGTTTACATACCTCTCATAGCTTATGTTATGGCATTGTATCCCACTTACTCACACTACCTTGAGTCATTGGATGCAAGTGGAAACCTCATGAAGATCACCTTTGATTCCCTTAAGTTTGCAAAAAGATAGAAGGCTTTTCGAAAGAAGACAACCACTTTGTATTATGAAGGAGATTTTTGTTTTAAATGTACATTCCCATCAAGTATTTTATAGCATGCTATATTTAGACACTTAAACCATGAGAGCCTTCGATTTTTGAAGAAAAATGTTGTTACTAAATTGCATACAATTCTTAGGAAACTTAAGCAATGTGATGCTTGTATTTTAGGAAAGCATAGAAAACATTCCTTTCATGATTCACATTCCATAGAACATAGAAAACTTGAACATAGTCATTTAGATTTATGTGGTCCCATGCTTGTTTCTTATGCAAATGGAAATAAATATATGATGTCATTTATTGATGATTACACTTGAATGTTTTTGGTTTACTTATTGAAGAACAAATCTGATTATTTTCAAACATTCAATAATTTTCATACATGGATTTAAAATTATACACAAACTTGTATTGGCTCTTTGCACATTGCTAATGGAAAACAATACAAGTCAAATAAATTTAAAAACTATCTTTGCCAACATGGGATCAAACATCAAACAATCATGCACTATAATCCCCAACATAATGGTGTAGCTGAAAGAATGAACATGACAATTCTAAATATGGTTCGCTCCATGATGTTTTTCAAGAATGTAAAATTGATGTTTTGGTCTGATCAAGTTCTATATGATGTGTACATAAAGAATAGGTGTCCTTCTAATAAAATCAGAAATAAAACTCCTTATGAGATGTGGCATGGCCACATTCCTTCAGTAAAGCATTTTATGTTCTTTGGTTCCACCTGTTATACTTTAATACCTAAGGTACAAAGAAATAAACTTGGTACTAGAAATAAAAAATGTATCTTCTTGGAGTATTCCAATACCTCCTGTTACACCATTTTTTGGTCATCTAACCTATTGTTATTAGATGGACCCAGGTAAACTATGTAAGACCAATTTTACCGTAAGTTAAATTGCATTGACTATGAAAAATAACTTAGTCAACCACCTTTATTAAACTTTTTATGGTGTAAATAGGAAACCCCATGAGGAAATATTAAATAAATCTACATTTGTTTGATTTTCCTCAAGGAATAATTAGTTAAAAAACAGTCTAATTAATATTACTAGTTATATTTAACCCAAAACAGAGAAATTAATTAGATAACTCATTATTAATCTTATTATTTCCTAAGAAAAATTATATAAACCTTATTTAAATGATATTCTTTGTTGAATATGACTAAATCACCCTTAAATAATAAAATAAATCATTATTTTTTCTATTATTACTCAACCACATCCTTAAAATGTTAAATAAATCATTTATTTATTTATTATTTATAAATAAAGGGATTTGACCCAAGTCAAATTCCTTTTCCCTCCAACAAATATAATAAAATATTCTGTAAAATTTGGATCTTGATTTGCTTAATAATATCTTAATTATGCACCAATATCTAGACTAACTCAGAATTTTGTTATAAATAGAAGGGTTTCCCATTCATTTACCACCTTTTGTTGCCTAAATATCACTCTGGATCTATACTTTTGGCCTGACTTTGATCCGCCATCATCGTCATATTTTGCTACCATTTTTGTCTGGGTTTTCTACACCATCAAGAGAGAGGAAATTTAGATCTGAAGTGCTGAGGACTTACAAGAACCCATCCTATTGAGGATAACTAGTAACAACCTTCTGTGTTTTCCTCCCAGGTGCCATTAATACAAAATTCATTCAACATATTCTTGTCTTGTCTATTGGATGCATGGAGTAAAATATTTTTTTTGTACTGCTTAACGTCTATTGATGCATAGATCTAGCTTTTGCAGCATTTATCTTGATCACCTAATTGCAGATCCGAGGATATTGGCAGCCGTCTTTGCTATTAGGGTTGTTTGTTATGCATAGCTAAAGTGGTATTTTTTCATACACATGGAATTAATATTCATACTAACAATTGGCGACTCCACATGGGTTTACGATTACGACCGTTGTCACTTTTATGATCCTTGCATATCCAGCTGCTTCAAACCCTAGGATTTCTCTTCAGCCTGTTGTTTTGTCTTTTCTTGATGTTGTTTTTAACCTATAAAACCTAAAACGATAAAAGTTCTAACTTTTGTGTGTTTTCGGACCTATTGTGTAGGTGATAGACATCAACCACAGCTGAGACGACATTTTTTTCTGAAATCTGCTGCTGAGAGTGCTAGAAGTGCAGGTCGCACATTTTGGCCCAAAACCTATGACCTGGAGCTTCAGGAAGTGAGAATCAGCCTAAGTGGACTGCAACGGACACTACCGCAGCTGTGCCATTGCTCCCCTTCATGACAAGTCTCAGCCTCCCCTATTTTGACTAGTTAATAAAAAACCCTATACACCATGACACTAGTTGGCCTACTATGCCGATGAAGCTCCCTTCCAACATACTAAATTTTGAAGCCCTTGCTAGAGAAGATCCTACAGACCATGTTCGCTATTTCCACATGTGGTGTTCGTCTAACTCCATTATCGATGACTCTATCCGTCTTCGGTTGTTCCAACCTACGCTTACAAGTGAAGTTTATAAGTGGTATGTTGATCAGGCCCCTTCCTCCAATATCACCTTTGCGACACTTGCCCAGGCTTTTCTGTATTACTTCTAGCCTCCCCTTCGTTATGACACTGGTACCAAACTCTTGACTTTTTTCCGTCAATCATCTGTGACCCGCCTATCCGACCATGTCCAGGAATTGTGGAGAAGAAAGAGCCTATGTTGAGCTCCCACCTTCGAAGACCATGTCTACATGGACTGGTTCCTTAGATCTATTTTTCCACCTATTGGAAAAGATTTCGCATCGCACTTTCTCAAACCGAATAATCCCCTCTACAAATTTCGTTAAAATATGACCTGATCTATGCTCAGTCGGGTTATGTTTATACAGTTCTACCTGATTTTCCCAGAACCGGTGGTGCCAACGCATCAGGGGAATCTCATGCCACCGACGGTATCATTGGAGATCTCTCTAATCCATATGCTCAACCTCCCATGGGCTATGGTTTTCCTCAGGGGGGCCCAGCACCTCCTGCACTTTTCCCCCTCCCGGTATCACGTATCTAGGATACTGCATGTCTTCTCTTTTTTCCCAACCTCTTGTTTACCACACTGTTTCCTAACCTCCTTATTATCCATATCCACAGATTGGTGCTCCAACTCCTCCAACATTAGCACTTCCTCCTCCCTTGCCTTCTCATCCCCCACAACAGCAACCACTGCCCCTTAAGGGGCAGGTGTATGCATAGTAGGGCGCGACTAATCCTCCTCCCTCAAAAAAGAAGAGGAAAGGCACTCAAAATCAAGCTACGCCTGGTAATCCTGGACCTAATCAAGGTAATGCTCCTAACACTACGAACTAGCAACAGGGCACTTAGCCCAAGCAGGACAGGCCTGTTCACATGAACGAGCCCTGTTCTTGTTGTGGTGTTTATGGTCATTACAAGCATGATTGTCCTCTTTTTTCATAGATGTGGTAGCTATGGGAGTCCCAAGAAAAATTGAGAAGACAACAAGCCTTCCCTTCTGTCCCTCCCAGTGCTGCACCTAGTCAACCGGCTGTGCTTGCCGATCCTTTCCCTCAGCAAGCATTTGTTGCTACCCAACCACCTGAAGGTCAGGTGGCCACTCAACCTCTTCCATCTAGTACCTCTGATTACCATATTCTCATGATGAACTCTGATCAACCTCTAACCATAAACATCTATCTTTAGACTCGGTCCCGTCAGTACAACAAGCCTCCCGCTATGTCTCTCCCCGTGCTGCCTCTTTCGGTCTCTACAGAGCCTCTTTCGATAGCTAATGGTCCCTTACAGATCCCTCAGCCTAAGGCGGAGGTTCATACCAATATCCCTAAGGGACCAGTACATCGAAATGATGCTTCCGGCAAAGCTACCCATTCGTATAATATAGTAGAAGATTTGGCACAATCCCCTGCTGCCATTTCAACACTGGAACTCCTCCAGTTGTGCCCTTCACAATGAAAAGCTCTACTATCTGCCATGGGCATTGTAGATCCTTCTGACGATAGATTGATTGTCTTGATGTTGAAAATTCAGACCATCCTCCTCTCCCTGCTTCTATTGCCTTCCAAATCCCAATCAAGATTCGGAACGCTAACATTTCTCGGTGCATTATTGATGAGGGGGCATCGACCTGTGTGATGTCCACTTCATTTTGGAAGCAAATCGGATCACCTGAGTTAGCTCCTTCCACGATCACTCTTCGAGCGTGGGATGGCCATGCCTCCCAGCCCATTCAATTATTCTGCAATTGTCCTATTACTCTTACGGGAAATATTGTTTGCATTGACATAGAAGTCATAGATGCCCCCTTAGATGACAACATTCTATTGGGTCGTAGCTACACTTATGCGGTGACTGTTGTCCCTTCCACGGTCCACTGGAAGATTTCCTTCCATCATAATGAAAATATAGTCACCATTGACCAGTTGACATATTACGAACCGAAGTCTCAGACCTCCCCTAAGTCCACTATCTCCTCGGTGGCCAACAAGCAAACCATTGATCCTTTGACCAGTTTTTCACCTAGAGTCTACAAAGATTCCTCATTACTTGGTACTTTCCCTAGTCTTCCTCCTCCTATCTATGATACCAGCTCATCGAATGGTTGCATGATGCAATCGTCTTGGGCTACCCTCAATAAGCCCGCTTCAACTTGTCAGCAACCTCTGCGCCCTCCACAGCCGGCTCCTAGCTCCTCACCTTCAGCTGGTACTCATGAGCCTCTTTATCCTCCTGGAACAATTCCTCCGGGCCTTAACCATCTTGGAGTCATCCTGCCTAGTCATTACTACTCCAGTCAGATACTGTTCCTACGGCCCCCTCCGGGAGTCTATATGGTACCTGTTATGGCCACTCTTTCTCTGCCTAACCTACCCTCGGGATTCCCGTCTGGTACCTTGATTCCCCAGCCGCTACCCCACCTAGTCACCCCAATCCATATCTTGCTTTGACCCTGGTTCTACCGGTCCCTATGACTTCTCCCGGGGCTACAGTGCCTCCGCTACCTCAACAGGAACCTCCTCCTATTACGATAGCTTCGAGTAACGGGGGAAAAGCCAACAAAGAAACAAAATACAAGACTACCCCGACAAACCTTGCCCATCCTCGGATGCCAAGGCACATTATCTAGTGCACTTTGTGTGATGCTGTCGAGCATGCTACCCATACTTGTTCGAAGTTGCCTCACCTTAAGCCCATGGTTAATGAGACATTTTCAGAATCTAACATCCCTAAGTTCTATGTCACTATACTCAATTTAGTCCTAAAACTCAAATCATTGTGCACAAATCACCCTTATACTTTGTGTGATTTCCATGGCCACTACACTCACCTTTGTCCTCGCCTCGAAGAGTATCGTTCCTCTTTGGAAGATTTCTGCCATTTCGAGGCCAAGTGTAACAAGTGTACACCCTCGTTCTTCATGAGTTCTGACTTGACAGAACTAGAGGATATGCATATTCCCATTGACATCCCTCCTCCTAATGTCGACATGATGGAGCCTTTGGCTGTTTTTATCATCATCACGGACCCTGGGAGTGGAAGCCACCATGAGCACCACTTGTGATCAACGGCCTCCTTCGGTCACTGCAAGGCGCAGAACAACTAGATCCTTTATCTTCTTACTCTTCGGTCATCCCACATGAAGTTGCACATGTGGGCATTTCTTCACATAATGATGAGTCAGGTAGCTCTACTGCATCAGGTAGTCTCCCTTCCTCGAGTCACCCCATCTTTCACTCTGATGAAGACATTATGGAAGCAATGACCAATCCTGACTTTCCATGGGATGATATGCACCATCGTGTAACATCCTGCAGTAGTCCCATGACCAATATGATGTGGAAACTAAAGACTTAATTCCTAATGAAGTCGATTGCTTTAGACATCCCATTCCTGCACCTAATGCTTTCGAAGAAGGAAATATGGCCAATATCTCTCCTACCATTAAAATTGACATTTCTAACACACCAGGGATAGAAGAAAATATCACCTTGGGCACCCATTGCACCCCGGAAGAGGTTGAGGCTTACACCAAGCTATTCAAAGAATTCCATGATGTTTTCGCATGGTCCTATTCAGAAATGCCCGGAATTGATCCTGCCATTATTGAACACCATATCGATACATGGCCTGATTCCAATCATGTCCATCAAAAGTTGAGACCCATTAATCCTTCCAGATGAGAAGCTGTCAAAGCCGAAATTGATAAGCTCAAGCAGGCTAGTTTTATCTATCCCATTGAATACAGCACTTGGGTATCCAATTTGGTTCCCGTTCTCAGGAAACAAGGCAGCATCCGTGTCTTCACTGACATTCGTGATCTGAACAAAGCTTTTCCCAAAGACAACTTCCCTGCACCATTCATTGACCAAATCATTGATGAGTGTGCGGGGCACGAGGTCCTATCGTTTATGGATGGTTTCTCTGGGTAAAACAAAATTGTTATTTGTCATGCTGGTGAACTTAAAACAGCGTTCATTAGTCTATGGGGAACCTTTTCCTATCGATTCATGCCGTTCAGCTTTAAAAACGCAGGAGCCACTTTTCCGCAGGATATGTCTTACTATTTCCATGGCCTGGCTCATATTATCCTTGCTTATTTAGATGACCTAACTACGTTTTCTAAACATTGGGTGCAACACCTCCATGATATGCACACTGTCCTTCTCTTATGTCGCAAGTATAATATCTACCTCAACCCGCACTTATATCGTAGGTATGTCGCAAGTATAATATCTGTGTCTTTTGTGCACTTGCTGACCATCTTCTAGGCTTCATTGTGTCTAAATATGGTATTACGCTTGACCCATTGAAATTTCAAGCCATCCTTGAGCTTCCTATACCTCGTACTTTACGCCAGTTACAAAGCCTCCAAGGCAAAGCCAATTTCCTTCGTCGGTTCATACCTGACTTTGCCAGCACCGCATATGGGTTCCTTAGACTCCTCTACTCTAATATCCATTTTTTATGGGATGCCTATGCTCAAGAGTCTTTTGACGCCCTGAAGCATGTTCTCACATCCACTCCATTTATTCATCCACCTGACTTTGATAGGGATTTCATCCTGTATATCTCCACTTCCACCTACTCGGTCACTGGAGTCCTCATTCAGGAATATGACAATGGAATTGAGCATGTTGTCTATTATGTCAGTAAGAATCTGGTAGGACCTCCTGTATCTTACTCAAATGAAGAGAAATTAGCACTAGCTGTCGTGTTCTCGGTCCAGAAACTTCGTCATTACATCCTCATGCATTCCACCAAAGTCGTGACTAATTCCAACCCTATGGCCTTCCTATTTAGTCATCGAACCATCAATGGGAAGTATGCCCATTGGATCGTGATCCTCTAGGAATTCGACCTTGAATTTGTCACACCAGAAAATAAGAAATGTTTAGCCCTCACTAAACTCATTTTTGAACTACCTATAGGTACACAGGATCCTCTAGTTAATGATAATTTCCACGATGAACATTTATTTTCCATTACCACTGATGACCCTTAGTATGGGGACATCCTCACATATTTGCGAACCTAAAATTTCACCCTCCATCTTGACCGTGATGCTCAAGGACGTATCCGACACCAGGCCCCTCGCTACCTTCTTATCGATGATGATCTTTATCGTCGCGGTGTAGATTTTGTCTTTTGTCATTGTCTTACACACACTGAAGCAGAGCAAGTCCTTGATGCCTGTCATATCGGTGCTTGTGGTGGCCACCTCTCCAGTTTGGCCACTGCCCAGAAAATCATGCGTGCTGGGTAATTTTGGCCTTCTCCCTTTGGTGATTGCATTGACGCAGTCAAACACTGCCCCAATTGCCAACATTTTCCCCCTAAGGCACAAGCTCCTCCAGCTCCCCTCCATCCTGTCATCTCAGTTGGTCCCTTCTGTAAGTGGGCGATAGACTTTATGCAGTGTCGACTGTCATTGGCTGGTAACAATAAGTATATCATCGTGGTGGTTGAATATTTCACCAAATGGGCTAAGGCCATGCCAATGTTTAACAACACGGCAGCTACCACATCCCTCTTTTTCTTTAACCATGTGATTTCTCGATTTGGAGTTCTGAAACAATTGGTCTTCAACCATGGCTGACATTTTGAAGATGGGATATGGCATGAGCTATCCTCACTATTGGGCTTTGAGCACCATTATTCCTCCTCTTATTACCCCCAAGGTAATGACCAAGTTGAAGTAGTCAATAAAATCCTTTTAAACAACATTACTCCTAACGGTGGCTGGATAAGCAAAAAACAGAGCTGGAACCATGTGCTCTTACCAGCACAGCGACCTATAAAAATTCTCTTAAATACAACTGGTTTCTCATTCTGTGGAGAGGAGGCGGTCTTACCGATTGAGTGCGAAATTCCTTCCCTACATCTGGCCGTCGAACTTCTCCCTGACACCCAACCTCTAGAACAACAACTTATCATGCTTGAGCATGCTTGAACGTGTTGTTCACATTTCAGCCATTAGGTGGCTAAAAAATACACCAAAACTCAATATGACCAAAGTCATATCATACTTTTCATGAAAGTGATCTTGTTCTGGTGTATGACGGGCCATAGAACAATACTTGGTCATGGTGCGACTCGTATGGCTAGGGACATGGCCAAATGGGTGGATTTAGGTAAGGGGACATATATATTACAGGACTTTGAAGGCCATCCCCTTCCCAATCCTCACAATGCACTCTATATGAAGAGATATTACCCTTAGCATTTCCTTTCCAAAAATCCATGTTTTATTTTCTTTAGCTAGGAAGCTCATGATTTTTATGATTTGATACTTCACCAAGATGCATTTTGTCCATGAAGTGTCACTTCACTAGTCCCTAAAATCGAATTTCTTCACTTGAAATACTTGTACTTAGGGGCACCACTTTACCTCCATACTTGTACATGCTCATGTCGATTTTCGTTGTGAGTAACCGCTATGTACTCATGTTTTTATGGTCTCCATTGGACCTTTTCTGTGTGGTAGCACCATCGAGTCGCCCTCGTTTAGAACATTATATTTGAGTCATCATTGCATTTATGGAGTCTATCTCGAGTCCCTTTACATCCTACTATAGTCCTCCATACTTAATTTTTTGGTCCCTCTCTCGTGTCACAAATTATGGCCTCGAGTCCCACTGTCCCCTATCCCTCATGATACTGTGTCAGTCGTTGCTAGGTCATCCATTCCCTTTATGCTCTAACAAGGGAACTCATCCATTCGCTACTCAGTACCCCCCATTTCATCATCATCAGTCCAGTGTGAGTATGTGAGTCGCTCTACTATTTTCACTCATGCCTTAGTTGAGGATCCCTTATTGCCTCACCTATGGCGGACCTCCTTCTATCGACATCAGCTCATTCATTCCAGAAGACATGTCTAGAGGGCGGTGTACCTTGGTTCCATCTTCCACTCTTATTCGTTGCCTTAGATCAGGAAAAGGGACTCCTTATTATGCTTTGAATTGATTTTTTCTCAGCTCTAGCTCCTTTCAGAATGATCGAGATCCATATACTTGATGGTTCAGTGATGCAGCAGCTGATATCAGTGATTCCCGGGTGTGTGTGGGATGTCTCAGCCCTCATTAGGGGGTGGCCCTATAGGTGCCCCCCCACATGCCTAGATGACCTCTTGATTACAGCCTTTGATGCGGCTCTATATATTTGATGATGTCGGCCTCAGCCGCTTGTAGCGCCTTTTTGTTTGCATGTATCAAACAGATTTTCAGATCCATTTCCTGTTTACAGATGCATCTGGGTTGTATTTATATCTCATGTACTCAGATATTATTTTACAAGTCTCGGCTCTTATCGCAGACACAATATGTATGTGGGATTCATCATCGTGTTGTTTATCTGGCTCATGTTTATGCCAGCATGTGCTATATTATTCAATCCATTGTTTACTGGACGCCTTATTCTTTTTACTTTGTCTTGGCGGGCATAGGTATGCCTCCCCCACCGCCTATAGCACAAGTAATCACTCATAAAAGAGACTTGTTGCAACTGTAAGTCTTGCCTCCTCAGGTTCTAGTCCTTTCATCACTTTGATATACCTTATACTCCTCTCTCTTTGAGTTCCCCTTCAGTGTATAGTGACTGAGTTCTTACAACGTACTTCGGTCATACGATTAGCTCCTAACACTTTCACGCTGGGGGGAAATCTATTACAACATTTTTTGGTCATCTCAACTATTATTATTAGATGGACCCAGGTACACCATGTAAGACCAATTTTACCCTAAGTAAAATTACATTCACTATGAAAAATAACTTAGTAAACCACCTTTATTAAGTTGTTTATGGTCTAAATAGAAAACCCTATGAGGAAATATTAAATAAATATACGTTTGTTTGACTTTCCTCAATGAATAATTAGTTAAATAACAGTTTGATTAATATTCCTTGTTATATTTAACCCAAAACAGAGAAATTAACTAGATAAATCATTATTTATCTTATTATTTCCTAAGAATAATTATTTAAACCTTATTTAAATAATATTCTTTGTTTAATATGACTAAATCACCCTTAAATAATTAAATAAATCATTATTTATTTCTCAACCACGTCCTTAAAATGATAAATAAATCATTTATTTATTTATTATTTACAAATAAAGGGATTTGACCCAAGTCAAATTCCTTTTCCCTCCAACAAATATAATAAAATATTCCATAAAAATTGGATCTTGATTTGGTTAATAATATTTTAATTATGCACCAATATCTAGACTAACTCAATATTTTGTTATAAATAGAAAGGTTTTCCCATTCATTTACCACCTTTTGTTGCCTAAAGATCACTCTGGATCTATACTTTTGGTCTGACTTTGATCCACCATCATAGTCATATTTTGCTACCATTTTTGTTTGGGTTTTCTACACCATCAAGAGAGAGGAATTTTAGATTTGAAGTGCTGAGGACTTATTAGAACCCATTGCATTGAGGAAAACTGGTAACACCCTTCTGTGTTTTCCTCCCAACTGCCATTAATACAAAATTCATTCAACATATTCTTGTCTTGTCTATTGGATGCATGGAGTAAAATCTTTTTTTTCTACTGCTTAATGTATTTTGATGCGTAAATCTAGATTTTTGGAGCATTTATCTTGATCACCTAACTACAGATCCAAGGATATTGGCTACCATATTTTCTGTCAGGGCTATTTGTTATGCACAGCTAAAGTGGTCTTTTTCCATATGCTTGGAATTAAGATTCATACTAACACCTCCAAAGGATATCGTCTATATGACGAAATAAATAAGAAGTTTGTAGTATCTAGAGATGGCATATTCCTTGGATATTCCAAGACTCACGATGTTGTTGAGCGGAAACCTGACCGCTTGTATAGATTCACACATGCAAATTCATTTCAAGAATTTGATAATCGGATTCCACATATTGAAGGGGGAATTCCTATATTGAATAAATCTATGGAACCATCTTCTGAAGCACTCTCTACCCCACATGAATAACCAACCACGGATGACACGTTGAATGATGTGATTAAAAGAATTGGCAGAATGAATCTTCATTCAATCTCATCTTAGTCAAATGAGTAGCTTGGGCCATCTCAGAAAGGTCCCCCAAATTTTTTAACAAAGACACTGGAAAATGTTCATCCCGATGAGGTTGGAAAGACAGGAACAAGAATTTCCGCCAGGAAAAAAGGAGGTGATGTAGATGATTATGATTCACCTATTTATATGGATTTTCCTTATAATTGTGAATTTAATTTGTCTACTGATCTTTAACCAACTTCCTTCAAATAATCGGCTTCTTATGATAAATGGAATGAATCAATGCAAAAGGAGTATGATGCCTTGATAAAGAATGGAATTTGGAAGCTGGTTGATACTCCATTGGGACCCAAACTAATTGGCTGGAAGTGGCTCAACAAGTACAAAGTGGATGACTCACCTGAAAATCACAAAGCCAGACTTGTGGAAAAATGTTTTTAAAAAAAAAAAGGGGTCAATTATGCAGAAACATTCCCCCCATAGCAAAATGGTCCACCATCTCGACACTCCTTTCCTTAGAAGCTCAGAAGGGTCAGACATTCCATCACCGTGATGTAGGAACCGCCTTTTTGAATGGAGATATAAAGGAGAAGGTTTTTATGTCCCAGCCAAAAGGATTTGTTGTGAAGGGCCAAGAACAAAAAGTATGCAAGATTATAAAGTCCTTGTATGGCCTCAAGCAAGAATTGTGAGTGTGGTATGAGAAATTCATTGAGCATCTTCTTAAAATTAACTTCACACATTTTAATCTTGATGATGCAACTTTGTTTGTAAAGAAAGTTGGAAAAACAGTTCTATATCTTGGGGTGTATGTAGATGATGTTTTGATGACATGGAACAATGAGAGTTGTATTTCATCCATAAAGAAGGAATTGAAGAAAAGTTTTGAAATGATTGATTTGGGCTATGTTCACTACTATCTTGGTATTGAAGTTAATAAACATCCTAAATTTATATGCCTTTCTAAAATTAAGTACATTGGAGATCTATTGAACATGTTTGGCATGGATGAATGCAATCCTTTGGCCACTCCAATGGAAAAAAACTTGAAGCTCACATACATTGAAGGGAAGGAATTTTAGGATGCAACAAAGTATAGAAAGCTTGTAGGAACTCTCATCTACCTGACTACTATGAGACCAAACATCTCATTTTCTATTGGAATCCTCTCAAGGTTTATCCAAAAGCCTTGTGAAGGACATTGGTTTGCTACAAAAATGGTTCAGAATGAGATGAAAGGGACTCAAGAATTTGGAATCTAATATACACAGGTGAGCGACTTCAGTTGATTGGATGATGTAATTTAGACTATGCATAGATCTAGATTTTTGAAGCATTTATCTTGATCACCTAACTGCAGATCCGAGGATATTGGCAGCCGTCTTTGCTATTATGGTTTTTTTTTATGCATAGCTAAAGTGGTATTTTTTCGTACACATGGAATTAATATTCATACTAACAATTGGCGACTCCACATGGGTTTACAATTACGACCGTTGTCACTTTTATGATCCTTGCATATCCAGCTGCTTCAAACCCTAGGACTTCTCTTCAGCCTGTTGTTTTGTCTTTTCTTGATGTTGTTTTTAACCTATAAAACCTAAAACGATAAAAGTTCTAACTTTTGTGTGTTTTCGGCCCTATTGTGCAGGTGATAGACATCAACCACAGCTGAGACGACATTTTTTTCTGAAATCTGCCGCTGAGAGTGTTAGAAGTGCAGGTCGCACATTTTGGCCCAAAACCTATGACCTGGAGCTTCAGGAAGTGAGAATCAACCTAAGTGGACTGCAACAGACACTACCGCAGTTGTGCCATTGCTCCCCTTCATGACAGGTCTTAGCCTCCCCTATTTTGACTAGTCAATAAACAACCCTATACACCATGACACTAGTTGGCCTACTATGCCGGTGAAGCTCCCTTCCAACATACTAAATTTTGAAGCCCTTGCTAGAGAATATCCTACAGACCATGTTCGCTATTTCCACATGTGATGTTCGTCTAACTCCATTACCGATGACTCTATCCGTCTTCGGTTGTTCCAACCTACGCTTACAGGTGAAGTTTATAAGTGGTATGTTGATCAGGCCCCTTCCTCCAATATCACCTTTGCGACTCTTGCCCAGGCTTTTATGTATTACTTCTAGCCTCCCCTTCATTATGACACTGGTACCAAACTCTTGACTTTTTTCCGTCAATCATCTGTGACCCACCTATCCGACCATGTCCAGGAATTGTGGAGAAGAAAGAGCCTATGTTGAGCTCCCACCTTCGAAGACCATGTCTACATGGACTGGTTCCTTAGATCTATTTTTCCACCTATTGGAAAAGATGTCGCATCGCACTTTCCTCAAACCGAATAATCCCCTCTCCAAATTTCGTTTAAATATGACCTGATCTACGCTCAGTCAGGTTATGTTTATACAGTTCTACCTGATGTTCCCAGACCCGGTGGTGCCAACGCATCGGGGGAATCTCATGCCACCGACGGTATCATTGGAGCTCTCTCTAATCCATATGCTCAACCTCCCATGGGCTATGGTTTTCCTCAGGGGGGGCCAGCACCTCCTGCACTTTTCCCCCTCCCGGTATCACGTATCTAGGATACTGCATGTCTTCTCTTTTTTCCCAACCTCTTGTTTACCACACTGTTACCTAACCTCCTTATTATCCATATCCACAGATTGGTGCTCCAACTCCTCCAACATTAGCACTTCCTCCTTCCTTGCCATCTCATCCCCCACAACAGCAACCACTGCCCCTTAAGGGGCAGGTGTATGCATAGTAGGGCGCGACTAATCCTCCTCCCTCAAAAAAGAAGAGGAAAGGCACTCAAAATCAAGCTACGCCTGGTAATACTGGACCTAATCAAGGTAATGCTCCTAACACTACGAACTAGCAACAGGGCACTTAGCCCAAGCAGGACAGGCCTGTTCACATGAACGAGCCCTGTTCTTGTTGTGGTGTTTATGGTCATTACAAGCATGATTGTCCTCGTTTTTCATAGATGTGGTAGCTATGGGAGTCCCAAGAAAAATTGAGAAGACAACAAGCCTTCCCTTCTGTGCTTGCCGATCCTTTCCCTCAGCAAGCATTTGTTGCTACCCAACCACCTGAAGGTCAGGTGGCCACTCAACCTCTTCCATCTGGTACCTTTGATTACCAGATTCTCATGATGAACTCTGATCAACCTCTAACCATAAACATCTATCTTTAGACTCGGTCCCGTCAGTACAACAAGCCTCCCGCTATGTCTCTCCCCGTGCTGCCTCTTTCGGTCTCTACAGAGCCTCTTTCGACAGCTAATGGTCCCTTACAGATACCTCAGCCTAAGGAGGAGGTTCATACCAAGATCCCTAAGGGACCAGTACATCGAAATGATGCTTCCGGCAAAGCTACCCATTCGTATAATATAGTAGAAGATTTGGCACAATTCCCTGCTTCCATTTCAACACTGGAACTCCTCCAGTTGTGCCCTTCACAATGAAAAGCTCTACTATCTGCCATGGGCGTTGTAGATCCTTCCGACGATAGATTGATTGTCTTGATGTTGAAAATTCAGACCATCCTCCTCTCCCTGCTTCTATTGCCTTCCAAATCCCAATCAAGATTTGGAACGCTAACATTTCTCGGTGCATTATTGATGAGGGGGCATCGACCTGTGTGATGTCCACTTCATTTTGGAAGCAAATCGGACCACCTGAGTTGGCTCCTTCCACGATCACTCTTTGAGCGTGGGATGGCCACGCCTCCCAGCCCATTCAATTATTCTGCAATTGTCCTATTACTCTTATGGGAAACACTGTTTGCGTTGACATAGAAGTCATAGATGCCCCCTTAGATGACAACATTCTATTGGGTCGTAGCTACACTTATGCGGTGACTGTTGTCCCTTCCACGGTCCACTGGAAGATTTCCTTCCATCATAATGAAAATATAGTCACCATTGACCAGTTGACATATTACGAACCGAAGTCTCAGACCTCCCCTAAGTCCACTATCTCCTCGGTGGCCAACAAGCAAACCATCGATCCTTTGACCAGTTTTTCACCTAGAGTCTACAAAGATTCCTCATTGCTTGGTACTTTCCCTAGTCTTCCTCCTCTTATCTATGATACCAGCTCATTGAATGGTTGCATGATGCAATTGTCTTGGGCTACCCTCAATACGCCCGCTTCAACTAGTCAGCAACCTCTGTGCCCTCCACAGCCGGCTCCTAGCTCCTCACCTTCAGCTGGTACTCATGAGCCTCTTTATCCTCCTGGAACAGTTCCTCCAGGCCTTAACCATCTTGGAGTCATCCTGCCTAGTCATTACCACTCCAGTCAGTTATTGTTCCTACGCCCCCCTCCGGGAGTCTATACGGTACCTGTTATGGCCACTCTTTCTCTGCCTAACCTGCCCTCGGGATTCCTGTCTGGTACCTTGATCCCCCAGCCGCTACCCCACCTAGTCACCCCAATCCATATCTTGCTTTGACCCTGGTTCTACCGGTCCCTATGACTTCTCCCGGGACTACAGTGCCTCAGCTGCCTCAACAGGAACCTCCTCCTGTTACGATAGCTTCGAGTAACAGGGGAAAAGCCAACAAAGAAACCAAATACAAGACTACCCCGACAAACCTTGCCCATCCTCGGATGCCAAGGCACATTATCTAGTGCACTTTGTGTGATGTTGTCGAGCATGCTACCCATACTTGTTCGGAGTTGCCTCACCTTAAGCCCATGGTTAATGAGACATTTTCAGAATCTAACATCCCTAAGTTCTATGTCACTATACTCAATTTAGTCTTGAAACTCAAATCATTGTGCACAAATCACCCTTACACTTTGTGTGATTTCCATGGCCACTACACTCACCTTTGTCCTCGCCTCGAAGAGTATCATTCCTCTTTGGAAGATTTCCGCCATTTCGAGGCCAAGCGTAACAAGTGTACACCCTCGTTCTTCACGAGTTCTGACTTGACAGAACTAGAGGATATGCCTACTCCCATTGACATCCCTCCTCCTAATGTCGACATGATGGAGCCTTTGGCCACCATTTTCTACCTATCATCATCCATGAGACCCTCGGTGGAAGCCACCATGGAGACTTCCCCTTATGATCCGCTTGACCTCCCTTCAGCGATCACCCTGGGCTGAACAATAGTAGATCCTTTATCTACTTACTCTGCGGTCATCCCCCATGACGTTGCGCATGTGAGACTTTCTTCACATAATGATGAGTCAGGTAGCTCTACTGCATCAGGTAGTCTCCCTTCCTCCAGTCACCCCATATTTCACTCTGATAAGACATTATGGAAGCAATGACCAATCCTGATTTTCTATGGGATGATATGCACCATCGTGCGTACTTCCTCCCGCCATAGTCCCATGACCAATATGATGTGGAAACTAAAGACTTAATTCCTAATGAAGTCGATTGGTTTAGACATCCCATTCCTGCACCTAATGCTTTTGAAGAAGGAAATATGGCCAATATCTCTCCTACCATTAAAATTGACATTTCTAACACATCAGGGATAGAAGAAAATATCACCTTGGGTACCCATTACACCCCGGAAGAGGTTGAGGCTTACACCAAGCTATTCAAAGAATTCCATGATGTTTTCGCATGGTCCTATTCAGAAATGCCCGGACTTGATCATGCCATTATTGAACACCATATCGATACATGGCCTGATTCCAATCACGTCCATCAAAATTTGAGACCCATTAATCCTTCCAGACGAGAAGCTGTCAAAGCCAAAATTGAGAAGCTCAAGCAGGCTAGTTTTATCTATCCCATTGAATACACCACTTGGGTATCCAATCTGGTTCCCGTTGTCAGGAAACAAGGTAGCATCCATGTCTTCACTGACATTCGTGATCTGAACAAAGCTTGTCCCAAAGACAACTTCCCTGCACCATTCATTGACCAAATCATTGATGAGTGTGCGGGGCACGAGGTCCTATCGTTTATGGATGGTTTCTCTGGGTAAAACAAAATTGTTATTTTTCATGCTGATGAACTTAAAACCACGTTCATTAGTCTATGGGGAACCTTTTCCTATCGATTCATGCCGTTCGGCCTTAAAAACGCAGGAGCCACTTTTCAGCAGGATATGTCTTACTATTTCCATGGCCTGGCTCATATTATCATTGCTTATTTAGATGACCTAACTACGTTTTCTAAATATTGGGCGCAACACCTCCATGATCTGCGCACCGTCCTTCTCTGATGTCACAAGTATAATATCTACCTCAACCCGCACTTATATCGCAGGTATGTCGCAAGTATAATATCTGTGTCTTTTGTGCACTTGCTGACCATCTTCTAGGCTTCATTGTGTCTAAATATGGTATTACGCTTGACCCATTGAAATTTCAAGCCATCCTTGAGCTTCCTATACCTCGTACTTTACACCAGTTACAAAGCCTCCAAGGCAAAGCCAATTTCTTTCATCGGTTCATACCTGACTTTGCCACCACCTCATATGGGTTCCTTAGACTCCTCTACTCTAATAGCCATTTTTTCTGGGATGCCTATGCTCAAGAGTCTTTTGTTGCCCTGAAGCATGTTCTCACATCCACTCCATTGATTCATCCACCTGACTTTGATAGGGATTTCATCCTGTATATCTCCACTTCCACCTACTCGGTCGCTGGAGTCCTCATTCAGGAAGATGACAATGGAATTGAGCATGTTGTCTATTATGTCAGTAAGAATCTGGTAGGACCTCCTGTATCTTACTCACATGAAGAGAAATTAGCACTAGCTATCGTGTTCTCGGTCCAGAAACTTCATCATTACATCCTCATGCATTCAACCAAAGTCGTGACTAATTCCAACCCTATGGCCTTCCTATTTAGTCGTCAAACCATCAATGGGAAGTATGCCCATTGGATCGTGATCCTCTAGGAATTCGACCTTGAATTTGTCACACCAAAAAATAAGAAATGTTTAGCCCTCACTAAGCTCATTTTCGAACTACCTACAGGTACACAGGATCCTCTAGTTAATGATAATTTCCCCGATGAACATTTATTTTCCATTACCACTGATGACCCTTAGTATGGGGACATCCTCACTTATTTGCGAACCTAAAATTTCACCCTCCATCTTGACCGTGATGCTCAAGGACGTATCCGACACCAGGCCCCTCGCTACCTTCTTATCGATGATGATCTTTATCGTCGCGGTGTAGATTCTGTCTTTTGTCGTTGTCTTACACACACTGAAGCAGAGCAAGTCCTTGATGCCTGTCATAGCGGTGCTTGTGCTGGCCACCTCTCTAGTTTGGCCACTGCCCAGAAAATCATGCGTGCTGGGTAATTTTGGCCTTCTCCCTTTGGTGATTGCATTGACGCAGTCAAACACTGCCCCAATTGCCAACATTTTCCCCCTAAGGCACGAGCTCCTCCAGCTCCCCTCCATCCTGTCATCTCAATTGGTCCCTTTTGTAAGTGGGCGATAGGCTTTATGCAGTTTCGACTGTTATTGGCTGGTAACAATAAGTATATCATTGTGGTGGTTGAATATTTCACCAAATGGGCTAAGGCCATGCCAATGTTTAACAACACGGCAGCTACCACATCCCTCTTTTTCTTTAACCATGTGATTTCTCGATTTGGAGTTCTGAAACAATTGGTCTTCGACCATGGCTGACATTTTGAAGATGGGATATGGCATGAGCTATCCTCACTATTGGGCTTTGAGCACCATTATTCCTCCTCTTATTACCCCCAAGGTAATGACCAAGTTGAAGTAGTCAATAAAATCCTTTTAACCATGCTCTAACGGACTGTGGATAAGCACAAAACCAATTGGAACCTTATGCTCTTCCCTGCTTTGGTGACCTATAAAAATTCAGTTAAAACCACCACTGGGTTTACTCATTTCCACCTTGTTTTTGGAGAGGAGGCAGTCTTAACGATTGAGTGTGAAATCCCTTCCCTTCATCTAGTCGTCCAACTTCTCCCTGACACCCAACCTTTAGAACAATGACTTATCATGCTTGAGAGCGCTTCCAAAGACCGTCGTGTTGCATTTCAAACCATTGAAGTGGCTAAAAAATGCACCAAAGCTCAATATGACCGAAAAGTCCACCCTCGTACTTTTCATGAAAGTGATCTTGTTCTAGTGTATGACGAGGCCCATGATGTCCTTGGTCATGGGAAGTTTGACTCATTATGGCTAGGACCACACATCGTCAGTAAGGATTTAGGTAAGGGGCCATATATATTACAGGACTTTGAAGGCCATCCCCTTCCCAATCCTCACAATGCACTCTATCTAAAGAGATATTACCCTTAGCATTTCCTTTCCAAAAATGCATGTTCTATTTTCTTTAGGTAGGAAGCTCATGATTTTGATGATTTGATACTTCACCAAGATGCATTTTGTCCATGAAGTGTCACTTCACTGCTCCCTAAAATCGAATTTCTTCACTTGAAATACTTGTACTTAGGGGCACCACTTTACCTCCATACTTGTACATGCTCATGTCGATTTTCGTTGTGAGTAACCGCAATGTACTCATGCTTTTATGGTCTCCATTGGACCTTTTCTGTGTGGTAGCACCATCGAGTCGCCCTCGTTTAGAGCATTATATTTGAGTCATAATTGCATTTATGGAGTCTATCTCGAGTCCCTTTACATCCTACTATAGTCCTCCATACTTAATTTTTTGGTCCCTCTCTCGTGTCACTAATTATGGCCTCGAGTCCCACTGTCCCCTATCCCTCATGATATTGTGTCAGTCGTTGCCAGGTCATCCATTCCCTTTATGCTCTAACAAGGGAAGTCATCCATTCGCTACTCAGTACCCCCCATTTCATCATCATCATTCCAGTGTGAGTATGTGAGTCGCTCTACTATTTTCACTCGTGCCTTAGTTGAGGATCCCTTATTGCCTCACCTATGGCGGACCTCCTTCTATCGACATCAGCTCATTCATTTTAGAAGACATGTCTAGAGGGCGGTGTACCTTGGTTCCAGCTTCCACTCTTATTCGGTGCCTTAGATCAGGAAAAGGGACTCCTTATTGTGCTTTGAATTGATTTTTTCTCAGCTCTAGCTCCTTTCAGAATGATCGAGATCCATATACTTGATGGTTCAGTGATGCAGCAGCTGATATTAGTGATTCTCGGGTGTGTGTGGGATGTCTCAGCCCTCATTAGGGGGTGGCCCTATAGGTGCCCCCCCACATGCCTGGATGACCTCTTGATTACAGCCTATGATGCAGCTCTATATATTTGATGATGTCGGCCTCAGCCGCTTGTAGCGCCTTTTTGTTTTCATGTATCAGCCAGATTTTCAGATCCATTTCCTGTTTACAGATGCATCTGGGTTGTATTTATATCTCATGTACTCAGATATTATTGTACAAGTCTTGGCTCTTATCGCAGACACAATATGTATGTGGGATTCATCATCATGTTGTTTATCTAGCTCATGTTTATGCCAGCATGTGCTATATTATTCAGTCCATTGTTTACTGGACGCCTTATTCTTTTTACATTTTCTTGGCGAGCATAGGTATGCCTCCCCCACCGCCTATAGCACAAGTAATCACTCATAAAAGAGACTTGTTGCAACTGTAAGTCTTGCCTCCTCAGGTTCTAGTCCTTTCATCACTTTGATCTACCTTATACTCCTCTCTCTTTGAATTCCCCTTCGGTGTATAGTGACTGAGTTCTTACAACGTACTTCGGTCATACGATTAGCTCCTAACACTTTCACGCTGGGGGGCAATCTATTACACCATTTTTTGGTCATCTCACCTATTATTATTAGATGGACCCAGGTACACCATGTAAGACCAATTTTACCCTAAGTAAAATTACATTCACTATGAAAAATAACTTAGTAAACCACCTTTATTAAGTTGTTTATGGTCTAAATAGAAAACCCTATGAGGAAATATTAAATAAATCTACATTTGTTTGACTTTCCTCAATGAATAATTAGTTAAATAACATTTTGATTAATATTCCTTGTTATATTTAACCCAAAACAGGGAAATTAACTAGATAAATCATTATTTATCTTATTATTTCCTAAGAATAATTATTTAAACCTTATTTAAATAATATTCTTTGTTTAATATGACTAAATCACCCTTAAATAATTAAATAAATCATTATTTATTTCTCAACCACATCCTTAAAATGATAAATAAATCATTTATTTATTTATTATTTACAAATAAAGGGATTTGACCCAGGTCAAATTCCTTTTCCCTCCAACAAATATAATAAAATATTCCATAAAAGTTGGATCTTGATTTGGTTCACAATATTTCAACTATGCACCAATATCTACACTAACTCAATATTTTGTTATAAATAGAAGGGTTTTCCCATTCACTTACCACCTTTTGTTGCCTAAAGATCACTCTGGATCTATACTTTTGGTCTGACTTTGATCCACCATCATATTCATATTTTGCTACCATTTTTGTCTGGGTTTTCTACACCATCAAGAGAGAGGAATTTTAGATTTGAAGTGCTGAGGACTTATTAGAACCCATTGCATTGAGGAGAACTGGTAACACCCTTCTGTGTTTTCCTCCCAACTGCCATTACTACAAAATTCATTCAACATATTCTTGTCTTTTCTATTGGATGCATGGAGTAAAATATTTTTTTTCTACTGCTTAATGTCTTTTGATGCGTAAATCTAGATTTTTGGAGCATTTATCTTGATCACCTAACTACAAATCCAAGGATATTGGCTACCATATTTTCTGTTAGGGCTATTTGTTATGCACAGCTAAAGTGGTCTTTTTTCATATGCTTGGAATTAAGATTCATAATAACACCTCCAAAGGATATCGTCTATATGACGAAATAAATAAGAAGTTTGTAGTATCTAGAGATGGCATATTCCTTGGATAGTCCAAGACTCACGATGTTGTTGAGCGGAAACCTGACCGCTTGTATAGATTCACACATGCAAATTCATTTCAAGAATTTGATAATCGGATTCCACATATTGAAGGGGGAATTCCTATATTGAATAAATCTATGGAATCATCTTCTGAAGCACTCTCTACCCCACATGAATAACCAACCACGGATGACACGTTGAATGATGTGATTGAAAGAATTGGCAGAATGAATCTTGATTCAATCTCAACTTAGTCAAATGAGTAGCTTGGGCCATCTCAGAAAGGTCCCCCAATTTTTTTAACAAAGACACTGGAAAATGTTCATCCAGATGAGGTTGGAAAGACAGGAACAAGAATTTCCGCCAGGAAAAAAGGAGGTGATGTAGATGATTATTATTCACCTATTTATATGGATTTTTCTTATAATTGTGAATTTAATTTGTCTATTGATCTTTAACCAACTTCCTTCAAATAATCTGCTTCTTATGATGAATGGAATGAATCAATGCAAAAGGAGTATGATGCCTTGATAAAGAATGGAATTTGGAAGCTGGTTGATACTCCATTGGGACCCAAACTAATTGGCTGGAAGTGGCTCAACAAGTAAAAAGTGGATGACTCACCTGAAAATCACAAAGCCAGACTTGTGGCAAAAAAATTTTCAAAAAAAGAAGGGGTCAATTATGCGGAAACATTCCCCCCATAGCAAAATGGTCCACCATCTCGACACTCCTTTCCTTAGAAGCTCAGAAGGGTCAGACATTCCATCACGTGGATGTAGGAACCACCTTTTTGAATGGAGATATAAAGGAGAAGGTTTTTATGTCCCAACCAAAAGGATTTGTTGTGAAGGGCCAAGAACAAAAAGTATGCAAGATTATAAAGTCCTTGTATGGCCTCAAGCAAGAATTGTGAGTGTGGTATGAGAAATTCATTGAGCATCTTCTAAGTATTGCATTTTAATCTTGTTGATTTAACTTTGTTTGTAAAGAAAAGTTTGGAAAAACAGTTCTATATCTTGGGGTGTATGTAGATGATGTTTTGATGACATGGAACAATGAGAGTTGTATTTCATCCATAAAGAAGGAATTGAAGAAAATTTTTGAAATGATTGATTTGGGCTATGTTCACTACTATCTTGGTATTGAAGTTAATAAACATCCTAGATTTATATTCCTTTCTAAAATTAAGTACATTGGAGATCTATTGAACATGTTTGGCATGGATGAATGCAATCCTTTGGCCACTCCAATGGAAAAAAACTTGAAGCTCACATACATTGAACGGAAGGAATTTTAGGATGCAACAAAGTATAGAAAGCTTGTAGGAACTCTCATCTTCCTGACTACTATGAGACCAAACATCTCATTTTATATTGGAATCCTCTCAAGGTTTATCCAAAAGCCTTGTGAAGGACATTGGTTTGCTACAGAAATGGTTCAGAATGAGATGAAAGGGACTCAAGAATTTGGAATCTAATATACACAGGTGAGCGACTTCAGTTGATTGGATGATGTAATTTAGACTATGACGGAGACAAAGAAATTGGGGTATCTACTTCAGGTTATGCTATGAGTCTTTGTGATGCAGGGGCGTTAGACACTAGCCAGCAATGTAGGAGTTTTGTCCACATGTTGTGGCTAGGAGGGATCAAAATCATTCGAAATTGTAACAGGAAGGTGTCAATACCTTAGCTTCCTGTTGCATTTAGGTCAGTTAGATTTAGTAGAAGTCGAATTTATTTAAGTTTAGTCCATCTGTCATGTTCAGATATTTGAATGGATGTAGTTAGGATTTTGTTAGATTAGAAACGGTCCTCAGAGAGGAACCGAAGAGACACATAATAATACATATAAATCGTATTCCCCGGATGCATTGAGGGGAGGAGATTTCTATAGTAAAATTCGAGTGTTGAGTAATTGCTTCCAGTTGAATAAATTTTGGTGCTCGTTGATTTTCAAATTGTCTTGAATTCATATTTGTGAGGGAATTTTCTTAATTGCGAGATCGTTGAACACTGTTCTATGTATAATTGTTGATTAAAGTTGCTGTGTAATCTCCGTATACCCCTCTGTCCATTGTTGATCGTAGATTTCTCTTGAATCGTCAGAATAGGCTCTGTTGTATTAATCCCAGGTAGAGACCATAGTCAGATGTAATTAATTCTTGTAACAGACTTACATTGTATCCAACCCGTCTCTGAGAAGGAATCCGTAAAGATGTTTGTCGCAAGCTCTGGTTGTGAAACCCCACTTACAAAGGAATAGTTTCATTTTGTTGTGGACCGTGAGCATTGTTCCAAAGTTAGAACCTGAGTTAGTGAACCGGAGTGAATGGGAATAGGGGTTTTAACCCCGGTTTAACCTACAATCACCTATTGTTTAAAAGACGGAAGCAGTTTGATCGCACCGCCTTTGAAAGGAAAGTTGTATTTCCAATTCGGATGCGATCTATGCCATAGGCTCACACGTGGCCTTAAGTGGTTTAGATATACCGCCCTCATCGCGTGTCATCGCACGTTAACAGTCGACTGTGGACTTGACATGATATCGACGTACGTCATCTGATCGCAGGCTGGCTCATCGAACGGTGATCACTCTCGAAAGAGCTCGGAGGATAACCTAAGGTATGGTGTGTGCATTTAATTAAACAGTCGATTGTGTATGTGGGCTTGGAGCCAAAGCTTCATTATAAGTGGTTTAATTGAATTAAGTCGGGCTATTGATATAAAGTTCCAAAGGGTGATAACCTTAGTTATGAGGTTCGGCGGTAGAGTTGAAGTTCATAAGAATGTTTAAATTTCCCCAAGGTCCTAACATTGGAATGAATATAATATAATATGCATATGGAAAGACTACGTGTGTGGGATTGAAGAGCACAAGTAGCAATATAGAGGTGGCTTATAACCAAAGTTGGTTATGGTGTTTACTTGTCAATTTCTCTGAAATTGATAAATAAATTTGTAAAAGAGTTTGAGAAGACTTCTTGTGTTGAATTAAACTAAATAAAGGGGCTCATGTACAGAAATTAGAGACCAGCTCTCCTTGGGGGCTAGAATTTCAATTTTTTTGCTGTCAATTGTGGTATCAGAGCTGTTTTTGAGTTGTTTTACAGAGAATTAACATGGCAATCCGAGTTGGTAGAGGTGCTGACAAAAGGAGAGACAAACCTGTTGCCAATGCAAAATAGTTGGAGACCTTGCAGAGGTTCGAGGCCAGAATGGATGCCATAGAGCTAGGATAGCCCAGAGATCCTGATTACATCAGCGAAACTGAATTAGAAGAAGCTGGAGAAAATGTTGAGATTCCTCCTGACATGAGGCTCCTCAGAATTGTTCTGGGGTCTACAGTTAAGCCCATGATTTAAGTGTCAAGTTTTGCAGGAGGACTAAATCCAGAAGAGCTGGTGGACTGGATTAATGAAATGAACAAGTACTTTGACTATGAAGAAATGAGAGAAGATAAGAAAGTCAAGCTTGGAGTAACAAAGCTGAAGGGACATGCTACGCTTTGGTGGGATGGAGTGTAAGAAGAAAGAAGGAGAGCTGGTAAACAACCTATAAAAAGCTGGACTAGAATGATGGCTAAGTTAAAAGGTAAATTCTTGACTAGTGATTATCAGCTAACATTGTTTAGGAAAATGGAGAACCTAAGATAGAGGTTGCTGACAGTAAGGGAATACACAGAAGAATTCTATAGAGTAAGTATAAGAGCTGGGCAGTTTCAGGACACACCAGAGAAGACTGCCAGATATGTGAATGGTCTCAAGCTAGAGATCCAAGATGAAATTGGTCTTATGTCTCCTAAGACAGTTGAAGAGGCCTATGAGATGGCCTTGAAAGCAGAGGAGAAACTCCATAGAAAGCAGTCTGCCAAAGGGAGAGGTACTTTCCGTGGAAAGGGAAGTCAAGGTGGTAGAGGAAAGCCTACTAAACCTAGAGATGGAGATAACAATAGCTCACCTCAGAATGCATCTACAGAGGGTGATGCAACAGGCAGAAGGGGTTCTTACAAAAGAAGAGGAGGCAGGGGCAAAGGTAGAGAATTGAGGTGCTACAGATGTCATCAAGCGGGACACAAGCACTATGAGTGCCCAGAGAATATTGGTGTTGGTCCAAGAAATGCTATTGTTTCTCAAAATGGAGAAGAGGCAACAATTGAAGAAGAAATCCTACCAGAGAGAGGACAATACTTGGTGGTTAATAAGGTCCTGTTGAAATAAGCCAAAGAGGTCACTGAGCCCGCACAAAGGAAGAATTTGTTTAGGAGCATATGCAAAGTCTGGGGGAAATGCTACCAGCTAGTCACTGATATTAGCAACAAAGATAATCTTGTTTCCACTGAGGTGATAGAGAAGTTGAAGCTGAAGACAAGGGAGCATCCTACTCCCTAAAGGGTGTCCTGGCTACATAAAGGACACCAGCTGATTGTAAAAGAACAGTGTGAGATAGAACTGCAAATGGGCAACTACAAAGACAAATTCCTGTGTGATGTGTGCCCATGGACCTGTGTCACATACTGCTGGGTAGACCTTGGCAGTTTGACAGAGCAGCAGTGCATGATGGCAAGAAGAACACTTACAAGTTCTTCAAAGATGGGGTACATCATACATTGATACCCATGGAAGAAGGTGAATCATCAAGCAGAGTGGCTGACCCAAAGACCTTGTTGCTGAGTGGGAAGCAGTATCTACAACAAATTGAAGAAGAAGAGGTAAGCTTTGCTTTAGTTTGCAAGCCTAAAGTAGTTCTTACTTCTACAAAGATTTCTGATTTACCAGTATAAATCCAAGAGATGTTAGATAGTTATTGTGACATTGTTGTGCATGATTCACCTAATGAGCTACCCCCTGTGAGAAAGATCAGCCATCAGATAGATTTTATCCCTGGTTCAAATCTGCCAAATAAGGTAGCTTACAAAATGACTCCCATAGAAAATGAGGAAATCAGGAAGCAAGTATAGGAATTGGTGGACAAGGGACTAATCAGAGAAAGTTTGAGTCCATCTGCAGTGCTAGTAATATTGAGCCCAAAGAAATATGGAGGCTTTAGAATCTGTATTGATTCCAGAGCAATCAATAAGATAACAATCAGGTACAGATTCCCTTTACCTAGAGTTGAGGATTTAATGGATTGTTTGAGTGGTGCCAAATATTTCTCAAAGTTAGATTTAAAAAGTGGATATCATCAGATTAGAATAAAGGAGGGTGATGAATGGAAAACTTCCTTTAAAACGAATGAAGGACTGTATGAATGGATGGTAATGCCCTTTGGTTTGTCTAATGCACCTAGAAATTTTATGATACTTATGAATGAAGTGTTGAAAGAATTCATTGGTAAATTTGTGATAGTATATCTAGATGATATATTATTTTTCAGTAAAACTAAAGAAGAACACCTAAGGCATATTAATTATGTCTTGAAGAAGCTACACCAAGAGAAAATTCTGATAAAATTAAAGAAATTCTCATTCATGAAGGAAGAGTTGGTGTATTTGGGCTTTGTTATCTTTGCAGAAGGATTGAAGATGGACCCAGAAAAGGTAAAGGCAATTGTGGAGTGGCCTTCACCCAAAAAGTTTTTTGAGGTAAGAAGTTTCCATGGAATTGCCAGTTTTTACAGGAAATTTATAAGAAACTTCAGTAATATTAATGCACCCATCATAGGGACAATAAGAAAGAGAAAACAACCATTTAAATGGACTAGTGAAGCAGAAATAAAATTTAAGCATTTGAAGCAAAGGATAATTGAAAAGCTTGTATTGATTCTGCCTGATTTTACTAAACCATTTCAAGTGAAGTGTGATGCCAATGGAGAAGCCATTAGAGTTGTGCTGAGTCAGGATGATAGGCCTGTTGCTTATTTCGGTGAAAAGCTGAATGACACCAGAAGGAAGTATTTCTCTTATGAGAAGGAATTCTATGCAGTTTTTCAGGCATTGAAAAAGTGGAGGCATTATTTAATGTCCAAAGAGTTTGTATTATATTCTGACAATCATGCTTTGCAGTACATTGTACAAAAACCCAAGTTAAATCATAAGCATGCCAAATGGGTTGAGTATCTCCCAATTTTTAACTTTGTTTTGAAACATATAAGTGAACAAGAAAATAAAGTAGTTGATGCTTTGAGTAGGAAGCACATACTTGTTCAAGAAACCAATTTTGAAGTTGTAGGATTTGATTTTCTCAAAGAACTGTATAAAATAGATTCAGATTTTAGGGAAGCATTTGAAGCATGTGGTAAGCCTATTCTAACAGATAGAAGCCAGTGGCTGGATTATTTCCTGCAGGATGACTTGCTATTCAGGAGAAACCAACTACGTGTGCCAAAATGTTCCATGAGAGAAAATTTGATCAAGGAGAAGCATAGTGGTGGACTTGCTGGGCACTTTGGTACTGATAAAACTTATGAGTAGCTGAGCCACTTCTATTATTGGCCCAATATGAGAGCAGAAGTGGACAAGTTTGTGAAGATTTGCAAAATCGCTCAATATGCCAAAGGAAGGAGCCAGAATGCAGGATTGTACACTCCCTTGCCTATTCCAGACAAGCCTTGGGACATGGTGAGTATGGATTTTGTTCTAGGATTGCCCAAGACTCAGAGAGGGAATGATGCAATCTTCATTGTAGTGGACAGATTTTCCAAAATGGCACATTTTATTCCATGTTATAAAACTAGTGATGCCACCCATGTTGCTAACTTGTTTTTCAAAGAAGTTATTAGGTTGCATGGGTTGCCCAAAAGTATTGTTTCAGATAGAGATACCAGGTTTGTGGGCCATTTTTGTAGGAAAATGTGGAAGAAACTTGGTACCAAACTGAGTTTCAACTTAGCTTATCATCCTCGGATTGATGGACAAACTAAGGTAGTGAATAGAAGTCTGGGAATTTTTTTGAGAAGTCTTGCAGGAGAACATCCCAAGAAGTGGGATCATATTTTTCCCTAGGCAGAATATGCATATAATGCCTCACCAAAAATAAGCACAGGGCAGAGTCCATTCCATATTTTTTATGGAATGCACCCGAGAGGAACATCAAATTTAGGAAATCTGGGAAAAGCAGAGCTGAGGAGTGCTGATGGTGAGGAATTTGCTTCAGAAATCCAAACCATACATGAACAAGTGAAACAACAGCTACAAGGAAGCAACATCAAATACAAAGGCAGAGCAGACTTGAGCAGAAGAGAAGTCCATTTTGAAGTAGGAGATCTGGTTTTGGCACACTTGAGAAAGGAGAGATTCCCAAAGAAGAAGTATAAGAAACTGAAGTTTAAAAAGATTGGACCATGAAGGATACTTAGAAAGTTTTCTGCTAATTCTTATGAGATTGAATTGCCTCCTGATGTTGGAATATCTCCCATTTTTAATGTTACATATTTGTACAAGTATGAAGATGATGGTGCAGAAGAATAACCAGCAATCAGAGAATAGATTGAATGGGTAAATAAGCTACCTCCATCACAACCATTACAACCAAAGAAGATATTGGACAAAGAGTGTTCAAGAAGACTAGAGGAAAAGAGTAATTTCAATACTTAATCAAGTGGAAAGACCAGCCAGAGGAAGATGCCACTTGAATGACTAAAGGAATGTTGCAAAATATAGGCAGATTAGTGGAGGAGCTCATGGACAGGAGTCCATGAAGAAAATCTCCCTCGGGATTCTGGTGCAGGGGCATTAGAAACTAGCCAGCAATGTAGGAGTTTTTTCCACATGTTGTGGTTAGGAGGGATCAAAATCATTCGAAATTGTAATAGAATGGTGTCAATACCTTAGCTGCATGTTGCATTTAGGTCAGTTAGAGTCAGTAGAAGTCAAATAGCTTTAAGTTCAGTCCATCTGTCATGTTCAATTATTCGAATGGATGTAATTAGGCTTTTGTTAGATTAGAAACGGTCCTTACAGAGGAACCGAAGAGACACATAATAATAAATATAAATTTTATTCCCCGGATGTATTGAGGGGAGGAGATTTCTGCAGTAAAATCTAAGTGTTGAGAAATTACTTCCAGTTGAATAAATTTTGGTGCTCGTTGATTTTCAAATTGTCTTGAATTGATCTTTGCGAGGGAATTTGTTTAATTGTGAGATGGTTGAACATTGTTCTGTGTATAATTGTTGATTAAAGTTGCTGTGTAATCTCCGCATACCCCTCTGTCCATTGTTGATCGTAGATTTCTCTTGAATCGTCAGAATAGGCTCTGTTGTATTAATCCCAGGTAGAGTCCATAGTCGGATGTAATTAATTCTCGTAACAGACTTACATTGTATCCAACCTATCTCTGAGAAGGAATCCGTAAAGATGTTTTTCGTAAGCTCTGGTTGTGAAACCCCGCTTACAAAGGAATAGTTCCGTTTTGTTGTGGACTGTGAGCGTTGTTCCAAATTTCAAACCTAAGTTAGTGAACCAGAGTGAATAGGAAGAAGGGTGTTGACCCCGGTTTAACCTACTGTCACCTACTCTTTAAAATCCGGAAGTAGTTTGATTGCACCGCCTTTGAAGGGAAAGTTGTATTTCCAATTCGGACGCGATCTATGCCATAGGCTGACACGTGGCCTTAAGAGGTTTTGATATACCACCCTCATCGCGTGCCATCGTACGTTAACTGTTGACTGTGGACTCGGCACAATATCGACGTACGTCGTCCGATTACAGGCCGGATCATCGAACGGTGATCGCTCTCGAAAGAGCTCGGAGGATAAACTAAGGTATGGCATGTGCATTTAATTAGACACTTGATTGTGTATGTGGGCCCGGAGCCAAAGGTTAGTTATAAGTGGTTTAATTGAATTAATTCGAGCCATTGATATAAAGTTCCGAAGGGTGATAACCTTAGTTATGAGGTTCGGCGGTAGAGTTGAAGTTCATAAGCATGTTTAAATTTCCCCAAGATCCTAACATTGGAATGAATACAATATAATATGCATACGGAAAGACTATGTGCGTGGGATTAAAGAGCACAAGTAGCAATATAGAGGTGGCTTATAACCAAAGTTGGTTATGGTGTTTACTTGTTAATTTCTCTGAAATTGATAAATAAATTTGTAAAAGATATTGAGAATACTTCTTGTGTTGAATTAAACTAAATAAAGGGGCTCATGTATAGAAATTAGAGACCAGCTCTCCTTGGGGGATAGACTTTCAATTTTGTTGTTGTCACTTTGATCATGGGTTGTATCTTGCAGATCACGCAAACAATCAGTTCCGACAGATTCCACAACTGAGGTAGAATATGTGGGATTAGCTGAAGCGACAAAGGAAATTGTGTGGCTCAGGAAAATCCTAGAATATTTGCAGATGAAACAAATGAATTCAACTCCACTCATGATCAATAACACTTTTAAAGTAATGTTGGCCAAGAATCTAAAGTTCCATGATCGAACGAAGCACACAAATACAAAGTACTCTCTAATTCTACATCATGTTGAGGCCAAAACTATCCATCTACGTCATTGTTCCATAAATGAGCACACTACATAAATATTCACCAAAGTGCTTGGAAGAGAAAAGTTCGAAAAATTCAAAATGATGCTTGTACTCACCAACATCCCTTCAGATTAAAGGGCGAAATGTTAACACCTGATCCTAAGGGATTGGGGTGAATTGTACACTAGTGTAAAATAGGAAATAAGGAAGTCTAACAGAAATTGTGAAATGAATCCTAACTCTCTCACCTCCATGTATATATTCATGAGGAGCCTCAATCAAATCTCACAGTTCATTTTGTGGAGTTACCTCCTGGCTTGATAGATTGTTTGCACTCTATGCATTGATTTCAGTGTAGATGGTAATTTCAAAGTGATTTGTAATCCTATTTGATTTTTTGCACTGGATGCATTGATTTCAGTGTAGATGTTAGTTTCTAATCCTATTTTCTAGGTGTTGATTTCTAATCCTATTTGATTACTTGGATTAGATGCATTGATTTTAGTGTAGATGTTGTTTTCTAATATTATTTGATTTATTGCATTAGATTCATTTATTCCAGTGTATATGTTGATTTCTAATTTGATGTAGTGTATGATAGTACATCAATTCTGAAGTGATTGGATTAATAGTGTGCATTGATTTCACTATCATTTAGCATATTTAGAATATCATATCATATGTTCGATAGAATTTCCTTGGCTGCACATGAATGAAACCACCCTAGATCCATCTTAACTCTGGATATATCATGCACCTAGAGAGATCAAATCTCTCGAGGTGCAAACCTTTCCTGAATTTTTTCACTTAGAAAAGAGGTTTTATCCTCGAGAGATTAGATCCCTCTGGCCGCTTCATAGATCCAGAGTTAAGATGGATCTAGACTGGTTCAATGTCAACCATGTTCAATATGACCGACCACAATTAACGATAGAGAACATGGTCAACCAAATTCACTTATAATCTATCACAAGAAATTTTAGTTTAACTTGCACAACCATAACCACCACAATTAATGATTTATTAAGCATAATTTATGTTTCTCAAATATAATTTTACCATATTTAACTGCAATAAACTTCTTTCTAGGATGGACTAATCCTACCAAAAAATATGTTAACCATCAACTTGTGGAACCACATTAATGGAGTGGTTCAAATACCTCAATTGACATCACTTTGCAAGTTCCATACACCAATAATTAATATTTAAAAGTGAGAAATAATATCAATAAACATATTTCATCCACGCTTGTAGTATAACTATGCCTATAAGGTAACACTATTGAAGTTATTAATACATAATAATAAGTTTATACGTCCCATCTCGTGGTGATATTTAACAATAACTGAATAGACGAGTTAAATGATTGAAACTAGTAGAAATAGGAATAAGGAACCGATCATAGACAAATTAACTTTAAGACATCATCTAGGGCGAACTAAAATTCCACAATTCTTCTAGTCGGCCTGCGAAGTATATTTATTACAACCTCTAATATGATATTTATTGTAAAAATGTAAAGCATTACGAATATCGTAGGGCAGCGGAGGAAATTCTTGTATTGGGCATTTGAAAGGACAATATATATTCTTCAAGATATCTTTGAAAAGGCAAAGAGATGACAGAATCAAGAAGTGAACGCGACGCTAATAAGACATATCTTGCAAGAGAAATTTTCGAGAGGGTTAATAATCACTTGGATAATGAATTTGTACCCTCCACTGTGACAAGTGCAACTGATGGCCTTTCAAATGAAGGAGGGGCATCCACCGAAAATGAAGACACCCTTCAGCAACACTTAATCTCTAGCGTAACGTTTAGATGTATTGAAGGAGATGATGGTGAATTGGACAATGATAGGGATAATGATTGTGAATCAGAAAATGATGGCGATAATGAGAGAATGATAGGGATAATGATAAAACTTATTCTGTAGATTGCCTCACTGTAGGAAAAAATTTAGTCTGTAGATTGTCTCGTTGTTTCGAAATATTTTTCAACGCCTTCTCCTTCAACTGACATTATTCAGCGGTTTCAATAGAATTTTAACGCAATTTATTTTTTTCTGTTTGTTTGGAATTTTGCTTTGGTTTTGGGAAGTGTTATAAGTTACGGTACCCACGAATAAGTTCGTGTAAATATTTGCTTTCAACAATTCAACCCTAGTGCAATCACGGTAATCCTCTTTTGAATATTTTTGAAAACTGATACTATTTCCTGGAGTCATGACTCATTCGTGTATTTATCTCGACGGTTTTTACATTTGACAATTTAATATTAAAATCTCAAGTAAAATATTTTTTATGATTATACGTAATATTTTTTCCCTGGTGCTAGACAAATTTAATTTAAAAAGATCATAAATAGTAATAATTTGAATATTTATAATATTGATAAATAAAATACTTTTATTTTTTTTCAAAATGATATTTTTTTTTTTAATATTTAAATAAAACCCTCAATCATAATGTACTTTCTCTACAATGATGCTGGATACAATTTCTAAATGCACATCTATACTTATCCAAGAATTATTATTAAGTAAACTGAACTACTATTGAGTAAAACTAAATCATTTTAACCAAAGTAGATGATGCAATCTAGTGCCTCAATTGTACTTGATGTGAGTGTTATGTGAATGTGAGGAGAATATGGCGAGCAACCTATTAGTTTAATCCATTATCAACTTAGTAGTATTAATAAGATGTAAGAGGTTGTTTTCCCACTTGTAATTGTTCTCCTAAATACATAGGGCTAACTAGAGGGCCACCATGCATCAATTGAAGGTTCTAACAAAATTTGGCATCTATTAACATATACTCATCAATTTCCATTTTTCGTTCCCTATTGCAGAGTACATATTAAGTTCCCTACTAATTGCATAGCACATATTAAGTGAATCGTTTTGGTCTTACACAAATGATTTCTATCCCATTGCCAAAAAATAGAGAACAAATAGAAAATCAAATTAGGGGGATCTTAGAGAAGATAAAATAATATTAGGAATGAAAAAGTATACACACTTACTAAATATGCAAAGTACTTTTGAATTGTTTAAAATATGGGGTACGAATTATGAATTTTAAAACTATCCAAGGGTGGTAAAAATCTTTGCTTACAACCTTTTAATAGATTCTTCCTTTCTATTGATGTTTTTCCAATCTTAAGCTCATTGTTACATGTAATGTAATCTTGTCTCAGTGACAAGTCACATAGAATGTATTCTTGAGTGTTTCCAAATCTAGAAGATTCCAGTTGCGTAGGAAAATTCTGATACACTTATAAATGTTTTGTTACTATATGTTACTTGAGTCAAAGAAACATATCAAGATGGAAATAAATTTATGCATAGGGATTTGAAACATGACACTCCTCTCAATGAATGTAGTGTAAATTGTTAAGATGTGGAAAACAATTCTAACATCTTGAAAGAATACATGACCAACTACTATTTACATAGTTGTAGGTCATGTCTACCAGGAGACTCTCCTATTAATAATTAATATAATCATACTCACATGAACAAGATAGACCCCTCTACATTATGTTGTGAAGAATAACCATCTCGTATGTGTAGCTCTCATGCTCAGACATGCAGCCAATATAGATGTAAGAGGTTTTAGAAATGAAAAGCCTATTCAACTTGCATATTCATATGAGATGAGTGAGTTGTTCAGTATATATGATAAATACTTCCTTGATGAAGAATGTGGTAATATTATAACTTCTCATAGTTTATTTTTGTCTTCCATTAAGAAATATTTAAGTATTAGCATTCCCATAAATCATGTGGAACTCATTCAATGGTTCTAGGAAGTTTATCTATTTCCAAACAAGCATATTCTTTGCAACCTATTACTCATCTTAACAAAATTGTACATACCTCCCAATCCATCATGAGAATGTGAATGCCTAAAAATATTTTATTTATGTTGAAATAATGAACTCAAAATCAAAATCAAACTACAATTATCACCATGCAGAAAATTCAATAAAAAGTTTAAATTTATTCACCTCCCTATTGCATCATATGTTCCAGCCAGATTGCTACATACCGCAAGCATATCAAGATGATAGGGACCACATATATCTTCCGAAATTAACCTTGATTCTTCAAACAAATATACAACTTCATTTATGGCATTGCACTACACAAAAGGCACTCCCATTTGGTTCAAAACAATACCACAGAAGACAGATCCCATCACCCCACTGGCCCCAAATTTTGCAATGGCATACATTCACAAATCTCGTGCCTCATCGTGCTTTAGAAAGACAGAGTATGCAACACGAATATGTGCTTCAATGCCTGCTATCACACAATGTTGACAAGGAGCTTCATGCAAGGCTTGCTTTAATGGCATATATATATAACCATCATGTCAACATTATTTACATTTCAGAGTAGCATACGAACTAGGACAATCATAGAAATGAAAATTTACAAAATATCCTGAAACGGTTCTTACATAGTATGTACTTACAAACAAATATAATAAAATTTTACATAAATTCCCTTACATAATATGTACTTGAGAACAAATATAATAAAATTTTACATAAATCCCCTTGTAAATAAGTTAAACCGAATTTTTAAATATAACTATCCAATTTTTTCCTAATTCAACCTATAAAACAATATATCAAGTTGCAATTGTATATATCATCATCTAGGCCATGAGACATCAATTACATGCTTGTCAACACTAAATTCTCAAGGGCTTCTTCATAATCCACTTTCCTTTCGCCTTCCAACTCTTAGTCTTGCCAACTTCTTTGAAGAGATCTGCCGGCCTCTGTTTCTCAACATCTACATCTGTGTTTTTTGTGTCAACTTTCTTTTTTGTAATTCCTACCACATGCTTCAATAAAAAATTTCATCATCCAACCTATACATGAGATAAAATCACTCATTCCAGAAAGAAATTTATGGAGGAATGCATTAGCAACGTATAATTTACTACAAAATTCTTATGAATTTTCAAAATGAGAGAAAAAACATTAATTTAAAATAAAATGGTGAATCTTCCACTGAAATTTTGGTAATTAGTACATGGAACATTTTGTGAGTGTGAAGAACTAATTTTAGGTAAAGTGAAAACAAAAAGGCTAGTTGAAAATAGAAAGAACAGGGAAAATGGCTCAGTCTAATGGATTCATTTAAAACTTGGAGAACTTGAGGGTATGCAGAGGAAAAATAATGGACATGTTTTGTTTACCAACCAAAAAATTGCCTTCTCTTCGACATAATGGGTTGACTGATAATCTCAGTGGCTTAAAAATACATGCACATACTAAAATAACCGTTTATGAGTTTTTATTGTTCAACCCTTGTGTGAGTGAAATCATCGAAAATGATTCAATATTCCTAAAAAAGCTTGTGCAGAACTCTGAAGTCACCATGAGAATGTGAATGCATAAAATTATTGGATTTATGTTGAAGCAATGAACACAGAATAAAAATCAAACTACAATTACCACCATGGTGACCATTCAATAAAAAATTTAAATTCATTCTCGTGCCCATTCCATCATGTGTTCCTGCCAGATTGCTACAGACCGCAAGCGTAACAGGATGAAAGGGACCACAAATCTCTTCCCAAATCAACCTTGATTCTTCAAACGAATCTGCAACAATCTTTATGGCATGGAACTCCACCCAAGCCAGTCCCATTTGGTTCAAAACAATTCCAAAACATTTCTTTCATAGAATATGGTTACAAACAAATATAATAAAACTTTACATAAACTCCCTTGTAAATAAATTTTTACATAAACTATTATGGAGCGGCAAGACTCAATCAATTTGGTAAAGAAACATTTAAATAATTTTTGTAATTGAAACATGGAATTGAGTATGTGGGTTGAAAGGTTGCAGAAAAAAAAACTCGTCTGTATATAGGTACTTAACCAAAAGGTTAAACCGAATTTTTAAATATAAATATCCAAGATTTTCTGAATTCAACCTATAAAACCATATATAATGTTATAAATGTATATAAAACCACCTGAACATTTTGAACAAATGTGAGTGTGCCTTCATAATATATCTGAAAGGAGTGTGCCTTCATAATATATCTGAAATGAGCCTTTCAGATATGATCACAAACACAAAGTTCACATATAAAGTGAAAAAAATGTAGTCTACTTAACTTGTAGCTTCTACATTTATAGTTGGAAATGCACTTTTTTCTATTTATAATAGAGTAAATTTTCTATAGGTTAGCTCCTTTTCTTCTAAAGACTGATTTCTTTTTGAAGATCTCAAAAGGTTTCTTCTTTTTGTGCAATGAGCCACACAAAAATTTTTAGTTATTGAGAACAAATATATGGAATTATATTGGTACGCTTTAATACATAAGAGCTAAGAAATATGATTAGCTCAGTACAGTTCAAAGCCAAAATACCAGATCACAATGAAAATTGATTGCGATTGCCAAATTTTTGTAGAATCCGTAAAATAATGACAACATTTATATAGCGAAGAATTTGAACATATTCAATCCTTGTTCAAAAAGATGTTGTTTAAAACTACATCATCAAAAGATAGAATATTAGCAGCATTTGGCCCATCTCGAGGCATCCTCATGGTATTATATTTAATGAAATTTTTTATATAATGAAGTATGTACTTTCCAAATCAATCATAATTATATAGATAGATTTAGATCAAGCTAGACCTTTAAAACTAGTTGTGTTGAGTTAGATAGCTCCTTTATTAGAATATTCAAGGTTATACACCAATCTCCAACCAATGAAAAATGTTGAGATATCTTCTGATTTAATCTTATGTTTCATCCTCTTGAGATCTTGAGGAATTATAACCTTATGTTTCATCCTCTGATGTATTAATTTTTCTCATTCTAGGAACTTGGTATGCTTTGAAGGGATTTTTCCTTCCAACTTTTACCATTGCCAGCTTTTTTCAAAAGCTCTGTCAACCTCTGTTTCTCAACATGCATATCTATGTTTCAATTGTCAAGTTTATCTTTTCTAATTCCTACCACATGATCCAATACACCAATTGCATCATCCACCCTATACATGACATAATGTTATTCATTTTATAAATAAATTTATAGAGGAATGCAATACCAAAGTATAATTTACTGTTGGAAATTAATTCCAAATATTGATGTCAATCAATAGTAATTACAGAATGAGTGAAGCATGACACATCGAAGCCTTATCAAAGGCGGTTTCCGCTTTCTTAAAAGCAATTGCAAAAGGATTGGAAAGCCCGCACAAGTGAAGTGCAGAGCATATAAGAATCGGCCCCTTTGATATTTATCTAAGGCGGTCGCCCTTTTCTTAAAGAGTAGAGTAAATGCTTAGAATCAAAGTTTCGCCAGTAGCGCAGAGCTTTGATTACAAATTTTAATCAAGCTTTAAAGCCTTACCAACATATAGGTGGAGTTAAATGACTGTGGTAGCAATCACAAGTTTTATTAAAAAAAGTGTCTTGTTGATATGAAAATGTTTCGATGTGATGCGATCATCGCAATCGAAAAAGGAATGAGGTACCGCACATATGTATGTTCAGACCAATTGAAGTTTGCGATGTGATGCGATGTGGTCCCACCACAATCGCAGTCGCAAATCGCAAAGGTCGCAATCGCGCAATCACAAAATCGCAAGCCGACTGCTGATGCGTTGTAGGCCCTGCGCCATCGCAATCGGATAGCGCAAAGGTGTTAACATTGTGTCCGTTGAAATGTCGATCGCCGATTGAGTTCTGGATGCGATGAAGTTTCACAAATCGATTTCACATATTTTTTGAAATCTGGTTTTATGGGTCGGTTTAATTGTTTTTATTAACCGCGCCTTATAAAAGGAAATGAGCCCGAAGGCTAATGTAAAAAAAAATGAATGAAGATGAAATTTTTGCTGTGAACGCGTTCTTTATGTATTAAGACATTGTTTGAGAAACAGAGAATTTCTGTAGCCCGCAGGCTGATTGCACAACAATTTTGTAAGCACTGTATGTGCGGATAGAGGACAGAGAAGTTTTGTGTGAGCACTGTTGTTTTTACAGTCCACTGTAATACTTTGTAAATCCCTCTCAAGGAGGAAGAGTCATATTGTTGATTATGTATTTCTATTATTCTTTTATGAATTGAGAAAATTTTCCTAAACTGTTTCTTTTCATTCTGCAAATTAAGTTTTAAAATTCTGTGTTGTAGAGGAAATCTTCATTCTCTCTTGTTGTTTTGAAGCTATCAGAAACTTCTATATTTACTACAAATTTTTTTATGAAATTTCAATATATATATATATATATATATAATATAATGGTGAATATTCCACCAAATTTTTTCTAAATAGTACATGGAATAGTTTGTGAGTGTGAAGAACTGACTTGTGGTAAAGTGAACATGACAAGATCAGTTGAAAATAAAAAGCATAGGGAAAATGCCTCAGTATAATGGATTCATTGAAAGCTTGGCGAACTTCACTATATATAGAGGAAAACTAATAGACCGGTTTTGTTGGCCCACTAAAACATTTCCTGCACTTTGGCATAATGACATGACTAGGAATCTCAAGGGATTAAACAAACATGCAGATACTAAAACAACCATTATTGAGTTTTTATTGATCAGCCCCTGTGTATGAGTGAAATCATCGAAAATGATTCAAAATTTCTAAGAAAATTTTGCAAACCTCCCAAGCCACCATGACAATGCGAATGCCTAAAAATATTGGATTTATGTTGAAGTAATGAACTCAAAATCAAATTCAAACTACAATTACCACCATGGAGACAATTTAATAAAAATTTTAGATTTATCCTCCTGCACATTGCATCATACGTTCCAGCTAGATTGCTATAGACCACAAGCATATCAATATGGTAGGGACCACATATCTCTTCCAAAATCGACCTTGATTCTTCAAAAAAATTTGTAGGTTCATTTATGGCATAACACCGCGTAGAAGCCAGTCCCATCTTGTTCAAAACAAGCCAGTCCCATTTGGTTCAAAACAATTCCAAAGAATAGATATCTCATCTCCCTAGTAGTCGTCAATTATGCAATGGAATTCCTTAACAAATCTAGTGCCTCAACATGCTTACCCAAGAGAGTGTATACAACACCCATGTGTGCTTCAATGCCTACTATCACACTTTTTTGATCAGGAGCATCATGCAACGATTCCTTTTAATCTTTTATTTTCATTATAAATACTAGCACACGTATATATAGCCATCCTGTCAACATTATTTCCATTTTGGAGTAGCATACAAACTAGGAAAATCACAGAAATGAAAATTTACAAAATATCGTGAAATGGTTCTTACATAGAATGTGGTTACAAATAAATATAATCAACTTTTACAAAAATTCCCTTGTAAATAATTGTTTACACAAACCAAGATGGAGCGGCCAGACTCAATCAAGTTTCTAAAGAAAAACTTGAATTTTTTTTTTTAGTTGAAACATGGCATTGAGTGTGTGGGTTGAAACATTGAAAAGTGAACAACTTGTATACATATAGGTACTTCACAAAAATGTTAAACCAAGTTTTGAAATACAACTATCCAAATTTTTTCCTAATTTAACCTATAAAACCATATATAAAGTTGTAACCGTCTATAAAACAACCTAACCATTTTGAACAACTGTGACCGCATCTTCATAATATATCTAAAACGAGCCTTTTAGATATGATCACAAACACAAATTAGTGCCCATATAAACAGGAAAATTGTAGTCTACTTAACTTCCAGCGTTTGCACTTAGATTTGGTAATGCATTTTTTCCTATTTGTAATAGAGAAAATTTTCTATAGGTTAGTTGGCAATGCATTTTTTTCTATCTGTACATATAGGTTAGCTTCGTTTCTTATGAAGACTATTTATTCTTTAGATGGTTTATTCTTTTTATGGAATGAGCGAAAGACAAAATTTCAGTTATTGGGAACATATAAGTGGAACTATCTTGGTATGTTTTAATACATAAGAGCTAAAAAAACCCCATGATCTCAGTACATTGTAAAGCCAAAATATCAGATCACAATGAAAATGGATTTCAATTATACAATTTTGGTAAGTAAGTACAATAATGACAACATTTAGAAAATGAATAATCTGAAAAAATCCAATCCTTGTTCAAAAAAATGTTGTTTAAAAATCGATCATCAAAATATAGAATATTAGCAGGTTCAAATATACCACCTTTTCTAAGCACAATTTTTTTGGTTTCGCTCTAATTTTCATTGGCCAAACATGGAGACTGAATGTAACTCTGTCCTTATTAGCAATCCTCATGCTATTTTTCTTAATGAAATTTTGAATATAATGAAGTATGAAATTTCCAAATCAATCAAAACATATATACATAGACTCTAGGAACCTCGAAAATCAATAGTTTCTAGTTAGACCAATCCTTTATTAGACTCTTCAAGGTCCTAAAAGAAATTAGCACAAATGACCAATGCTGATATATATTCTGATATAATCAATTTCCATATAGTACATGATATTGTGGATTATCATCCTATGTTTCATCGTCTGGTGTCTTAATTTTTCTTCTTCTGGAAACTTCATATGCTTTCAAGGGATTTTTCCTTCCAAATTTTAGCCTTGCCAACTTCTTTCAAGAGCTCTTTCAGCCTTTCTTCCTTAACATCCACATATGTTTTCTATGTCAATTTTCTTTTCTCTAATTCCTACCACATTCTCCAATACACATATTGCATCATCTAACCTATACATGCGATAATGTTATTCATTTCATAAATAAATTTATAGAGAAATGAAATATAAGATCATAATTTACTACAAAAATATTATTATTATTATTATTCACCTCCTTATTACTGTATGGATTTATTTAGCTATGAAATTAAATTATTTAATATTTAATAATTTATTTTTTATTTTTTATTTTATTTTTTATTCTATTTAATTTGGTTTATTAAATTTATTTTTCTTTTAGATTTTTAATTTTTGTTTTTGTTTAATTTTTATTTTTATGTTATATATTTATTTATTTATTTGTTTGTTTTTCATTTATTTATCTATTTATTTATTTTTATTTTATTTTATTTATTTTTATTTTATATATATATATATATATATATATATATATATTAAATAAAAATAAAAATAAAAAAATTTATTTTAACATTATATTTATTGGAAATCATTAATATTGAATTGAATTTAAATTAAAAACTTTTAATATAATTTTATTAGACATAATAAGATATAGTTTTATTGATGAAATTTAATTTATTTTATGAAATTAGTCAAACTAGCCGTTATATTACTAACGGCTAGCTGGAACATTCATGTCTATTTAATCTGGTTTTTTGGTTCAGATTTCTCATCTTGTCCTGATGATGAGCCACACTAGCTGGTTCGAAACGCGTCGGCAAAAATTCCCTACATGTGATTTTCACCGAAAGAATTTCTTATACAAAAATATTATGAAATTTTGGAATGAAAAATATATATAGAGAAACAACATTGATGTTAAATATAATGCTGAATATTACACTAAACTTTTTCTAATTAGTACATGGAATAATTTGTGACTGTGAATAACTAATTTTAGGTAAATTGAAGAGGACAAGGCTAGTTGAAAAGAAAAAGCACAGAGAAAATGCTTGAGTATAATGGATTCATTGAAAACTTGGAGAAATTCAGGGTATGCAAAGGCAATCTAATGGACATGTTATGCTAACCCACCAAAAATTTTCCTGTACTTCGACATAATGGGTTGACTGAGAATCTCAAGGGATTAAAAACATATTCAGATACTAAAACAACCATCAATGGGTTTTTATTGTCTAACCCCTACGTATGATTGAAATCATCGAAAATGATTCAAAATTGCTAAGAAACTTTTGCAGACCTCCCAATCAACCATGCGAATGTGAATTCATAAAAAACTAGGACTTACGTTAAAGAAATGAACTCATAACAAAAATCAAAATATAGCTACCACCATTGATACAATTCAATAAAAATTTTAAATTTATTCACTTCCCATTGCATCATACATTCCAGCCAGATTGCTACAGATCGCAATCGTATCAAAATGATCGAGATAGTAGATATCTTCCAAAATCTACCTTGATTCTTCAAACAAATCTACATATTCATTTATGGCATAAAACTACACACAAGCGAGTCCCATTTGGTTCAATACAATGCCAAAGAAGACAAATCTCATTTCCCAAGTGGCCCTCAGTTTTGCAATGGCATTCCTTAACAAATCTCGTGCCTCATCATGCTTCCCCAAGAAAAAGTATACAACACCCATTTGTGCTTCAATGAATGCCATTGCACTCCGTTGATTAGGAGCATCATGCATGGCTTCCAATGCCTTCTGAGTAAGACACAAAGAATGTTCATGCTCATTCATGCTCTCATAGATAAAAAATATCTGAGTCAACCCTCTTACAATAATAGGTATAGGGCTTCCTGAGTTGAGATTCTCTTAAATCCTTAGAACACTCTAACAAAATCATCTAGCCTCCCTCAATTTCCTAGTCTTGATATACACATTTGAAAGGAAAACATAAACTACAACAAAACTAGGATGGTTCTCACCCTTCGCAGACTCGAGTACAATGAGAGCCTTTTGATAGCCTAACACAACTTCACCATCCTTTCTCATTTCCAGATATGTGACTACGATGCTAAAATTCATAGAGACAACTTTAATGCCATGCTTTCTAGCACTAAAATCTCAAGGGATTATTCAAAATTCCATTTCCCTTCATATATAAGTGTCATTAGCCTCTTTCCAGCATCCTCTTCTATATAAGCTATACTGCCATTCACCTTATGGATCTACACAACACGTTGGAAGAATTTCTCAGCTTGTGAAAACCAGATTTTCGGAACATGGGCCTCTACCACATACCTACAAGTTTCTCCAACCCTAGGATCCATGTCTCCCAAAACCTCTTTCTGAATCTCTCCACCCCCCCCACCCCCACTTGTGAATAAAATTCCGCGAATACCCAATCCTTCCCAACATGGCATAGGTGCCACCCAACTGCATATTTCCGGTAATTGCGACAAGAGCATATTGAGGTTCATCATCCATCACAGGGACTCTGATGGAGTGTTTCAATAAAGGAATGGCCTCCTCAAACTTCCAAAAGATGCAATGGATCATTGCCAGTATATGAAAACTTACCACAAAATCAATGTTGGGCTTCCCATTAGAGCATTATCAAAGGATTCTACATCCCTTGGATCATATTTCAGAGTCTTCTAAGGACTGTCACGAGATATAATTAGGTATTTCACCACCTGAAGTAGGAAAAGACCCACATCTACATTATCAAGAGTTGTAACAAACCCGTAGTGTGATGATCCTTATGGAATAACATCTGCATGTTTGTTGGGTAAATTTATGTTTCTCAGTCTCACTTGAGAAGTCGTCGCTGCTACCAGCACCACTTGAAAGAGGATCATAGGGCCTTTTGCTCTGGCTCATTCTCATTCTCATGCATGAAAAAACTCAAAGGGATGAATCACTTCCTTTTATTTCTATTATGGTATTAATAGAAATAAAAAGGTTAGAGAACCAGTTAGCTAGTAGGCTTAAATGAAGGAGGGGTGGAAGAATGACCTCAAACATTTCAATCATCTAACATTTGATCTCATGGTGTATATAGATACACTGTGGCAGTTGGATGAGTTTTTTTCAAAGAGGAACGCCTTACAGAGTAATTATATAAAAAAACTAAAACTAATAACAAAAATTATTATAATGAAAACTTGTTATTATTATGTTGGTGAAAGTGAATGAGATGTTGAATTTCTTCCTTGCCTAAGATAGAGTTGATGTATACTTAGAGGAGATGCATAAAGTGTGTGTTTGTAAGATATAATAATTATTATAAATTTTTTATCATATACATTGATAATGAAATACTAATAATTCATTTATTTTTCAAATTTATAGTCTTTAATTCTAACTCATTTTTATTTATACATAATTATAATATTTTCTCTTATAGGTGTGTGTTTATTGGAAAGGTATAATTAATTATTTTTATTCTAAATGTTATTTATGCTCCAAATTTAGTAAAAACTAATAATACTAGTCATCATTGTCTAATAAAATATTATGATTGCATTTATTAAGTTACCTGTTTTAGCGATTCATAGGGAGACCACCCAAAGATATTAGGAAAAAAAGGATGAAAGACTACTCAAAAATCCTTTCAAATAGTACGAGAGAAGATGGGTAATGAAATTGGCACCCCTATTTGAGGTATTTTCCTCCATCAAATTAATTTTACAATGAAAATATTCCCTTGGAAAATTAGTATCCTAAATAGGGCACAAAAACAAATTTGAGATAGTGTAATCAAGGAAAAACCTTCAATTATTTTGATACGAGAAATTTTCTTCTGAAAAAAATTAGAGTATTATAGCTTCATGATGGAAGGAAGACAAAGTGAAGGTATTAGATGCGAAATGAAATGTTGTAGGACAAGCCATTCTTTGGAACCATTTGGATGTAGTATTCTCACATTGGACAAATGATCTGTATTATGAAAACCTGAAGGTTTGACGAATTTTGCAAGTGAAAATTTTATGTATTTATTGTACTTAGGGAATTTTCATTAACACATAATTTTTTATTTTAAAATCATTTTTGTAGCGAATATAAGAGACAAAAATACCATAACACAAACAAGAGAAAAAAAAATGATGAAGGAGTTCACCCCTCCTGGCCTACATCTCTTGTTCCTTCTTCCAATGTTTGCCCTCTTTCATTATGGGCTCGAAATATGTATTTATATGTATTTTCAATGCTCATAATGCAAAACATATTTTATCCATTGGCTCCAAAATAGTTAAAAGCCCCTAGTTGGGTTATTTCTACTCCCAAAGAGGTATGTCCTAGTTATGCTCTAAAACAATTTTCCTACTAAAAGCACTACAATCCAAACCCACTTGCTATCAATTCTACAATTTCTGCAATTTTCGGCGTCGTGCAGCAATAATTTCACTTTTCACTGACATGATTCATGTTGGTTCAGGTGTAAATTGTCACCTCTTTAAATGGCACGTGATCCCAATATTCGAAGGATTGGGGACTTGTGGTGCAAATATAAGCGTTGATTACGGGGTTGGTTTAAGCAAACCGACTGATAGTCTGACCATGCTCAAACTATGGTCGTGTTACTTAAACCCAAGTCGAGTTTAAATTCCCACCTCAATCATTTAACGAGTGATTTGAATTGTGGTGAGGTTTGTAACTAATATTCATAACTCCAACTGTGATTGGATTGTGGTAGGACAATGGTTTGGGTTATGTAACTACTGGTAAAAATTTGAATTCCCTGCCATAAAACAAACCCAAACAAGGTTTTGGAATTATGGTCGACCTGTCGGTTATAACAGTGGTTTCTTCGCGTTTCAAAGCATATTGAAACTACAGTTACTGTTTATTATAGTGTTGGGGTCGTTGCTAGCGCCCTGCCACAGGATTCCTTGAGTAGCGGTCTCGTGGGTTGGGGTGGACCAGGGGCCATGGGTTAACCCTGACCCCAACCCTCAACATTGAAACCTTTAAATTTTGAAAGGGTATTTGATACTATGTATTGTAAGCACCACCCATGGAAAAATAGTAATACTCTCCGCTGTCAGTTAGTAGGTGTCGCATTCAAACCCTCTCAGGCTTGATTGGGCCTATACCAAAGTTTTACCATGTCGGTAGGAGGCCATGTGGCAACCAACCATTGGCCCAACTCAAAAATTAATCAACCAATCTTAAACCGCCAAAAATTTAACCAATTAGAATAGGACACTTGGAAAACAACAACTGACCCAAAAATACACAGTCAATTTTTCTAGTCACATGCCTAGTCAGTGTACAGATTACTAAATAGAGCATATGATATTCATTTTGAGCGATCCAAGTTGCGTTGTATTTATGGTGAAAAGATATTTTTTTGGGAGCTGGTTTCAAGAACTTTCCAAAAATTTGAATTCTCACCACTTTACTAATCTATTTTATCAATATCCCATCCTCGAATTCTAATAGGGTGTTTCTATTAAGGTGGTTCTAGTATCTACACATGAGCCACAACTCTTCTATTAATCACATGAACTTGATTCTTTAATCTCTATGAATACAATGAACTTGGTGAAGGGTATTTATTCTTTTCGACTAACCACTCGCATAATATAACATCACATGCATACACTTACCAAATTATTTTATCAGATAACTTAAAAATCACTTAACTAACCCTCTAACTATTCATGTGGGTGTTATTTAGCTATTTTAATGGTCTACCAGGAGAGAAACAAAATTATATCCCTGCAATCACCTTTTTAATTGGAACTATTGGACATTGGGTTCAACACTCCCTATGTGTTTCATGACATCAACTAACCTGCTCTCATGGATCCTAACTCTGGCGATTTTAGAAGATACTAACACCTCCAGGTTTTTGTCTAACGTAAATCGTTATTCCAACAAGTGGTATCAGCGCGACAGGTCTCGAGTTCAAAACTCACCCGAATTGCATTGGGGGGGAGATTGTTGGACATTGGTTTCAACGCTCACCATGTGTTTCATGACATGGGCTAACCACTTGTCGTGGATCCCAACTCTGGTGATTGTAGCAATGAATAACACTTGCAGATTTTAGTCTAACGACAGTCGTAATTCCAACAGGAACTGCGTTTTGGAGTGGTTCATTTCAAAATTTGAACGCCCTTTATGGAGGACATATTTTCAATCGTATATTTCCCTATTGTCTACTTTTCGATCACCTTTTTCAGGGGAATCACATTTTTTCTTAAATTCCCTCTGTGCAAGAAAAAAATTAGTGTGTAGATTTCCCCCACTGTCTCCCTATTTTTAAATGTTTATCGAGGCCTTCTGCTCAAATCGACATGATTTTAAATAGATTTTAAAAGTGATTTTTTTTTAATGTTAGTAATTTTGATTTTTTTCAAGTGTTATAAGTCACTATAACAACAAATAAGTTGCTATAAACATGGTCTTTCAACCTAAGGATATCCCCGGTAATTCATTTGGGAGAATTGCGACTATTTTCTTGTGTCATGATTGATTCCCTGACACGTGAAATTTGTGTATCCTTGTAGTTCTTCCATTTTTCAATATTCTATTGAAATCATGAGCAAAAATTGTTCATTCCCTAACAGGTGAAATGTGTGTATCATCATATTTTTTCCATTTTTCATTTTTATATTAAAAGATTGAAATTTTTTTTTCATGAGTAAATATAATATTGTTTGATTTAGGAGAATTGTGACTATTTTTTGGTGTCATGATTCATTCCCTAATAGGTGAAATTTTTGTATCCTAATAGTATTTTCCATTTTTCAATTTTATATTAAAATCTTCAGCAAATATTGTCCATGAGTAAATGTAATATTGTTTGCAAGGGGTGTAAAAAATTAATTTTAAATTTTAAAAATATCATAAATATTATATATATATATATATATTATATCGGCTATAAATCAAATATTTCTATTTTTTCTAAAACATACAGTAAACAATTATAATACAATTTTGTGTGGAAAATGGTTTGGGAGATTTGTCTAGTCACATTAGGTTGATAATTTTTTCTTTTATTAATTAATTAAAAATATTATCTATAAATTAATTTTCTGTTATAAATAGTGAATTTTGAGAAGCAACATACATCCATCCCAATATATAGATCCATTCCTTTAAAAAAGGGTTAATATCGATTTCTATAGATTCATCCCTCTCAAACATGTTTAAAAGCAATCCGTGTTGGTTATATATATGCTAATCAAGAAAGAAATTACACATCTCATACATTTAAACAAACACACCAATGAACAATTCTGATTATAATATTTTTCTCCATTTTCAATTCCTTTATATTGTATATATATAAGTAGTTGAGATTAAAATATTTTACATAACATTGAAATTAAAATATTATGTTTATTTCTCACATTATTCTCATTACTCTGTTCATATTCTTGTAAATTATCTCTAACATGTCCTCTCTTTTACTAAGAAGTAGACAATACTTATCAATACAATAAGAAATATTTTACTTTCTAATATTATTTTTCTCAATAAATTATTTTAATATTTAAAATTTAAATGATATTTAGAGATTCACTATATATCTTATTGATTCCCAATGTAACATTAAATCCAAATTTAGCTTTAAAAATAACTTATTATTACTAAAAATATTTATAGTAAATTATTTCAATACCAACTGTATATAATCATATATGGAAAATAGAAATAATAATAAAAACAATTATAGTTAAAAAATTAATTGTTGTTAGCCAAAGTGAATAAAATTAATAATAAAATTTTCCTATTAATGTATGGATGAAAGAAAATGATATTTGGAATATTCTCGTAGATATGATCTGAGGAAGTTACGGTTTTTGTAGGCTCGATAGTTTCATCTAAAATAGGTGGCCGAAGGAAAATTGTCATAACTTTCATTTCAAGCATCAGATTGGAATTGTATAAGAATTGGCCGAAAGTGGGGAAACTGTAGTTTCTTTTGTATCAATTTTAGAGTTGAAGGTTAAAAGAGAGACATGTGTTACACCATATAATTTCACTCTACTGAAGAAACCAATAATTATGTCATTGTAGGACATTAGACATAACTTTATTTTGAAGAATCTGAATTAGGTATGAGCCATGGAACTGGAAATATGACTCATAGGGCTACCATAGGACTAAATTTAATATTTTAGAGATCCTAAATTACATAGTTACAATTGTTTCAAGATCTATCTCCTAAAAGAAATAAAAGGGTGTGTATTTGTTTTAAATATTTGCTTAAGTTTTGTTCGAAAAATCTGTTTCAATTGATTCCAAAGGCATATTGGAGCATAGATATAAGTATTGATTTCTAAAATTCCTCCAAAATACATTTCCACACCCATTGGCCCTCAGGGAACTCTACTATGACAAATGAAGAGGAATAATTCTAGAATTATATATCAAAATTACACAGCCAAGTGCAGCAAGTTTCTCTCTCACATAGAACAACAAAAAATGAACTAGAAGATAGGATGGATGGCTTGATTGATGGAATGAATGGCATGGAAGCTATGATCAATGGTATAGAAGGCAACATTGAATATTCGAAGAAAGACATGGAAGGTTTGAAAAAGTTTCTACAATAAAATTTTCCTAATGGTGATAAGGTAATAGAGGAAACTCATGATGAGAACAAAATAAATGTTAATCATGGTTTCATAGAATTGGATTTAAGACCCACCATTTTCCAAAGACTGGTATGAGGAATTTTGATGGCAAGGATCCTGTAACATGGATACTACAAATGGAGCAATAATTTGATCCACATAATGTGAGAAACACGTAAAAGGTATCCATTGCAACTTTATATTTATAACCCAACACATTTGTATTCTATCGATGGATTTTCTCTCATAAAAAAATTATCAATTACTCATTTTTTATAGATGCAATGATAACACATTATGAGGATAGAAAATGTATGACCTTCTTTAGCCAATATATAAACCTTAAACAAAACGATTCAATTGTGAAACACGTTGAGAAGTTCTAGGGCACAAAACCAAAGAAATTAGAGATAGTGTAATCAAGGAAAAACCTTAAATTATTTTGGTACAAGAAATTTTATTTTGAGAAAAATTAGAGTATTACAGCTTCATGATGGAAGGGAGACAAATTAAAGATATTAGATGTGAAAGGAAATGCTGGAGGACAAGCCATGCTTTCGAACCATTTGGAGGTAGTATTCTCATATTGGATAAATGATCTGTATTATAAAAACTTGAATTTTTGACGAATTTTTCAAGCGAAAATTTTATGTATTTACTGTAATTAGGGAATTTTCATTGACACATAAATTTTTATTTTAAACTCATTTTTATAGAAAATATCAGAGACAAAAATACCATAACACAAAAAAAAAATGATGAAGGAGTTCACGCATGTTGGCCTACATCTCCTGTTCCAGCTTCCATTGTTTTCCCTCCTTCATTATGGGCTTGAAATATGTAGTTATATGCATTTTCAATGCTCATAATGAAAAAATATTTTATCCATTAGCTTCAAAATAGTTAAAAACCCTAGTTGGGCTCGGTCTGCACCAAAAAATGTAAAAATTGTCTGAGTTATTCTCTAGAACAATTTTCCTACTAAATGCACTACAATCCAAACCCACTTTCTATCCATTATACAAATTCTACAATTTTCGGCGTCGTGGAGCAAAAATTTCACCTCGCACTGACGAGATTCGCATTGGTTCAGGTCTAAATTGTCACCTCTTTAAATGGCACTATTACCCCAAGATCTGACCGATTGAGGCTGCGTGGTGCAAATATAATTGCTAATTTCGGGGTCAGTTTAAGAAAACCAATCGACAGTCTGACCATGCCCGAACTATGATAGTGTTACTTAAACCCAGGCTGAGTTTAAATTTCCACCTCAATATTTTAACCAGTGCTTTAATTTGTGGTGATGTTTGTAACCAATATTCATAACTCCAACCCTAATCGAACTGTGGCAAGACAATGGCTTGGGTTATGTAACCATCATTAAACATTTAAATTCCTTTCCCTAACAAAAACCCAAACAATGTTCTGGAATTATGGTCGACCTATGGGTTATAACAGTGGTTCCGTTGTGTTTCAAACCATATTGAAACTATGGTTAGTGTTTATTGTTGTTTTGGGGTCATGGTTAATGCCCCGCCCCTAGCTTCCTTTACTAGCAGTCTCGTGGGTTGGGGTGGATCAGGGGCCATGGGTTAACCATGATCCCAACCCTCAACATTCAAACCTTTAAATTTTAAAAGGGTATTTGATACAATGTATTTTAAACACCACCCATGGTAGAACAATAATACTCTATGCTATCGGTTAGTAGGTCTCGCATTCGAACACTCTCAGGCTTGATATGTCCTATACCAAAGTTTTACCATGTCATCAAGAGGCCATGTGGCAGAAAACCATTGGCCCAACGCAAAATTGAATCAACGAATCATAAACCATGACAAATTCAACTAATTAGAATAGGACACTTAGAAAACAACCACTGGCCCAAAAATACACAGTCAATTTGTCGAGTCACATGCCTAGTTAGTATACATATTACTGACTAGAGCATATGATATTAATTTTGAGTGATTCAAGTTGCCTTGTATCTATGGTGATGAGATATTTTTTTGGGAGCTAGTTTCAAGAACATTCCAAAAATTTTAATTGGACCACTTTATTGATCCACTGGATCAATATCCCATCCTTGAATTCTATTAAGGTTTTTCTATTAAGGTGGTTCTAGTACCTACACATGAGCCTCGACTCTTCTATTAATCACATGAACTTGATTCTTCAATCTCTATGAATACAATGAAAATGGTGAAGGGTATTTACCCTTTTCGACTAACCACTCGCCTAATATAACATCACATGCACACACTTACCAAATTATTTTATCAAATAACTTAAACTCACTTAACTGATTCTGTAACTATTCATGTGGGTGTTAATTAGTTATTCTAATAGTCTACCAGAATCGAAACAAAATGATTTCCTTGCAATCATCTTTTTCATTGGAGCTATAGGACATTGGGTTCAACGCTCCTCGAGTATTTTGCAACATGGACTAACCACCTCTCGTGTATCCTAACTCTATAAATTGTTGTAGAGACTAATTCCTGTGGGCTTTGGTCTAACTGCAATCCTGATTCCAACAAGTTGTATCAGAGCGAAAGGTCTCGAGTTCAAAACTCACCCGGTTTGTGTTGGGGGGGAGATTGTTGGACATTGGGTTCAATGCTCCCCGTGGGTTTTGTGAGATGGACTAACCACCTGTCTTGGATCCTAACTCTAACAATTGTAGCAGAGACTAATGCCTACGGGTTCTAGTCTAATGAAAATTCTGATTCCAATAGGAACTGCATTTTGGAGTGGTTCATTTCTAAATTTGAATGCCCTCTGTGGAGGAAATATTTTCGGTTGTAGATGTACCTATTGTTTGCATTGTGATAACCTTTTTCATGGGAATGAATTTTTTTCATAAATGCCCTCTGTGCAGGAAAAAAAATATTCTGTAGATTTCCCCCACTATCTCCCTATTTTTAAATGTTTATCCCAGACTTCTTCTAAAATGGAAACGATTTGCAGAGCTTTAAGGTGATTTTTATTTTTAATGTTGGTAATTTTTATTTTTTTTAAAGTGTTATAAGTCACTGTAACAGCGAATAAGGTCCTGTAAATATGGTCTATCAACCTAAGGATATCCCTGATAATGCATTTGGGAGAATTGTGACTATTTGTTGGTGTCATGATTGATTCCCTAACACGCGAAATTTGTGTATCCTGATAGTTTTCCATTTTTCAATCTTATATTAAAATCATGAGAAAATATTGTTCATTCTATAACAGGTGAAATGTGTGTATCCTCATAGTTTTTTCATTTTGCATTTTTATATTAAAAGCTTGAGAAAATATTTTTCATGAGTAAATGTAATATTGTTGAATTTAGGAGAACTATGACTATTTGTTGGTGTCATGATTCATTCCCTAACAGGTGGAATCTGTGTATCCTGAAAGTTTTTTCCATTTTTGAATTTTGTATTAAAATCTTGTGTAAATGTTGTTCATGAGTAAATGTAATATTGTTTGCAAGGGGTGTAAAAATTTAATTTTAAATTTTAAAAATATCATAAATATTAATAATTAGAGATTTTTAATATCAACTATAAATCAAATATTTATATTTTTTCTAAAACATACAGTAAAAAAATTATAATATAATTTAGTATGGTAAATGGTTTGGGTGATTTCTCTAGTCACATTAGGTTGATAAAAACGAAATTATATTAAATAATTAAAAATATTATCTATAAATTAATTTTGTATTATAAATAGTGAATATTAAGAAGCAGCGTAGCTCCATCTGAATATATAGATCCATTCCTTTAAAAAAGGGTTAATGTCTATCTCTATAGATTCATCCCTCTCAAACAACTTTAAAAGAAATCCATGTTGGTTATATATATGCTAATCAAGAAAGAAATTACACATCTCATACATTTAAACCAACACACCAATGAAAAATTATAACTATAATTTTTTTCTCTAGTTTCAATTACTTTATATCATATATATAAGTAGTTGACATTAAAATGTTTTATATAACATTGCCATTAAAATATTATGTTTATTTCTCACGTTATTCTCATTAAAATGTTCATATTCTTGAAAATTCTCTCTAACATGTCCTCTCTTGTATGAATAAGTAGACAATACTTATCAATACAATAAGAAATATTTTCCTTTCTATTATTATTTTTCTCAATAAATTATTTTAATATTTAAAATTAAAATTATATTTAGACATTCACTATATATCTTATTGATTCCCAATGTAACATTAAATCCCAATTTAGCATTAAAAATAACTTATTACCACTAAAAATATTTATAGTAAATTATTTCAATACCAAATCATATATGACAACTAGAAATAATAATAAAAACTATTATAGTAAAAAAAAATAATAGTTGTTAGCGAAAGTAAATAAAATTAATAATAAAAGTTTCCTATTAATGTATGGGTGAAAGGAAATGAGATTAGGAATATTCTCGAAGATATGATCTGAGGAAGTTAGTGTTTTTGTAGGCTCCATAGTTTCATCTGAAACAGGTGGTCGAAGGAAAATTGTCGTAATTTTCGTTTCAAACATCAAACTGGAATTCTATCAGAATCGGTCGAAATTGTGCCAACTGTAGTTGTTTTTATACCAATTTTAGAGTTGAAGGTTAAAAGAGGGACATGTGGTACACTGTATAAATTCGCTCTACTGAAGCAACCCATAATTAGGTTATTGTGGGACATTAGGCATAACTTTATTTTGAAGAATCTGAATTAGGTACGACCTGTGGAACTAGAAATATGACTCAAGGGCTAGGACAGGACTAAAGTTCAAATTTTAGAGATCCTAAATTACAAAGTTATAACCATTTCAAGATTGAGCTCCTAAAAACAATAAAAGGGTGTGTATTTTTTTATAATATTTTCTTCAGTTTTGTTTAAAAAATCAGTTTGAAGTGATTTCTAAACAGAGCTCTACTATGACACATGAAGAGGAATAATTCCAGCATAATATCTCAAAATTACACAACCAAGTGCAACAAGTTTTTCTCTCACATAGAACAAAAAAAAATGAACTAGAAGCTAGGATGGATGGTTTGAACGTTGGAATGAATGGCATGGAAGCTATGATCGATGGTATAGAAGGAAACATTGAATATTTGAAGAGAGACATGGAAGGTTTGAAAAATTTTCTACAAGAAAATTTTCCTAATGGCGAAAAGGTAATAGAGGAAACTCATGATGAGAACAAAATAATTGTTAATCATGATTTCATAGAATTGGATTTAATACCCATCATATTCCAAAGACCGATACGAGGAATTTTGATGGCAAGGATCCCGTAACATGGATACTACAGATGGAGCAATACTTTGATCTCCATAATGTGCAAAACACATAAAAGGTACACATTGCAACTTTATATTTATAACCCAACACATTTGTATTCTATCGATGGCTTTTCTCTCGTAACAAAATTGTCAATTACTCAATTTTTTTAGATGAAATGATAGCACTTTATGAGGATACAAAGAGTAACACTTGCTTTAAGCAATTGATAAACCTCAAACAAAGCTTTTCAGTTGTACAACACATTGAGAAGTTCCAAAAATTGAATATAAGTGTAAAGGATATTTCAGAGGAGCAGAGGATTGATGTCTTCATAAGGACATTAAAGGATAAAAACCAACATGATTTTCATCTTTGGGAACCTAATTCATTGAAGAAGGCATTAAGGTTTCCTACAAAATTGAAATTAAAATTATGGTTACAAGGAAGCCTACCACTCACAAGTATAAATATGGAAGTATTGCTACTCCTATAATTCCACAATCTGCATGGTTGACAACACAAAAATTGGAAGAATAAAGAGAAAATGGATTTTATATATTTTTTATAGAAAATACACTAAAGGTCGTAACTATTCCGAGAAGAAATTATTTTACATATATTGTGAAGAGGAGGAACAAAAGGAACAATAAACTTCAAAAGAAGATGATATACACTAGGAACCAACACTAGATGAAGAAGAAATGAATATGACCATACCTTGTACTTCATTGTGAGGAATTTCCACTCCTCAAACTCTCAAGTTAGAGGGACATATCAAGAAGAAAAATGTAATAGAGTTGATTGATTCGGGTAGTACCCATAATTTTATTCATTGTAATTCCAAGGAATTGAATTTCTTCCTATACCCAACACCAAAGTGTAATGTGATGGTTGCAACTGGAGGAACTATATATTTCTCTTGAAAGAACTATAATATCAAGATAACCATTGGGGAATATGTATTGAATATTCCAATGCTCGCCATTCCAATTGGTGGTGTTGATGTTGTAGTAGGAGTACAATGGTTACAATCTTTGGGGATGGTAAATTTTAATTTTCAAGAACTTTTCTTGATTATTTTTTAGGAGGGAAAGGAAGTTGAATTAAATTGTATCACAGGGAATTTGGGAAAGATAATCAGCTCTAATTTCATGACAGAGCTTTAGAAGAAATAAGAACGAGGCATAATTTCACATTATGCTCACTAGATGTTGAAACATAAAAATCATGTATTTCTCCACATCTCCAAAAAGTCGTAGAAAATCATTCCATGGTGTTTGAGACTCCCAAATGAATCCAACCTATTCGTCATCATAATCATGCTATTCATTTGATTCTAGGAGGTGCTCCACCAAACATTGGGACTTACATATATCTCTATGCTCACAAGAGTGAGATTGAATGCATGGTTACAGAAATGCTAGAGGCTGGTAGAATTGAACCTAGTCAAAGTTATTTCTCTGCTCCAGTAGTATTGGTGCACAAGAAGGATGCATCATGGAATATGTGTCCAGATTATAAGGAGCTCAACAAGTTCAATATTAAATATAAATTTCCCATCCCCTTCATTGATGAACTATTGGCTAAATTATATGGAGAAATTTACTTCACCAATCTGGATCTTCATTCTAGATACCATTGAATTAGAATGAAGACTGACGAGATTTCAAAAAGAAAATTCAAAAGTCATGAGGGTCATTGTGAATTTTTGGTCTTGCCTTTTGGCCTTACTAATTCACCTTCCAATTTTCAAGGTTTGATGAATTATATTTGCAATCCCTTCCTTAGAAAAGTTTTTTTAGTGTTTTTTTATGATGTACTAATATACAACAAGTCTTGGAAGGATCATTTTCAACAAGTTGATAGGGTGCTCAAAATAGAAATAATTATATGAAAAAAAATCCAAATGTTTATTTGGAGTATAGGAGGTGGAATAGTTGGGTCATATTGTATCTCATGAGGGTTTTCAGGTAGACCATAACAAAATTAAATCCATTAAGGAATGGAAAATCCCAACAGCCATAAAGCATATTCGAATATTTCTAGGGTTAACAGTGTATTATCACAAATTTGTTAAGAATTATGGGATAATATTGACACGTCTAACGTCATTAATAAATAAAGACATATTTTCTTTGAATCCAGAAGAAAATACGACCTTTGAACATATAAAAGAGGAAATGTGCCAAGCACTGGTCCTACCTATGCCACAATTCACAAAAAAACTTATTGTGCAATGTGATACCTTAGGAAATGGAATTGGTGCAGTTTTAATGCAAGAAGTAAGACCCATTTCTTTTGAAAGTCCTCCAATCAAAGGAAATTATTTACATAAACCTATGTATGAGAAGGAAATGTTGGAAATATTGCACGCACTAAATCATTGGCGACCTTACCTAATTGGAAGAGAATTCAACGTAAACACATATCATAATAGACTTAAATACTTTTTGGAACAAATATTATCTTCAGAAGAGTAGAAAAAATGGGTCACAAAGATATTGGGTTATTACTTTGAAGTTATCTACAAAAAATGGAAGCAAAATGTTGTTGCAGATGCACTCTCAAGAAAGGATGAGGATGTGGAAGCATTGTTTTATGCCATGTTAGGCCCCTATATTACTATTATAACCCCTTATTGTTGGTAGTGTAGCCCCCTTGTTATTTTTTTACCCCTATAGCCCCATATTGTTATTATTATGCCCCATAAACCCCACTATTGTTATTGTTGTGTCCTTGCATTATTATTGTTTGGTCGGCTAGGATTATATTGTGACCTCATGGACTCCTAGATATAGAAAGGATGTTTTTTCATTTGAATCATCTAAGAATTGTTCATTTATGTAATGTATTGCAGGTTTCCTCATCGATGTGGCTGATTTATATGGCACTGGTCTTTCTTTTCTTCTATTTTTGGAGGTGGTTTCATAACATTTGGTATAAGAGCTTTGGATTCTAGGGTTTCACTGCTCCAAATAGGTGATCATGGAATTTCCCCACTAAATTTTTTCTACGAATGTTCAGAAGTTCAAATTTTTACCACGCAAAGATGAAATCTTGAGGAACTTTTTGGAAAATTTCAGATCTTGGCCCTCGATATTTTCGAAGATATGATCTGTGCAATTTAGGGTTTTTGTAGGCTCCTAAATTTCATCTAAAAGAGGTGACCTTGGGAAAATTGTCATAACTCTCTCTCTAATCACCAGATTCGAATTGCATAAAAAGTGGCCTAAATTAAAAAAACATTAATTTCCTGTGTATCAATTTTAGATCCGAAGAAGGAAAGAATGACATATGGCACTCCGTACAACTTTGCTCTCATTTTGGGAGATTGGGCATAACCTTGCCTTGAAGAATCTAAATCAGGTGAGACGTGTGGCATTGGAAAGAATATTCAGAGGGCTACCACAAGACTGAATATCATATATTGAAGATTTTAAATTACAAAGATATATTAGTTTCAATATCGAGCTCCTTAAAAGAAAGAATTTTTTTTTGTATTTTTTTTTTCAAATTGCATAAGTGTTGTTTGAAAGATAATTTTGAACTGATTCCAAGGTCATATTTAAGCATATATATCAGTATAGGGTTCTAAAATTCCCCCTAAAAGTAATTCAATACCCATGAAGCCTTAAGAAATATCTATTATGACTCATGAAGAGGATGAAGTGCAACATGATATATCAAAATTACAAGATCAAGTGCACCAAATTTCGCTCTCGGAAAGAGCAAAAAAAAATGAAATGGAAGTTCTAAAAAAAGGCATGGAAGCTAAGATGGATGGTTTGAAGAAATGTGTGGAAGCTAATATGGATGGTATGAAGAGAGGCATCGAAGCTAAGATGGATGAAATTGATGAAAAAATGAAAGAAAACATGGAAGACATGAATAATTATATAAAATCATACATGGGAGGTTTGAAGGATGGTTTGAAAAATTTGATACAATAAATGATTCCTAGTGGCAAAAATATAGTAGAGGAAACTCATGATGAGAAAAAAGTAAATATTAATCATGATTTCATAAACTCTAACCATTGATTGAAGACCCACCATATTCCAAATATCGATATGAAGAATTTTGATGGAAAGGATCCCATAACATGGATACTATATATGGAGAAATATTTTGATCTCAATAATGTGCAAAAAGCACAAAAAGTACACATTGAAACTTTATATTTATAAAAAAAATACATTTTGATGGTATCGATGGCTTTGCTCCCGTAAAAAAATTGTAACTGGGTCAATTTTTATGGAGGAAATGATAGCACATTATGAGGACACATAGAGAAACACCTTCTTTAGCCAATTGTTAAATCTGAAGCAAAAGGGTTCAATGGTGGAGCACATTAACGACTTCCAAAAATTGAATATAAGTGTAGTTGATATTTGAGAGGAACACAAGATTGAATTTTTCAAAGGGACTTTAAAGAAGAACATCCAACATGAGGTTCACCTTTGGGAACCTGATTCATTGGAAAATGAATTCATGTTGGGAATAAAAATTGATTGTAAAATTATGGCAACAAGGAATCCTACCACTCACAACTATAAATATGGAAGTATTGCTTCTCCTAGACTTACACAACCTACAAGGTTGACACCAGATAAATTGGAAGACATAAGAGCAAAAGGGATTTGCTATCGTTGTGATAGAAAATACACTAAAGGTCATCAGTGTGTTGAGAAGAGATTATTTTACATAGATTGTGAACTGGAGGAAGAAAATGAACAAGAAATTTCAAAAGAAGAGGATATACGCTAGGAACCAACCCTAGAGAAAGAAGAAATGAGTTTGACCATATCCTATAATGCATTGGTAGGAAATACCACTCCTCAAACTCTCAGGATAGAAGGAGATATCAAGAAGAAAATGGTGTTAGTCTTGATTGATTCGGGTAGTACCCACAAGTTTATTCATTGTAAGGTAGCCAAGGAATTGAATTACTTCATATACCCAAAACCAGAGTGTCAACAGATGATTCCAAATGGAGGAACTATATATTGCCCTAAAAAATGCCATAATATCAAGCTAACCAAGGGGGAATATGTATTGAATATTCCAATGCTTTCAATTCCAACAGGAGGTGTTGATGTTGTACTAGTAGTACAATGGTTACAATCTTTGGGGATGGTAGCTTTTAATTTTCAATAAATTTTCTTGAATTTTTTTTCAGAAGGAAAAGAAGTTAAATTATGGGGTATCGCAGGGAAGTCGGCAAAGATAATAAGCTCTGATGTCATACAAAGTTTATGATTAGATAAAAATGAGGCGTAATTGCATAATTATTATCACTAGAAGTTCGAACATCAAAATCATCTATTTCTGTAGATTTCCAAAAGTTCTTTGACAATCATTCCAAGGTGTTTGAAACTCCCAAAGGACTCCCACCTATTCATGGTCATGATCATGTTGTTCATTTGATTCCATGAAGTGTTCCTCCAAACATTAGGCCCTACAGTTATCCATATGTCCAAAAGAATGAAATTGAACGTATGTTTGCAGAAAAGTTAGAGCTTGATATACTTCAACCTAGTCAACATTCTTTCTATGTTCCAGTATTATTGGTGCACAAGAAGGATGGATCAAGTCACATGTGTCCAGATTATAAGGTGCTCAATAATATCACTATTAAAGATACATTTACCATTCTTGTGATTGATGAATTATTGGATGAATTACATGAAGCAATTTATTTTACCAAGTTGGATCGTCATTCCGGATATCATCAAATTAGAATGAAGACTGAAGATATTCTAAGAAGAAAATTTCGAACTCATGAGGGTCATTATGAATTTTTGGTCATGTCTTTTGGCCTTACCAATGCACCTTCTACATTGCAAGGGTTGATGAATTCCATTTTCAAACCATTCTTTAGAAAATTTGTGTTAGTGTCTTTTGATGATATACTAATCTAGAGCAGGTCTTGGAGGGATCATGTTCAACATGTTGATAGGCTACTCAAAATATTAGAGGAGAAACAATTATATGCGAAAACCTCCAAATGTTTCTTTGGAGTAGAAGAAATGGATTATCTAGGTCATATGGTATCTCATGAGGGTTTTAAGGTAGACCCTAACAAAATTAAATCCATTAAGGAATGGAAAGTCCCTACAACCATAAATAATTTGTGAAGATTTCACAGGTTAATAGGGTATTATCGCAACTTCGTTAAAAATTATGCGAGAATAACCGTACCTCTAACAACATTATTGAAGAAAGATGAATTTTCATGGACTCCTGAAGAAACTAATTTCTTTGAGCATCATGAAGAGTAAATGTGGCTAGCACCAGTCTTAGTTACACTAGAATTCACAAAAACCTTTATTGTGGAATTTGATGCCTCAGGAAATGGAATTGGTTTTGTTTTAGTGCAAGAAGGAAGTCCCATTTCTTCGGAAAGTCGTTCAATCAAAGTAAAGTATTTACAGAAGCTATTTATGAGAAGGAAATGTTGGCAATACTAAATGAACTAAAGAAATCATGACCTTACCTAATGGGAAGACACTTCAAGGTAAAAACTAATCATGATAGTCTAAAATACTTTTTGGAACAAACACTATTCTTAAAAGAGTAGCAAAAATGGGTCACATAGAAGTTAGGTTATGACTTTGAAATTGTTTGCAGAAAAGGGAACCTAGATGTTGTTGCAGATGCACTCTCAAAAAAGGATGAAGAGGTGAAAGAATTCCTTTGTGCCATTTCTATTATCCAACCAGATTGGATAACTAAAGCAAGAGATGAATGGAAGAATGACAAAGAATTGCGGAAACTCATTCAAAAGTTGTAGCAAGATCCTAGTACATATGATACATTTAGTTGTAAAACTTATTCCTTATGGTACAAATATCTCTTATATCATTGTAAGGATTCCCAACTAAAACAAAATATTCTTTTGGAATTTCATACCTCTCCCTTAGGAGGACACTCAGGATTTTTGAAAACTTACCACAAGGTGAAGAAATATTTTTATTGGGATGGCCTTAATTCTTATATTCAAAATTTTGTTGTGAAACATTTGGTTTTCCAGAAAAATTATGTTGAGACAATTAAGACCCTGGGTATTTTACAACCTTTATCCATTCCAAGTCAACATTGGGAGGAGGTTTCAATGGATTTTATCGTAGGTTTACCTAAGTCTGAAGGAAAGAGTGTCTCCATGGTGGTAGTTGATAGAATTACCAAGTATCCACACTTTTGTGCATTATATCATCCATTAAAAGCAAGTATAGTTGCTACTGTATTTATCGAAACAATACAAAAGCTACATGGAAACACAAAGATTATTGCGAGCGACAGAGATCCCATTTTTACTGGAATTTTTTGGACATAATTGTTTTCTTGTTTGGGTACTAGAATATCTCATAGCTCATCTTATCATCCTCAATCCAAAGGGAAAACTAAGATAATGAACAAATGTTTGGAAGGATATCTTCGTTTTTTTGTATCTAATAAACAAACACAATGGGTCAAGTGGTTACCTCTAGCTGAATGGTGGTATAACAGTTCCTTCCATACTGCAGCAAAAATGAACCCATTTATGGCACTTTAATGATATCATCCACCATCCATCACATCATCTTTAACAAAAAACTCTAAGGTTCAAGCAATGGAAAATCAAGTTCTCCAAATCTTGAAGGATAACCTAAATTTGGCACAAAATTTAATGAGACAACATGCATATCAACATTGTCATGAGAGAAGTTTTGATGTTGGACAGTGGATATTTTTACAGCTACAACCATAAAAATAAATTTCCCTCAAGCAAGCTAAGAAGGATAATAAATTATCGCAAAAGTACTATGGTCCTTAAAAGGTGTTGCAAAAGATTGGTACTATGGCATACAAATTGGAGCTTCCTAACTTGTCTCAAGTGCACCGAGTTTCATTCATAAAGAAGGTTATAGGGGAAAAAATTTCAGTTCAAGTAGTATCGCTAGAAATAGATGAGGAAGGAAAAATCATATTGAAATGTGAAGTAGTCACAGAAAGAAGAACTCGATAACTATGAAATCGATAAATTTCAGAGTATCTCATCAAGTGGAAGAACTTACCCACTGAAGATTCTATATGTGAGGATGAGAATTTTATACTGAAGCATCCAGAGCTACTCAACTATTGAGGACAACACTTTTTTGAAGGAGAGGGGAATGTCAGGTCCCTATACCCCTTATTTTTGGTAGTGTATCCCCCTTATTATTATTATTATTTTACCCCTGTAGCCCCCATATTGTTATTATTGTGCCCCATAAACCCCGCTATTGTTATTCTGGTACCATTACATTATTATTGTTAGGCTAGCTAGGATTATATTGTCACCCAATGGACTCCAATATATAGAAATAAGGATTTTTCATTTGAATCATCAAAGAATTGTTCACTTATGTAATGTATTGGAGGTTCCCCCTTTGAAGTGGTTGATTTTTAAGGCATTTATCTCTCTTTTAATCTATTTTGGGAGTTTTTTTTATAACATGCCATTTCTATTATCCAACATTATTGGATAACTGAAGTAAGGGATGAATGGAAGAATGAGGAAGAGGTTTCGACAGTCATTCAAAATTTGTAGCAAGACCCCAGTACATCTGAAACATTTAGCTGGAAAAATGATTCATTATGGTACAAAGGTCACTTATTTATTTGTAAGAATTCCCGACTCAAACAAAATATTATTCTGGAATTTCACACCTCTCCCTTAGGAGGGAACTACTCAACTATTGAGGACAACACTCTTTTGAAGGAGAGGGGAATGTTAGGTCCCTATACCCCTTATTTGGTAGTGTAGCCCCCTTATTATTATTATCATTTTACCCCTGTAGCCCCCATATTGTTATTATTGTGCCCCATAAACCCCGCTATTGTTATTCTGGTACCATTACATTATTATTGTTAGGCCAGATAGGATTATATTGCCACGCAATGGACTCCTATATATATAAATAAGGATTTTACATTTGAATCATCAAATAATTGTTCACTTATGTAATGTATTGGAGGTTCCCCGCTTGAAGTGGTTGAATTTTAAGGCATTTATCTCTCTTTTAATCTATTTTGGAAGTTTTTTTCATAACATGCCATTTCTATTATCAAACATTACTGGATAACTGAAGTAAGGGATGAATGGAAGAATGAGGAAGAGGTTTCGATAGTCATTCAAAATTTGTAGCAAGACCCCAGTACATATGAAACATTTAGCTGGAAAAATGATTCATTATGGTACAAAGGTCACTTATTTATTTGTAAGAATTCCTGACTCAAACAAAATATTATTCTGGAATTTCACACCTCTCCCTTAGGAGGGAACTCGGGATTTAAAAAAAATTGCCACATGATTAAGAAATAATTTTCTTGGGATGGCCTTAAATATGATATTCAAGATTTTGTGGCGAAATGTTTGGTGTGCCAAAAAAATAAAGTTGAGACAGTTAAGATGCGAGGTCTGTGACAACCTTCGAAGTCAATTTTGGGAGGAGTTTTCGATGGATTTTATTGTAGGTTTAACCAAGTCCTAGGGAAAGATTTTCATCATGGTGTTAGTTGATAGACTTACCAAGACTGCACTATTTTGTGCATTTTCTCATCCATTGAAAGAAAACACAATTGTTGTTGCACTTATGGAAACATTTCAAAGTCTACATGGAATCCTAGATATTATTGTAAGTGACAAAGATCCCATTTTTAGAGGAAATTTTTGGATGAAATTATTTTCTTGTTTGGCTACTCAATTAGCTAATAGCTCATCATAACATCCTCAATCTGATGGGAAAAATAAGATAGTGAACAAATGTTTGGAAGGATGTATTTTTTTCATTGTATCTCATAAAAAAACAAAGTGTGTCAAATTGTTACCTCTAGTTCAATGGTAGTATTACACTTCCTTCCATACTGCAAAAAAAATGATGCCATTTATGGAACATTATGGATATCATCCACCATCCATCACATCCTCTTCAAGAGTAAATTGTAATGTTCAAGCAGTGGAAGAGCACATTGAGCATGAACAAAAATTTCTACAACTCTTAAATGATAGTGTCACTTTGGAGTAGATTCAAATGAAACAACATGCATATCAACATCGCAACAAAATAATTTTTGGTGTAGGTGAATTGGTATTTTTACTAATAAAACAATAAAACAAATAAACCTCAAGCAAGATAAGAAGGATAATAAATTATCACCAAAGTATTATGATCCTTACAAGTTGTTGAAAAATATTGGTACTATGGCATACAAATTGGAACTTCCTGTAACTTCCTGAGTGCAACAAGTTTTCAATGTTTCATGTTAAAAGCAGGTTATAGATGATGAGCTCATAGTTCAAACAGTATTTTTAGAACTTTAGGGGGAAGCAAAAAACATATTGGAACCACAGCAATCACTGAAACAACAACTTGAAACTATGTAATTGATCAATTTCAGAATATCTCATTAAGTGGAAGAACTTATTTGCTCAAGATTCAACATGAGAGGATTAGAATTTTATACAGAAGTTGTACTCATACATTGAGGACAACACTTCTTTGAAGGATATGGGTATGTTAGGTCGCCATAATACTAGTGTAGCCCCTTATTATTATTAATGTAGCTACATTATTGTTATTGTTCTACCCATGTAGTCCTAATATTGTTATATTGTGACCCCTTAGAATCATATATATAGAAGGTAGGTTTTGTCATTTGTATCATCCAACAATTGTTCATTTATGTAATGTAAGGGGGTTTTCTGACTCGAAGAGGCTGATTTCCAAGTCGTGATATATCTTTTCTTCTATTTTTTGAAATGGCTGCATAACAAAAATTTATGCATATATTTGGGTAGCCAGCTCTCAGGATAATCTATTCAGTGAGGGGTTTGTTGAGAATCTCAGAGATTTTATTGTGAAACTTCACAGGAAAAGGGTTGAATACAAGAGCCATATAGAGAAGAAATATTACCCATAGGTTATCTCTAGCCTCATGGAAACTTGCTCTTCTTAGTTACCCATTAGTTATATGAAATGAGGTAGTGACAAGATAATTTACCCTATTACTTCTGTTTGTATAACTTATTTATGTTTATCGTGCATTTGTTTGTCTGGTGTTTTGTTACAGAGTATACATCAGGTTTGAGAACAAACTCAAAGTTTGAGGTACAAAGCTATGGAATCATCCTACTAGAAATTTTGAGCGGTAGAAACCCAAACATGTGAGGGATTTTTGGATGGAACAATGGCACTTTGACACTGGGTGGTGGATTCCATTATTGATGATAATCCCTTCAGATATTTTTCTCCTCAACTCTTTGAGGAAAATAATTCAGGTGAGTACTCCATTATAGATGAGATGATTAATTTCTTGTGTTTGGGATTGGGTTGTAGTTCATACATACCTCAAAATATACTATGCATGAGAGAAGTCGTTCAAAATTTAAATACACTGTTCAATTGCAGCGCTGAAAGGAGAGGATTCATGATCACCTTTGAGCACATCCTTGTCTCATTGATGGACTTAGCATATCATACATGGGTTGTATGTCACTTGAATACTGACCTCACGGGGTGCTTGCAAAAATTTGCATTGCTAACCTTTTTTAGATTGTTTTCATGCAAAGAATCTTAGCAATCTTCTAGATTGATAGTCGTGTGAATTTTTTGTTTTTTAATTTAACCAAAATTTTGAAATAGAAAAAGTTAAAGAGATTTCATTAGCAAAAGTTAAAGTGACTTCATTAGTAAAACATATACAAATGTATATATATTTAATTTTTTCTAGATTTGAAAAGTAAATATATACTTCTTCTTTTTGATGAATTTTGAACAAAATAAAGTTTAAACTAATTCATGCTAAAAAGAAATAAATAATTAATTCTTTTAATGAAAAATTTGATATCCATAAGTGATTAAAGCAATTACCTGTGGAGAAAAATGAACAAAGCAATTAATTTTTTTTTGATCTCATCGTGTTTTGATATAAAACGAATTAATATTTACACCTTAAAAGATGCAATGTTATTTTACATATTTTAAAGATGAGAATTTTACAGCTTTAAAGGTTATATTTTTTATTTATAATATTGAAGTAAAAAATAGTATAAATTTAATTATGTTAGATTTAAGAATTTTGTGATCTATAATGTAGATAAATTTTTTTCGGAATAATCATATCATTAATATTTGGTTAATATGTTGAACCAACTAATGTGGTTCATTTTTAGAACAAAGTGAAGAAATTGACTGATCTTCACGAATAAATAGTATGAATGCATCATTACTCGAAAAAAACACTTAAAACTAAGTCTTAAATTAATTTATTATTTTAAATTAAAAATAATTCTAATAATATATATGATATGAATTCATAAATTTTAATGTGCTAATTAAGAAATATCTATAGAAAAACCATAGTTATACATGTTATACATGAACAATCTTACACAAATTGGAGGTATGGGAAAGTATGTTATTGGGAGATAAGAATATTAGTGAAGGTAATTGAAATGTCATTTGATTACTAGCCAAATAATATTATATTAATGTTGGAAAGTATGTAATTGGGAGAGTTGTATAGTGAAGGTAATATAACCATTTCTTCTTTATTAGTCAAGTAAGATTGTGTTAATGTATTTATCGTTATGTAAATAGCTTGGAATTTTTTTTTGTATTACTTATATAATTATTTGATATTATTTATATAATAATATTGGTAAAATAGTACTTATGTATACATTATTAAAAATGTTATTAAAGGATTATTATAAGTTTGTAATCTTGGCCTTTCATGATATATTAGTGAGAATTAAAAGACAAAAAGTAGTGTATCTTTTAATTTGGATATATATTATAATATGCTTGAACAAAAAAAATACAAATACAAAGAGCTAAATAATTTTTTCATATCTACCATATTTATGTTATTACTTTTTTATTAAAAGAAAAAGATATATTTTTATTTACATAATATTTTGTTATATATATATGTCTTAAATTGATGTATTGTTTCATGTATATATATATATATATATATATATATATATATATATATATGTCTGATGCATTGTTTAAAATCATTAAAAAAAATTAAAATATTTATGCCATAAAGCGTTCCTCTCTTAGAAAAATTCCCTCCAGCCAACTTGTCATCACTCTACACCTTTGGATTATATGCTAGACAATCCAAAGATGCTTAGCCATTCGATCAGAATGAAGTTAGAAAAAAGGGTTATTAAACCATAACCCCCTTACATTACGGTTCTGATGCAGGCAATGATTAAGGGGAACCACCCTGCTCCCTATGCCATGATGTTGTACCAATTCCAACATGTTCTCTTTTGGTTGTGACCTCTACGATGGATGTTGCAAACCCCAACCCCCTTACATTACGGTCCAGATGCAGACAATATATTTAAGGGGAACCACCCTGTTCCCTCCGCCGCGACATTGGCTCAACTGCAACCTAGTATCTTCGGGCTATGACCTCTGTGATGGATGTTGCAAAGCCTAATTAGTGAAGTCAGCTCTTGTGCTATGGATGTCGTTGCTTCTCTCACACTCGGTGAGTACCACAACTTATACGGTGAATTTTTTGGCTCTGCATTCAAATTTAGTTTTTCTTTTGCAGGTTTTTTATGATTCTTTTTTCTGTTCGGCTTTAAGATGCATCTCTGTTTGATTGGTGTCTCTTCTGTGAGTAGCAGGGTTTAAATTCCTTCTTCTCTAGCTTCAACGTAATTGAGGTTAAAATAATTTTATATTATAAGGGAAACCTGTAGTAGTTAAATATATATCCATTTGACCATGGATTTCTACGAATGTAGATAATTGTTTTGTTTAGTGCTGCATCAAATAGTTTTCCATGAATTCTTAAGGTACATAAAAAAAGACTTCTCCTGCTTCTTAGAATGCATATATTAATTTTTTATAGAAAACCCCTTTATTATTTGGAAACGCTGGCCTCTGTTCCCTTGGAGTTGGCCTCACCCCTCTCTTTCATAATTGTTATAACTCAACCTTCTACTACATGATAGAGATCTGATATCTTCTTCCTTCTTGGCCTGAAAGGGTGGCCTTACTATATTTTTTGAAAATTTTGTTCTATGATACTAATATTAGTTTCAGTATAGAATTTTTCTATGAAGTGTGGACATCAATCCTTGGGAGTTGCACAAGAAAATAGAAGAAAATTAATATATTTAGGTGATAGTTTCCTTAAGAGTTGCCCAAAGAAATAAGTGGGTATATGAGAAAATAATTGGCTAAGTGTTTTCCAGAGTTTCTCATTCAACAACGAGAAAAATTATTCTCTTTTAGTTTGTGCTCGTAGATGGAGCAGGAAATTGAAATATATTTTCTATTCAATTTATTAATGAAAAAAGGCCTCAAGGTTTTTCCTGAGTTGATTTCCCCTAGAAATCAATATGTACTTGTGGTTTTGCTAGTTCATTTCTATGCATTTTGTTCTAAATTGAGTTTTCCATTCCACGTATGGGTAGAGTAAAATTATGATTTCTACTAGAAATCAATATATACTTGTGGTTTTTCTTGTTGCATGTCTATGCATTTTTTTCTAAATTGAGATTTCCATTCCACATATAAGTAGAGTAAAATTATGCCTCACATTTTTTAGTTACAATTTTTGAGCATGCAATTTGTATCAAATTTCTAGACATACTCAATGTTGATGAGAAGACTAATTATTAAAATCTACTGAATGTGAAATTTCTTAGACACAATATTCTTAGTGTAGGTCAAATGGGCTATAAAGGATATAATGTGACTTTTTTATCTCAATACCGTGAGATATGAAAAGAGGAGAATGGATCTTTTGGGAAAGGAAGTCATCACTCACAACAATGTATATTTCATTGGTGATTCAAGACTACGTTTGTACTTGAGTAAAACAAATCAAACTTGGCCACGGAATAGAATACTTTGTCACATAAAATTCAAAAAAATAATAAATATTAGAAAAATTGAAGCACTCATAAGATTGACAAAAAAGTCAAATCATGATAATTCCATTTCCAAGTACTTTTATTTATTAAGCTCAACCTCTAATTTACCTCTAGTTTACATTTGGAGCTAGTTCACACTAATATTTATGGCCCTATAATGACCAATATCCAAAAAGTAGAAAGTTAATATATATAATTTATTCATGGCATTACGTGGGCCACTTGGACTATGTTTTTGAATGAAAAATAAAAATCTCTAAAAAAATTCAAGATGTTTAAAGCTTAATAGGCTAAAAATCATGGAAAATTTTAGGGGCTAATATTCGCAAGTGGGCTAATTTTCCATGGTTTTTCTAAAAAATAGATTCGCCAATTTCCATTTTTTATAAAAATGATTCACCCAAACTTTACAATATAAAATTATTTTACATTAAAAATCACCAACATTATATAGAAAATATATATAATATCATTATAAATTTGAATAATTTTACAAATACATCAATAAACATTTTGTAGTTTTCATATTAGGAACTAGTGAGATTTGCCAATTTTTTAAACTTCAAGATAGTTTTCCATCCTTAAAATTATCCCTGCTGAAAATGAGAAATATCTAGAAATTAATTTCTTAATATAAGAAATAGGTGGAGAATTATCCTTAAGAAAGTTTGAAGGGTATTTTGAATAGCATGATATAAGGAGGTAGTATTCCCTCGCCAGAAATTCACAACTAAATGGATTGTTAGAGAGAAAGAACATAACAATTCAGGATCTGGCCATAGCAATGACGGATGAAGTGGAGGTTTCGCACACCTTCTGTAGAGAAGCAACACAAATCATTTTCTATTTAGTAAATAGGACTGAACACATGCCTAATACTAATCAGACTCCCTATGAGCTATGAAAATGGATACCGACATCAATGAAACATTTCAAAGTATTTGGGAGAAAGTATTATATAAAAATGAAGGATAAAAAGCATAGAAAATCTGACTCTTGAGTTGATGGGTGTATATTTCTTAATTAATTAGTCAATATTAAAGGTAACAAGAGCTTTAACATGAGCGAAAAGAAGAGTTGAATATTGTATTCATATTGTAATGGATGAAATACTGTCATGGATATAGCCTTATTGAGAAATGAGATCTCTGGTGAATAAGAATCAACCTCTAGATTATGATATCGAGAAAAAGAAAAATTAAAGGATGAAGGAAATGAAATATGTACAACATAGAGTCCCAAAATTGTTTCCAAGTATGTGCAGAAACAATACCCAGAAAGTCAAATTATTGATGACCATAGCCTCAGTGTGCAAACTAGAAGGAAATTTCTTAATAGTCTGAGTTGTTCTAATATTCCCTTGCTGTAACAAATTGAGCCCAAAAGTATTAGTTAGGAAAGTGTAGAAAGCGTCTAGGTGAAGGGAATAAATGAAGAATTGCACCTCATTGAGAAAAATTATACATGGGAGCTTCTCCTAGACCAAAATAGAAAAAAATTATAGGCACCAAATGGGTCTTTAAAAATAATATAAATGACAAAGGCCATGTGATAAGGATAAAACCCAAATTGGTTTGTAGAGGGTATGCTCAACTGCAAGGGATATACTTTTTAGAGACCTTTGCACGTATAGAAATATTAGAAGTGATCTCAATGTTTCTTTCTTTTTCCAACCATAATAATACAAATTATATAAAATGGATGTGAAATTGACCTTTCTCAGTGGTTATCTAGAAGAGGAAATATATATCAAGAAAACAAAATGTTTCACTTGTGCAGACTAAAGGAGGTTGTATATGTGCTAAAACAATACCATAGAATTTGGTATGCGAGGTTGGACAAAAATCCTCAATAACAAGGATTCAAAAGAGTGTACGTTCATACTAACTTGCATATAAAATCAAAAAATGCTCATTTTCTAGTTGTGCTAGTCTATGTAGATGATATTATCAAATAGTAGTTGGGTCTCCTCCATACATATGACTTATTTAAAATGAGTAGTGTTAGACACTCAAATTGTTGGATAAATTACAAATTACACTCCAAAGTTCTATTTGGAGTTTATTATATCGATCCCATCCTTTTCCATTGATGTTAAACGGGGAGAAGAAGTTTTTAAATGCAATGATTATGATGACAAGGGAAATGTAGAGATGGAGAAAACAGTTCTTTCTATCCAGGGGATCTTTGTTTGTTTCCATCAGTGCTGAAGGGGGGTATCGATTAGCATGATGTTGGCATTAGCGTCAATTTCGAAAGAAGGGAATGAGTATGGTGTATGAAGCGCAAGGGGAGATTTTGGGTTGTTGTAGTCATTGATATAGAATCATCATAGTAGTAGGATATGTAAAGAATCTATAAAATCATATATCTATGGTGGTTGGGGTCCCTAGGATTTGAGGGCATCGGTTTCCTAGAGAGGTTAATTGAAATGCTCCTAAAAATAAAACAACTGGAATTTTCACTAAAATAGATTTCTTAAGTATCGTGAAGTCCAAAAAAATCGCTCATGGATCAAAAAAGATTACATATTAAATCTCGAAAGCCAAAAGATCCAAGTTGCAGAGAAAAGGTAAATAGTGGATTTAGTTAGCATTAATACTAGCATCCTACTTGGCAAGTTGACCAAAGTTGGTCGGCACATCATCGTGAGAGGTATTCCCTAGAGATTCATAAAAGCACACAACTCAAAATTGCTAAGGATTTAAGGTCAGGATGAGACATTAGGACGCATTGGAAAAGGTATATATGTGAGTGACCAATGAGAATCCTACGAGGGTTGAATGAGTGTCTCATAGGGGAGACATCACCAAGGAGGATGTCCCATGGATTAAGCTAATGAGACAAAAAGGTGAAGCTATGGGGTGACACGGTGGAAAACATGGCCAAATAGGCGATCTGCTTGTATATATGAATAAGAACATTGGAGAGAAAGCCCCACATGACACGAAATCCTAGAGGATCCCAAGGAGGTTTACTTGCAACATATATTAAAAACATCAGGCAGATGACATCTTATAACATCATGGTATTTGAACACGAAAAAACAAGAGCGATGGACCTATCAGAAGGATGTAAGAGACATAAAGGAGCATTCTCACCGACATGTGTAAGGCTGGAGGTTTTCCCTTCGCATTTCATAGGATAGGAAAATCCATAAAGGCTTGCGGTTACTTCACACCCAGACATTTTGATGTACATGTATTCTTGAATATATTAATATTGGTGCAACATGACCTTGTAGTACATGTCACCCGAGAGGTTTTTTCTGTGGAGGCATCTTATGAGGAGGTTAGGGTAATGCATATGGGGGAAAAATAGTTTGCATACTTTTAACAGTTAGACCAATTAACTAAATTGGTTTCAAGGACTTGGTTGTGGGTGATATTGATGTTTTTTTGAGTGAGGGTGTTTGTGCTTATTATAATAAAAAAACAAAGTGATGAGTTTAAAAAGGTGATTATTTCTTCTGAACATAAGTAGGTCTGCATTTTTTAGCATAGTGTGTTATGTTTAACATTTATTCCATATTGGTGGGTCCTCCTTTGATTGGAAGACAAGGATCCAATGATTCTGTAGCATTTAATGAGTTCACCAAGTTTAGGATTAAATTAGAGGCATTTTCAACGTTAATAGTAAATGTAGAGGATGTCTTTTCAAGGAAGAAACGACCATGAATCTTAGACCGTTAATAGACAACCACCTACTTTAAATAACAACATCCCTTATCACTATTTGTGACTGAGGAGAATCAAGAAACAGGGAAGGAGAAAGCAGTAGGGACCACAATATACAAAACAATGTTAATGGAGATTATAACAAAATATATAAATGTCATGATAAAGTACATATCAAGGTTTTGAGATCCATAGTGTACAATTGGAATGAGAATTAAATCTCAGTGTCAGAAAATATTGTGTGGCCATTCAAGACATTATTACAAAAACATTGGTTCAATAATTCGAAGAAATATAAAAATGGATTTTCTTGCAGCAGTACACTAAAGCCGATAAATTCACAGAGGCTACAACGTTGTTCCATGCACTGAAGAGGAACAAAAATATGGAATTGAATGTGAAAATGTTGGAAGGTAAGTAGATTTTTGGTGGGTGCTCTAGGTGTGAGCTAGTGTAGTTGTGAGGATAGAATAGTAAATTTCCTAGAGTAGAGAAGATGATGTAGTTTTAGAAATTAGTATACACTAAGCATGCATACATCTAGATTCCCCTGATCTCACAATGTTTAACTTCTTGCAAAATACATAATCATTCCATTTTTCATCTTTTGCACAAAATTAATTGCAAACAAATGTGAAGCATAAATAAAAACAATCGCACATAACACAGTTGTTTAACGGGAAAGCCTGAAGCTTAAAACTCCAACTATCATATATTATGTATCATGGAGATCATGTAACAATCTCATACAAAACTTAGTACATCAAGCTCTCAGTACAATCAATCATAACACACTAACATAGAAGAAATCTACAAATCCATGCACCAACTTCTGCCCTCCTCTGAATAATAGCTCTGAATGAATTCGAATTACCCTTGCCTTGACTGTGCAATCCTCATTGGAAACACAAATGTGTGTGTGGTGCAATCAATGCATCACTCTAGTCACAACAGATAGTCCATCTTTCCCTTTCACCTATCTTTCCACTGGGTCTCCACTAGAACTACCATGCACTGTAGTTAACTGCTATATTTTTCAGTTGATTAAAGAGTTATTTTTTGTGAATCAATTAAATAATTAATTCACTCGACTCTCACTAGTGTATCATTCAGTTAGACTAGATACAACTAGCTCAACTGAGTTTAACTCCATTAACTGAGTTAAACTGAATAAAAACTCCATGAACTACTCTTCCAACTCTGTCATAAGTTTGCCACTTCAGTTCTAACTGAGTCCTCCATGCATGAACCACTAGTAAACCCTAGAAATTGCGTAATTCCTTCAGCCCACCGATTTTCCAAATTTTCTCACCGAAATTAAGTGCTCCAAGAGAATAAGTTGTTGTTTATTGTTGGATTATTATTAAGAGCTAATAATAAGTTACACTTCTATTTTTAGATCGACGATATATAAATAGACTTCGCCCAATATTCTAAAAATAGAGTTTCATCTATTTTTCCATCTTGACCAACCATCCACAAATAGCATCCTGCAACTTCTGAAATATGATCACCATGTCCGAAAATAGACATAGTCTAAAAATAGACTTGCGCTAAAAATAGCCTGCGGGCCCATTTAGTGAAGGAAACTCTTTTCACTAAGCTCGTCATCTTGTTGAATCTCAACACTCACTCTCAACAAGATAGGAATTATCTTTCACCCTGATCCTGTCTCTATGGTATTTGAATTTTCTCCTACCGAGCGCCTTCATCAGAATTTCTGCATCCTGATCCTCCGTAGGAATGTACTAAAGCAACATGATCTTCTGCTACACACAATATCTGATATGATGATACCGGATATCAATATGTTTAGGTATATCATGAAACACATGATTAATTGAGATTTTAATGCAACTCTAATCATCACAATGTATCACTGTAGGATCTAAATGTGAATCGAACAAACCAACCAGGATCTTGCTCATCCATATAGCCTCACATGCTTCTTGAATTGCTGCCATGTATTATGCTTCTGCTAAACTGAGTTCCATAGATCTTTGTTTCCTTTTGTACCAAGAAACTTCTGTAGATCCAATACTAAAAATCCCTCCTGATGTGCTCTTTCTGTCTGTTGGGCTACCTGCCCAATCTGCATCCGTGAAGCCATGAAACATCACCTCATACATCTGACTGTATCGTAAACCATACTTAGTTGTTCCCCAGAGATATCTTAGGACATGCTTGCCTTCCTTCCAAAAGAGCTTGGTTGGCTTAATCATCACTTGTGAAAGCTGGTTCACTGCATAGCATATGTCCAGTATTGTATTAACTAAATACTTGAGCGAACCCACCAACTGTCGATAAACAGTGGCATCCACTACCTCTACCGATGTAGCATCCTCTTTCCTCCAATTTCTTGGAAGAGGAGTGTTGATAGGCTTGTATCCTTGCATGTGAAACTTCTCCAATATCTCCCGAACATACTTGCCTTGAGACACAAACAGTTCACCTTCCCGCTGCCATATTTCCAATCCAAGGAAATAATGAGGGAGGCCCAAATCCTTCAGCTCAAACTCCTTTGCAAGCTCTACCTTGCATGAGTGTGTCCACTGCTCATCACTCATTAGTATTAAATCATCAACATAAAAAAAAATGATTAAAAGCTTACCCTCCACCACAATTTGGTACAGGTTTGCATCCACCTCACTCTTGGTGAAGCCAAGTCCATTGAAATAGTTGTCGATCCGAGTGTACCAAGCATGTGGTGCTTTCTTCAACCCATACAGTGCTCTTTTGATTTTGCACACATGTGACACGCTGTTAAAGATATTAAATCCTTTAGTATGCTCAATGTACACCTCTTCCTCAATGATCCCATTAAGGAACTCAGTCTTCACATCCATCTGATGAATGTGCCAACCCATATGCGCTGAGAGAGCAAGGATGGTCCATATGGAAGAATATCGTGTGACAAGTGCAAAGGTTTCTTCATAATCAATCCCCTCAATCTGTGAGAAGCCCCGAGCAACAAATCTTCCCTTATACTTCTCGACGCTCCCATCAGCATCTTTCTTTACCTTGTAGATCCATCTTGATCCTACAAATACTTTTCCCACCGGCCTTGGAACAATTTCCCAAGCACTATTTCTGACAATGGAGTCATACTCCTCCACCATGGCATCTACCCATGTGGAATCCTCCACTGCTTCTTCAAAATAATATGGATCTGTCATGATACACTTGCTCATAAGAGCCTTGTATCTAATAAATCAGTCAGGTGACTGTCTCTGTCGATGCTATGATGTAGGGACTCCTAGATTCTTTGCCGCATCAAGCTTCAGTATCTCAACTTCTGTGGTACACTTTCTACCTTGTCTGATGTTTGGTTATGCATGAGTGGACTCCTCCACTCCATGAATCTCCTATTGTGGCTGATCCACATCCGGAGGCTCATGTTTCGGAACAAGCAGTGCCTTCACTGCATCCAAGTCTAGCTCCCTCTCAAGCATAACATGTGCAGCACCCATGATCATTCTGTTCTTCCTCTCTGTGACCCCATTATGTTATGGGTTATGAGGCGCTATGAGTTCTCTTTGAATTCCTTATTTGCTACAGAAGTCTTCGAATTCACCTGAGATATATTCACCACCATTATTGCTCCATAGAGCTTTCACTTGCTTCCACGACTCCTTCCCCACCAATTCTTTAAACTCACAGAACTTTGAGAATGTTTTTCTCTTATTCTGCATGAAGATGATCCAACATCTACAGGAATAGTCATCAAAAAATATAGCATAATACCTGTGTTTTGTTGTTGAAGCAACTGAGAAAGGTCCACACACGTTTGTGTGAATTCTCTCAAGGATCACCGAAGCACGATTCTCATTCTCATGAAACATGTTCTTCACAAACATAGCCATAGTACATCCCTAGCACTAATCTGACTGTGCAAGACTACCCTTGGGAATTCCAGTAGAAATATGTTGTAAAATATTCAAAGCGCCATGGTCAAGATGGCCCAATCTCCTGTGCCATAATTCGCCCTCATCTCGGCTCACCCTTTCTTCTTCTTTTCCCACCATTTCAATGCAGCCATCTACCTCCAGCTTGTAGAGATTCTTAACTCAAATCCCTATCTTCTTCATTTGACCCCTTGTTTTCTGTTGAAGGAAGGATTTTCCCTCACTGAAAACAACATCATAACCTTTGTCTTCCAAAATTGCGACCAAGACCAAGTTCTTCTTTAGACCTGGAACATGCATAACATCCTTCAACAAGAATGGATTACTGAACTCCCTCTCAAAGGTAATGGTCCCAATGCCGGTCGCACTGTATCGACCATCGTCGCCTATCTCTTTATGCATCTGGAGGTCCTCCAAGTCACTAAAAAACTCCTTGTCTCTCATCATATGGAAAGATGCACCACTATCAAGATACCACACTGATCCCATATAGCTTGAAACCAACCATGCGATGAAAGAGAAATAAAATTCAAATTGTGAGGCTAAGGCCTCTCCAGCTGCAGCTCTGGCAACCTTCTTGTTCTTCTTATTTTGTGGGCAGTTAGTGGTGAAATGGCCATGTTCGTGACAATGAAAACACTTCACTTTGGACAAATCATGCTTTGTCCCTTTAGCATTAGATTTTGAAGGAAATTTATTCCCCTTTCCTTTCCTTACTTTGGCAGCCAAAGTGCAATTCTCTTCATCTTCATTCTTCGATGAAGAGCCATCCCTGGTACCCCGCCTTATCTCCTCCTGCACAAGATCCGATCAAAGTCGCGCCCATCCTAACAGTTTCTCCCGCCTATTGATAGAGTCTTTGTAGCTATGCCAACTCTTCGGAAGCCCAAGGAGAGCCAAGCTCACCAATTCTTCATAATCAACAATAATCCCCACACTTCCTAGTTCATCTCTACAGTGGACAAACTTTGTGAGATATTTTGGAACACTATCGCCCTTCTCCATTTTTATTTTTCTAAACTTGTCTTTCAGTGGAAACTTCCTCTGGTCGCTACTACTTTGGAACAAATCTGTTAAATACTTCCACATTAAGAATGGAGTGGATTTCCCCTGAAGGCTAGACACAATATGGTCCTTCACACCTTCCAATAGAATTCTTCTTGTCTTTGCTATCTTCTTTTTCCATGCGTCAAGTAATGTAGCATCGCTAGATCCTGACTTAGGAACATCACTATCGATGAACTCCTTCAGTCCGTTATCCTCCAGCACCGCCTCCATCCTATCCTTCTAGGCTATGTTATTTGAGCTCCCATCAATGGAATAATCCAATCGCAACCCATTGAAAGACATTTCAATGTATACTCAACTTTTTCACCAAGAATTACCTGTAGCAAATTCGAATTGTCCACCAGCACAAACTCGACAATTCTTCGCAATTGCAATCTTCAAGAATTAACACTGCTCTGATACCATGTAGAAATTAGTATACACTAAGCATGCATACATCCATATTCCCCAGATCTCACAATATTTAACATCTTGAAAAATACAAAATAATTCCACTGTTAATATTTTGGGGAAAATTAATTGCAAACACATGTGAAGCATAAATAAAAACAATCGCACATAACACAATTGTTTAATAAGAAAGCTTGAAGTTGGAAACCCAAAATATCATATATTATGTATCATGGAGATCATGTAACAATCTCATACAAAGCTTAGTACATCAAGCTCTTAGTACAATCAATCGTCACACACTAGCATAGAAGAAATCTGCAAATCTATGCATCGATTTCTGCCCTCCTGCTAGCCCGCCTCCACTGTGCAATCCCTGCTGAAGAATAACTTTGAATGAATTCAAATTACCCTTGCCTTGACTGCAAAACTCAAATTTGGAACTCCAATGTGTGTGTGGTGGAATAAATCCATCACTATAGTTACAACAGATAGTCCATCTTTCCCTTTCACCTATCTCTCCACTAGGTCTCCATTGAAACTCCCATGCACTGTAGTTAATTGTTGTATTCTTCAACTGTTTAATAATGAGTTATTATTTTTGAGTTAATTAACTAATTAATTCACTCCACTCTCACTAATGTATCATTTAGTTATACTAGATACAACTAGCTCAACTGAGTTTAAGTCCATTAACTGAGTTACACTGAATAACAACTCCATGAACTACTGTTCCAACTCTATCATAACTTTTCCACTTCAGTTCTAACTGAGTCCTCCATGCATGAACCACCAGTAAACCCTAGGAATTACGTAATTCCTTCAGCCCACTGATTTTCCAAATCTGCTCACTGAAATTAGGTGCTCCAAGAGAATAAGTTGTTGTTTATTGTCGGATTATTATTAAGATTTAATAATAATCAACACTTCTATTTTTAGATCGATGATCTATAAATACACTTCTCCTAATATTATAAAAATATAATTTCATCTATTTTTCCAACTTGACCAACCATCCACAAATAGCATCCTGCAACTTCTGAAATATGATCACCATGTCTAGAAATAGACTTGCGCCAAAAATAGCCTGTGAGCCCACATAGTGAAGGTGACTCTTTTCACTAAGCTCATCATCTTGTTGAATCTCTACATTAGTGAGGAGACCACCTTTGAGTGAGGTTGCATATAAGAGTGGAAGGAGAAGTATGAGATAATCGAGTGGGTTCTTGATGCAATAGGGGTAGGAAACTATTACTTAGTCTTAAAATCGTATGAAAAATAAGACAATTGGGTTAAGCAAGTTGTGTCTTAAATTCATAAGAGATCAGTTCTTCTTGGAATGTTGTGCCTTAATAATTTTAAGGGGTTTGGTGCCTCGTGTGAGTGGGTTCTTACAAAAAAATTCATGTAACTTAGTAGGAGCTTTGATTAAAAAATATTAACTAACAGATTGGTGGCTTTTCACTTTTGGGTTCCTAAGTTAAATCCTTATTTCCATTTTTCTGTGCTTCCCATATTGATGATATATGTGTATGTGAATGATTTACTTTTTTTTCTCATGTCTTTATTCAATAATTCTCACATGCATGATTGCTAAATATAAAGAGAGAAAATAATTGGATCTAAAAATTGAAATTAGCAGTAATTACTGATTCGCCCCACCTCTTATTAGTTCCTTAGTCCAATAAAAACTTCTATCCCAAAACATGAGGTCATGCACATCCTTCTTTTGTACTACTTATCATATTAGAGTGCCCAAATATATGCAACAAAAAGCCATTTTAAGTAAATTCCAAGATGAGTATGTCCAAACATAATGGATGGGGAAATATCGCAAATTTTCCAAGCTGAGTATGTCCAAACGTAATGGATGGGGAAATATCCCAAATTTGTATGTACATCCCTTGGTGGTAGTATTCCTTTTTCCTCGAATTTAAATCAGCAAGTCCTTATTGAAACTTCATGAGATTATAAAGTGTCATGTTGGAAAGAAGATATTTAACATCAGAAATGAAGAAAGTGACGATACACCTTTTAATGTGATATAAAGTTAATTTTTTTTAATAATATTGAATTTTAATCTTCATTTTTAATTCATTGATATAAAACTGTTAGAGAACTAAAATTTTAAATGATTAAAAATATAAATTTAGATTGGTAATCATGTAATATAGTTACTCATTATTAAATCTGTATTACTACATTTTTATTATTTATGTTTTGATTAACAAATATTATTATTTTTACTAATAATCATCATATTTTTTACTAGAATTTGAAACTAATTATAACCATTTAACATTTTTATGTAGCTATTTATTACAATTTTGATCCACATATATTTATTATTATGTTGGATTAAAAATTGTTGTAAATTAACTAGTCCTTATAAATTTTCATTTTATATAATATATATAATAAATAAATAAAAAATACCCTATATATAATAAATTATGCATTAAAAAAACATAAATAAATATTTATATCTTGGAATCCTGTAGGATATGAAGTGCATGTAATAGAATAGAATTTAGTCATTTTTTACAATTGGGAGAGTCATTTGTTACAGGTTTTCAAATCATGAATCATAATGCTCATTTAAATAGGTAATCAATCACATGGAAATTTATTTTTACTATTTTAATAAAATTTTGAAAAAATGAAAGATAAACCATGCAACTGTAATTCTAACTATTTGTTTTTGTTACTAACATATTTAATAGCAAGAGATCCAAAAAAATATTTTTTTCAAAATAACTAACCAAATTTTTCATGGCTTGTTTTATTTAATATGATTTATAACATGAATGTGGTAAATAAATACCCTATTTATAAGAAATGATTCATTAAAAAACAAATATATAAATATTTATATCTTTTAATCTTGTGGGATATGAATTTTTTTTCTATATATGGATTTTCCTAATATTCCAAATAGTTTTTTATACCATTATCGCATCCTTTGTAAGACTATTCCTCACTTCTCCTTCCTATCCATATGAAATAAAAAGGTTAAGGTAAATAATATCCAAATAAAACTTCAAATAGGAACTCACGAGTAGTAGTGAAGAACACACTATTAGAAGAGTGTTGCGTATATACCAAATTTCTATCCAAAGTCTTCAGATTCTTTTGACTGTAATGACTCAAATGCTACACCAAAGTCATCTTAACTAATGTTGTATACCTCTTTAACTTCACGTCCATCTTCTCCAACAATTTAGTCTAAAATTCACTAACAAATTTTGTACCCGTATATAAAAATGTGGTCCTTGGTATCCCATATTTCTCCCATACCTATTCAAAGGGAACATTTTCCCCCTATTTCTTGCACATGGTAATTTTATGGGGCACCGAAATACACATCTTTTTGAACCTATAAACTACCATGAATAAGTAGTCATGTATCTTCTTATTTTTTCTTATTTTATAGATTCCATAAAAATTCTTTACTAATGATGAGTGGATATAGGTAAGAGATTGTATACACCTTGTTTCATATTACTAAGATCGTTGGTAGAACAAAAAAATTCATCCTCTTACAATCATGTATACATGTTCTTGCATGTTGTGCCAATACACATGTGTCTAGAACTTGGCCACTATTTTCCCTACACAAAAAAATCCTCATAACTTTGGTGGTGTCACCCTCTCTAGTTAACCACAATCACTCACCCTTACTAATGCATAACTTATCTAGCTAGAAGAGTAACCCATCATAGAAATGGTAGTCAACTATGTTGCCACCTTTGTGCACATGAACATGGCCCTACAACTATTGATACACCTCCTTAAAGTCCCCATCCTATGAATTTTACTCTTTGTACGAATCATGGGTGAATGACTTAGTGTGGATGAGTTTTCCCAAATTTGTGATATTTGATATTAGCGTCCTTTGTAGCATGTTGACCTACTTGTTATTGTGGCCCCTATTATACTATATCACTAATGCAACTGATATAGAAACCCCATCCCCTTATAATTTCTAAAGTATTATATATTAGTATGGGATTATAGCTACTACACTACCTCATCATCTCTGTGGAATACATTCTCTTTTCACATTAGGTGTTGTTTCTAGTTCTTGACATCTTGTATTGGGCCATAGAGCTCTTTGTTGTAGGTAAGTTAGCTTAGAATCGTCACATGAAATAATTCATAAAGTTAGGGTACAAGTATTCCTCCTTTCATCAAGATTACTCCCATAGTATAACCAGTCATGTCTGCCCCTTAAGGGAGGCTGAAAGTTTGGTAATTCTAGAACTGGTGCTTGAGCGATATTGTCCATTGAATGCTCAAAGGTCATCTACTAATATTTTCCCCACTCGGAATTGTTAGCACTGATATTTATGTTGTGGTATGTTATTGTTATTGTTGGAAATGAGGGAATTGAATTCCCTGAAGTTTTGTGTTGTCATAATGAAACTCCCAACCTTGAAACTTGTGACATTAAACCATTACAAATAAATAAAATAAATAAAAATAATAGTATTTCATTTGATCTGCTTAGATTTACTTCGTTACGAACAAACCATATTAATATATGATGCATAATATTTTATTAAATATTTATATTTTAATTAATTCTTATAAATAATATTATTGTATAATTTATAATATTGTAATATAATATGATAAATTATTGGTATAATATTATAATTTTTTTTCTAAATTAAATATGTAAATAACATTCTTCGTATTAAAAGCTGATAGTAGTATTTTATAAGATATTTGTATAAAATTATTATGTAATAATACATTTTTATAAGAAATTTTAATATTAATTGATTTGTTATAATTTATATTATTTTATTTTATATAACACTAAATCTATATAATATTTAAGTTCCTAGAGTACAGAAGATGATGTAGTGAGGAGAGCAGTGGAGAGTGAGGTTGCATAAAAGAGAGGAAATATCTCCGAGAGATAACCGAGGGAGTGATTTATGTTTTTGATGTAATAGTGGTAGGCCACTATTACTTTGTCTGAAAATAGTATGAAAAATAAGACAATTTCCTTAGAAGTATGCGTCCTACATTCATAAGAGAAAAATAAGACAATTGGTTTAAGAAGGTTGCGTCTTACATTCATAAGAGGAAAAATATGAAAATTGGCTTAAGAAGGTTGTGTCCTACATTCATAATAGGAAAAATAATAAAATGGTCTTAAGAAGGTTTCTTCCTACATTCCTAAGAGATCATTGCATCTTGGAATATTGTGGCTTGCTAATTTGAAGGGGTTTGGTGCCTCCTATGAGTGGGTGCTTACAAAAAAATTGATGTAACTCACTAGGAGCTTAGATTAAAAATTATTAACAAACATATTGGTGGCTTTTTTCTTGTGGGTTTCTGCATTAAATCCTTATGTCCATGTTTTTGTTCTTCCCGTATTGATAATATATGTATGTGAATTGTTACTGTGTTTCTCATCTGTTTAATTAATAATGCTCACACTAATGATTGCTAAATATAAAGAGTAAAATTAATTGGATCCAAAAGTTGAAATTACCAGAAACATGTAAAATCAATATTATTTTTTGGTTTCTTTGTTATATATATATATATATATATATATCCTAACATTTAAAAAATTTATTTTTGTTTTATCTTGTTTTATTCTTAAAAAAATATTCTAACATTTAAAAGAAGCTGAGATACTTAACAACTTACATTACACATATATATTAAATGGTTTTCGAATCATATTCTTCTCAATTTCAATATAAAATGGTTTTAGAGGTATACTTAAAGGGAAATATTATAAGAGAGTGCTCATAGTCAATGGGTACAATCAAATCATTGGTTGGATTGCTAAGGAAAATAAAAATGAGTAAAATCTTGAAGATATCCATGTATGCAAAAATTATGATCTAATTTTTATTTTAATTGTTTTATTACCTTTGAAGTCATAAGAAGGAGAAAAAAATAAATTTACAATTTCTTGTTGATTTTTTTGAATCAATGTTTGGGAAAGAAAATATGTGACTACTACAATTGAACTGTTTTCTTAATACTAATAGTATCTCTCTATGTAGAGAACGAACTTACTTATATTCCATCACATTCCAGAGTTTTTTATTCTGAGATTATTCGAAGTCCTAATGATAAACAATTAGATGATAAAATTGAAGAAGTGTTGTTTAGTTCTAAGCCTGAAAATGAACTGACTGATATAATACTAGACCTACAAAGACATGGTATTGACACATCTTCCTTAGTATAAAAAGAAGAGAAAGAAGAATTTTGGAAGATAGTCACATCAAATTTGTTGTTAGAGAGAGACTCATTTGAAAAATTAAGAGAGTTGGATCCTCTTGTTTTTCTGTTGAAATGAAATTCTACTATACCCTTTCCTGAATAGAGTTCATTTGTATCTAGACTTCAAATGCCACCTACACCATATCCTAAAAGTTCATCCTCATTTACTATTTTTTTAGAAAGTGAGTATTTAAGCTCATCTAGTGTTTTTTGACATAATGCAGTCCCTATTATCATGGCTATAGTTCCTTCTCCTGCTGGACCTCCAATTGTCCTTCATATTATCCTTCGTGACCTCCTAGATGGATAATCAACTATGATTAAAACCTTTGGGAATTAAGAGGAAATATTAGTTGGAGAACATATAGACCAATTTAATGATTTCAATCACCAAGAGGAGGTTCATCATGAGGATGTGAAAATGGGCTTATTTTTTCAAAGTTTCACTGGTGACGTAAGAAATGTTTTAAGGCTTTAACTCCAGCTAGGTAGTAGAATTGGGACGAGATACAATATTTTTTTTGAAAATTTTGGGGAGAAAGGTAAATCATGTTCAAGCTCTAAGTGAGTATAAAAATTTCAAAAGAGCCTTAGATGAATCTGTCCATGACCTTTCTAAGAGTTTTAACAAGGTCTATAACTCCATACCTTCTCATATTAAAGCTCCCCCAAGAGCTGTCCAATTACACTATGTAGAAGCATTCGATTATGAGTTTTCCATATTGTTAAGGGAAAAAGAGTTTGCTTATTTGGATGACATAAAAAATGATGCAGTGAAAGTTGAGGTGAACATGACAGCAACAAAGAGGTCTAATGTGGGTAAGAAAAAATTAAAAGAAGAGGAGAAGCCTTCTTCATCCTCAGATGCTAATTTTGATTCCATGATGAATACCATGGAGAAAATTATGGATATAATTTTTTTGGTGCCTCTCCTTTGCCTCATGCACAACAAGAGACATATATCAAAAATCCCCAATTTAGAAGACCTCAAATTCGGCAAAGACAGAGAGAAAATAGGAATCAGTCTGACACAGAAGCGAGACATCCTTTTGAGAAGAATTTACTTCATAAAGAGGAAACACAACCTATTTTCCTAGAGGATATTATTCATTTCTTCGATGAAGATATGTCTGGGATGTTTCTAAATAAATAGGAGCATGATGAGTCTATTCATGATGTGGAGGGAAGAGAGGGAGCTAGTCCAGTTGTGAGGATAGAATATTTAAGTTCCTAGAGTAGAGAATATGATGTAGTGAGGATACCATTAGAGAGTGAGGTTGCATAGATGAGAGGAAGGATATGTATGAGATAATTGAGTGGTTTATTTATGTTTTTGATGTAATAGGGGTAGGAAACTATTACTTAGTCTGAAAATCGTATGAAAATTAAGACAATTGGTTTAAGAAAGTTGTGTCCTACATTCTTAAGAGATTAGTGCCTTTTGGAAAGTTGTGCCTTTCTAATTTGAAGGGGTTTGGTGCCTTGTGTGAGTGGATGCTTACAAATAAATAGATGTACCTTAGTAGCATCTTAGATTAAAATATACTAACTAACAAATTGGGGAATTTTCGCTTTTGGGTTTGCACGTTAAATCCTTATGTCCATTTTTTTGTGCTTCCCGTATCGATGATATGTGTGTATGTGAGTGATTTACTTTGTTTCTCATTTATTTATTTAGTAATTCTCACATGAATAATTTCTAATAGAAAGAGCGAAAAGAATTGGATCAGAAAATTTAAATTAGCACTAATTACTCATTCACCCCACCTCTTAGTAGTTCCTTACTGCAACAAAAACTTATAGCCCAAAATATGAGGTCATGCACATCCTTCTTTTGTGGTACTTATTGTATTAGAGTGCCCAAAAATATGCAACAAAAGGCCACTTGAAGTAAATTCCAGGATGAGTATGTTGAAGCGTAATGGATGGGGAAATATCCCATATTTATATGTACATCCCTTCGTGGTATTATTGTTGTTTCCTCACATTTCTAGAATAGATAAGTACTTTTTATGTTGGTCATATTTTATTATTTCCATGAGTGAGTCCTTGTTGAAACTTCATGAGATTATAAAGTTTCATGTTGGAAAGAAGATAGTTAACAACATAAAGAAAGAAAGTGAGCATACACCTTTTAATGTGATATAATTTTTGTTTTTTAATAAAACTGAGTTTTAATCTCCATTTTTAATTCATTGATATAAAAATTGTTAGAGAACTAAATTTTTTAATTTAATCTGATATAAAGTTATTTTTTTTTTAATAATATTGAATTTTAATCTCCACTTTTAATTCATTGATATAAAAATTGTTAGAGAACTAATTTTTTTAATTATTAAAAATATAAATTTAAGTGGTAATCATGTAAAATAGTTACTCTTTATTAAATATACGTTGCTACATTTTTATTATTTATGTTTTGATTAATAAATATTATTATTTTTATTAATCATCATCATATTATTTACTAGATTTTGAAACTAATTATAATCATTTAAGAGTTTGATGTAGCTATTTATTATAATTTGGATACATATATATTTATTGTTATATTAGATTAAATTTTTTTGTAAATTAACTAATGGTTATTAATTTGAATTTTATATAATATATATAATAAAAAATATACCCTATATATAATAAATTATTCATTAAAAAAACATAAATAAATTTTTTATATCTTTGAATCGGGTAAGATATCAAGTGCATGTAATAGAATAAAATTTAGTTATTGTTTTACAGTTGGGAGAGTCACTTGTTATGTGTTTTCAAATCATTAATCATAATTCACGTCTAAATAGGTAATCAATCACATGGAAATTTATTTTTACTACTATAAAATTTTGAAAAAATGAAAGGTAAACCACGAATGTAATTCTAATTTTTTTTTTTTGGTTACTGACATCTTTAATACCAAGAGATCCCAAAAAATATTTTTTTCAAGATAACTAACCAAATATTTTATGGCTTGTTTTATCGAATACAATTTAGAACATGAATATTGTAAATAAATACCCTATTTATTATAAATGATGTATTAAAAAGCATATAGATAAATATTTATATCTTTTAATCTTGTAGGATGTGAATTTTTTGTTCTATATGTGGATGTTCCTATTATTCCCAATAATTTTTTATACCATTAATGCATCCCTTCTAAGACCATTTCTCACTTCTCCTTACTATCCATATGAAATACAAAGGTTAAGGTAAATAATATCAAAATAAAACTTCAAATAGGCACTCACGAGTAGTAGTGCAGAACACACTATTAGAAGAGTGTTGTGCATATACCAGATTTATATCCTAAGTCTTCAGATTATTTTGGCTATAATGACTCAAATGCTACACCAAAGTCATCTTAACTAATGTTGTATACCTCTTTAACTTCATGTCCATCTTCTCCCACAATTTAGTCCAAAATTCACTAACAAATTTTGTACCCATATATAAAAAAGTGGTCCTTGGTATCCCATAGTGCACCCATACCTATTCAAAGGAAACATTTGCCCCCTATTTGTTGCACATGGTCATTCTATGGGGCATTGAAACACACATATTGTTCAGCCTATAAACTACCATCAATAAGTAGTCATGTATCTTCTTATTTTTTCTTAAACCTCTTATAGATTCCATGGAAATTCTTTACTAATGATGAGTGGATATATGTAAGAGATTATATAGACCTTTTTTCTTATTAATAAGATTGTTGTTAGAAGAAAACATGCATCCTCTTATGATCATGTATACATGCTCTTGCATGTTGTGCTAATACACATGCACCTACAGGTTGGCCACTATTTTCTGTACACCAAAATGTCCTCAAACTTTGGAGGTGTCACCCTTTCTGGTTAACCACAATCACTCACCCTTATTAATGCATAACTTATTTAGTTAGAATAGTAACCCATTGTAGAAATGGTAGTCAAATATGTTGTCACCATTATGCACATGAGCATGGATTTGCAACTTTTGATACCCCTCCTTAAAGTCTCCATCCTATGAATATCACTCTTTCTATGCATCATAGGTGAATGGATCGATGTGGATGAGATTTCCAAAATTTGTGATATTTGATATCAGCGTCCCTTCTGGCATGTTGACCGACTTGTTATTGTGGCCCCTATTATACTATATCACTAATGCAACTGATAAAGAAACCCCATCCACTTATAATGTCTAATGTATTGTAGATTAGTATGGGGTTATAGCTACTACACTACCTCATCATCTTTGTGAAATACATTCTCTTTTCACATCAAGTATTGTTTCTAGTTCTTCGCATATTTCATTGGGCCATAGAGCTCTTTGTTGTATGTAAGTTAGTTTAGAACCATCAAATGAAATAATTCATAACAGCATTGTAGAAGTATTACTCCTTTCATCAAGAGTACTCCCATAGTATAACCACTCATGTCTTCCCCTTAAGGGAGGCTGAAATATTTGTAATTCTAGCACTAGTGCTAGAGCGATATTGTCCATTGAATCCTCAAAGGTCATCTACTAACATTTTCCCCACTCGAAATTGTTAGCACTCATTTCTATGGTGTGGTGTGTTATTGCTATTGTTGGAAATGAGGGATTTCAATTCCCTCAAGTGTTGCGTTGAAACAATGAAACTCCCAACCTTTAAACTTGTCACATTAAACCATTACAAATAAATAAATAAAATTATAAAATTAATATTTCATTTGCTCCGCTTAGATTTACAACGTTACGAACAAAAGCATATTAATATATGATACATAATATTTCATAAAATAGTTATATTATAATTAAATCTTATAAATAATATTATTGTATAATTTATAATATTGTAATTTAATAAAATAAATTATTGGTATAAAATTATAAATTGTTTTTTTGAAATTAAATATGTAAATAACATTCTTCATATTAAAAGATGATAGCTAGTATTTTAGAATATATTTGTATAAAATTTATTATGTAGTAATAAATTTTTATAAGAAATTTTAAGATTAATTGATTTATTAAAATTTATATTATTTTAGTTTATATAACACTAATTCTATAGAATAGTCAAGTTCCAAGAGTAGAGAAGATGATGTAGTGAGGAGACCGGTTGAGAGTGAGGTTGCATAAAAGAGAGGAAGGATGTTTAAGAGATAATCGAGTGGGTTATTTATGTTTTTGATGTAATAGGGGTAGGCCACTATTACTTAGTCTAAAAATCATATGAAGAATAAGATAATTGACTTAAGAAGGTTGCGTCCTACATTCATAAGAGGAAAAATAAGACAACTGACTTAAGAATGTTTCGCCCTACATTCATAACAGGAAAAATAAGACAATTGGCTTAAGAAGGTCGTTTTCTACATTCATAAGAGGAAAAATAAGACAATTGGCTTAAGAAGGTTGCGTCGTACATTCATAACAGATCACTGCATCTTGGAATGTTGTGGCTTGCTAATTTGAAGGGGTTTGGTGCCTCTTGTGAGTAGGTGCTTACAAAAAAATTGTTGTAACTCAGTAGGAGCTTAGATTAAAAAATATTAACAACCATATTGGTGGCTTTTTTCTTGTGGGTTTCCACATTAAATATTTATGTCCATGTTTTTGTTCTTCCCGTATTGATAATATTTGTATGTGAATTATTACTCTGTTTCTCATGTCTTTAATTAATAATGCTCACACTTATGATTGCTAAATATAAAGAGTAAAAATAATTCTATCCAAAAGTTGAAATTACCAAAAACAGGTAAAGCCAATATTATTTTTTGGTTACTTATATATATATATATATATATATATATATATATATATATATATATTTCTAACATTTAAAAAATATATTTTGGTTTAGCTTGTTTCTTTCTTAAAAAATTTTCTAACATTTAGAAGAAGTTGAGATACTTAAAAATTTACATTACACATATATATTAAATGGTTTTGGAATCATATTCTTCTGAATTTGAATATAAAATGGTTTTGGAGATATATTTAAAGGGAAATATTCTAATAGAGTGCTCATAGTCAATTGATACAATCAAATCATCGGCTAGATTGTTAAGGAAAATAAAAATGAGTAAAATCTTGAAGATATCAATGTATACACAAATTATGATATAAGTTGTATTTGCACTGTTTTATTACCTTTGAAGTCATAGTAAAGAGAAAAATCTAAATTTCCAATTTCTTGTTAATTTTTTTGAATCAATGCTTGGGAAAGAAAATATGTGACTACTACAATTGAACAGTCTTATTAATAATAATAGTATTTATCTCTGTAGAGAATGAACTGACTGATATTCCATGACATTCCAGATTTTTTTTCTCTGAGATTATTCGAAGCCCTGAATATAAAAATTTTGATGATAAAATTTAAGAAGTGTTGTTTAGTTCTAAGATTGAAAATGAATTGACTGATATAATACTACACCTAGAAAGACTAGGTATTGACACATCTTCCTTAATATCAAAAGAATAGAAATAAGAATTCCAAAACATAGTCACATCAAAGTTGTTGTTAGAAAGAGATTCATTTGAAAAAATTAAGAGAGTTAGATCCTTTTGATTTTTTGTTGAAACGAAAGTCTGGTATACCCTTTCCTGAATGGAGTTCATTTGTATATAGACTTCAAATACCACCTACACCATATCCTAAAACGTCATCCTCAGTTAGTGTATTTTTCTTTTAATTCAGAATTTAAGCTCATATACTACTTTCCCACATATCGCAATCCCTATTATCATGGATGGAATTCCTCCTCCTACTGGACTTGGAAGATATGCTCCAATTTTCCTTACTTTTATCCTTCACAACATCTTAGATGGATAATAAACTAGGATTAAAACATTTGGGAATGAAGATGAAATATCAGTTGAAGAACATGTATACCAATTTATTGACTTCATTGATCGAGATGAGGTGCATCATGAGGATGTGAAAATGAGGTTATTTTCCCAAAGTTTCACTAGTGACATAAGAAATATATTAATGCTTTAGCTACAACTAGTTTGCAGAATTGGAACCAGTTAGAAGATAATTTTTTGAAAAATTGGTGGAGAAAGGTAAATCATATTCAAGCTCTAACTGAGTATAAAAATTTGAAAAGAGCTTTAGCTGAATCTGTCAGTGAATTTTCTAAGACATTTAAAAAAGGTCTATAACTCCATACCTTCTCATATTAAACCTCCCCCAGGAGCTGCCCTACTACACTATGTAGAAGCATTTGATTATGAGTTTTCCAAGTTTTTAAGGGAAATAGAGTCTGGTTCTTTGGATGACATGCAGAATGATGAAGTGAAATTTGAGGTGAACATAGCACCAACCAAGAGACCTAATATGGGTAGGAAAAAATAAAAATAAGAGGAGAACCCTTCTTCATCCTCAGATGCTAAGTTTGATTCCATGATGAGGACCATGGAGAAAATTATGGATAGACATGTTTTTGGAGCCAGACCTTTGCCTCATCCACAACAAGAGAGACATATCAGAATCCCCAATTTAGGAGACCTAAAATTTGGCAAATATGGATAGAAAATAGGAATCAGACTGACACACAAGTGAGACTTCCTTTTTAGTAGAATTTACTTGATGAAGAGGAAACACAACCTGATTTTCTAGAGGATATTATTAATTTCTTAGAGGAATATATGCCTGCGATATTTCTAACTAAAGAGGAGCATGATGAGTCTAGTGATGATGTGGAGGGAAGAGAGGGAGCTACTGTAGTTGTGAGGATAAAATAGTTCAGTTCCTAGAGTAGAGAAGATAATGTAGTGAGGAGACCATTAGAGAGTGAGGTTGCATAGAAGAGAGCAAGGATTTGTATGAGATAATTGAGCGTGTTCTTTATTTTTTTGGTGTAATAGGGGTAGGAAAATATTACTTATTCTAAAAATTGTGTGCAACGTAAGACTGTTGTCTTAAGCAAGTTGTGTCCTACATTCATAAGAGATCAGTGATTCTTGGAAAGTTGTGCCTTGGTAATTTGAAGGGGTTTGGTGCCTCGTGTGAGTGGGTGCTTACATATAAATTTATGTACCTCGGTAGGAGCTTAGGTTAAAAAATATTCACTAACATATTGGGGGATTTTTTCTTTTGAGTTTCCATGTTCAATCGTTATGTCCATGTTTATGTGCTTCTGATATCGATGATATGTGTGTATGCGAATTATTTACTTTGTTTCTCATGTCTTTATTTAATAATTCTCACATGAATGATTGCTAAATATAAAGAGCGAAAAGAATTGGATCAGAAAATTGAAATTAGCACTAATTACTGATACACCCCACCTCTTTGTAGTTCCTTAGTCCAAAAAAAACCTTCTAGCCCAAAATATGAGGTCATGCACATCCTTCTTTTGTAGTAATTATCATATTAGAGTGCCCAAAATTATGCAACAAAAGGCCACTTCAGTAAATTCCAAGATGTTTATGTCGAAACGTAATGAATGGGGAAATATCCCATATTTATATGTACATCCCTTCATGGTAATATTCTTGTTTCGTTGCATTTCTAGAAGAGATAAGTACCCTTTATTTTGGTCATATTTTATTATTTCCACGAGCGAGTCCTTATTGAAACTTCATGAGATTATAAAGTTTCATGTTGGAAAGAAGATATTTAACATAAAAAACGAAGAAAGTGGGCGTACACCTTTTAATGTGATATAAAGTTAATTATATGAATTTTAATCTCCATTTTGAATTCATTGATATAAAAATTCTTAGAGAACTAAATTTTTTAATTTAATGGGATATAAAGGTATTTTTTATTAATAATATTGAATTTTAATCTCCATTTTTAATTCATTCATATAAAAATTGTAAGAGAACTAATTTTTTTAATTACTAAAAAGATAAATTTAGGTTGGTAAGCATGTAATATAGTTACTCGTTATTAAGCATATATTACTAATTTTTTATTATCTATGTTTTGATTAATAAATATTATTATTTTTATTATTAATCATCATATTATTTACTATATTTTGAAACTAATTATAATGATTTAACAGTTCGATGTAACTAATTGTTGTAAATTAACTGCTTCTTATTAATTTGCATTTTATATAATATATATAATAAATTAAAAAAATACCCTATATATAATAAATTATGAATTAAAAAAATATAAATAAATATTTATATCTTTGAATCATGTAAGATATGAAGTGCATGTAATAGAATAAAATTTATTTATTGTTTTACAATTGGGAGAGTCACTTCTTATGTTTTTTCAAATCATTAAGAATAATGCTCATCTAAATAGGTAATCAATCACATGGAAATTTATTTTTACTATTTTGACAAAATTTTGAAGAAATGGAAAATAAAATATACAATTGTAATTATAACGATTTGTTTTTGTAACTAACAACTTTAATTGCAACAGATTCCAAAAAATATTTTTTTCAAGATAACTAACCAAATATTGTATGGCTTGTTTTATTGAATATGATTTAGAACATGAATATGGTATATAAATACCCTATTTATAATAAATTATGCATTAAAAAACACATAAATAAATATGTATATCTTTCAATCTTGTAGGATGTGAATTTTTTTTCTATATGTGGATTTTCCTAATATTCCTAGTAGTTTTTTATACCATTAACGCATCCCTCGTAAGACCATTCCACACTTATCCTTGCTATCCATATGAAATACAAATATAATCTCTTACAAATATCCAAATAAAACTTGAAATAGGCACTCTGGAGTTGTAGTGCAGAACACACTATTAGAAGAGTGTTGTGTATATGACAAATTTCAATCTGAAGTCTTTAGATTATTTTTACGGTAAGGACTCAAATGCTACACCAGAGCCATCTTAACCTATTTTGTATACCTCTTTAACTTCATGTCCATCTTCTCCCACAATTTAGTCCAAAATTAACTAACAAATTTTGTACCGATATATAAAAATGTGGTCCTTGGTATCTCATAGTGCACCGATACCTATTCAAAGGAAACATTTCCCCCCTATTTCCTGCACATGGTCATTTTATGGAGCATCAAAACCCACATCTTGTTGAACCTATAAACTACCATGAATAAGTAGTAATGTATCTTCGTATTTCTTCTTAAACGTCTTATAGATTCCATAGAAATTCTTTACTACCGATGAGTGGATATAGGTAATAGATTATATACACCTTGTTTGGTATTACTAATATTGTTGGTAGAACAAAACATGCATCCTCTTAAAATCATGTATACATGTTCTTTCATGTTTTGCAAATACACATGCGTCTACAAGTTGACCACTATTTTCACTACACCAAAATGTCGGTCTCACCCTCTCTAGTTAACCACAATCTCTCACCCTTATTAATGCATAACTTAATTAGCTATAAGAGAAACCCATCGTAGAAATTGTAGTAAACTATGTTGTCACCATTGTGCACATGAACATGGCTCTGAAACTATGGATACACCTCCTTAAAGTCCGCATCCTATGAATCTCACTACTTGTATGCATCATGGGTGAATGGCTTTACGTGCATGAGATTTCCAAGAGTTGTGATATTTGATATCATCATCCTTTCCAGCATGTTGAACTACTTGTTATTGTGGCCCCTATTATACTATATCACTAATGCAACTGATATAGAAACCCCATCCACTTGTAATGTCTAATGTATTGTAGATTAGTATGAGATTATAAGTACTATGCTACCTCATCATCTCTGTGGGATACATTCTCTTTTCGCATTGGGTTTTTTTTCTAGTTCTTCACATCTTGCATTGGACCATAGAGCTCTTTGTTGTATGTAAGTTAGTTTAGAACTGTCATATGAAATAGTTCATAAGGGTAGTGTATAAGTATTCCTAGAGTAGAGAAGATGATGTAGTGAGGAGACCAATGGAGAGTGAGGTTGCATAAAAGAGAGGAAGGATAATTCTAGAAGACTGTCACATCAAAGCTGTTGTTAGAGAGAGAGTCATTTGAAAAATTGAGAGTTGGATCCTTTCAAGTTTTTGTTGAAACAAAAGTCTGCTATACCCTTTCCTAAATTGATTTCATTTGTATCTAGACTTCAAATATCAACTACAACATATCATAAAACTTCGTCCTCATTTACCGTTTTTTAAAAAGTCAGAATTCAAGCTCATCTATTGCTTTTCCAAATATCACAGTCCCTGTTGTCATGGCTGGAGTTCCTCCTCCTACTGGACCTACAATATATGCTCCACTTTTCCTTTACGATGTACTTTATGACCTCCGATATGAATAATTGACTAGGGTTAAGGCCTTTGGGAATGAAGAGGAAATATCAGCTGAAGAACATGTAGACAAATTTAATGGTTTCATTGACTGAGAGGATGTGCATCATGAGGATGTGAAAATGAGGTTATTTGCTCAAAGTTTCACTGCTCATGTAAGACAAGATTTTAAGACTTTATCTCCAACTAGTTTGCAGAATTGGGACCAGTTAGAAGATAGTTTCTTGACAAAGTGGTGGAGCAAGGTAAATCATGTTCAAGCTCTAACTGAGTATAAAAAATTGAAAAGAGCCTTAGATGAATCTTTCCAAATCTTTTCTAAGAGATTTAACAAGGTCTATAACTCCATACCTTCTCATATTAAACCTCCCCCACGAGCTGCCCAATTACATTATGTAGAAGCATTTGATAATGACTTTTCCATCTTGTTAAGGGAAAGAGAGTCTTCTTCTTTGTATGACATGCAAAATGATGCAGTGAAAGTAGTTCCTTAGTCCAACAAAAACTTCTAGCCCAAAATATGAGGTCATGCACATCCTTCTTTTGTAGTACTTGTCATATTAGAGTGCCCAAAAATATGCAACAAAAGGCCACTTGAAGTAAATTCCAAGATGACTATGTTGAAACTTAATGGATAGGGAAATATCCCATATTTATATGTACATCCCTTCGTGGTAGAAATCTTGTTTCCTCACATTTCTAGAATAGATAAGTACTCTTTATGTTGGTCATATTTTATTATTTCCTTGAGCGATTCCTTAATGAAAATTCATGAGATGATAAAGTTTCATGTCTGAAATAAGATATTTAACATCAGAAATGAAGAAAGAGAAATGAAGAAAGTGAGCATACACCGAGGGTACACCTTTTAATGTGATGGAGAGTTTTTTTTTTTAATAATAACAATTTTAATTTTATTTGATATAAAAATTGTTAGAGGACTAAAATTTTTAATTATTAAAAGGATAAATATAGATTGGTAATCATGTAATATAGTTACTCATTATTAAATATACATTACTACGTTTTAATTACTTATATTTTGAATAATGAATTAATTTTATTAATCATCACATTATTTACTAGATTTTGAAACTAATTAATTATAATCATTAAACAGTTTGATGTAGCTATTTATTACAATTTGGATCCATATATATATATTTATTATTATATTAGCTTAAAAATTGTTGTAAATTAACTACTTATTAATTTTTTTTTTATATAATATATATAATAAATTAAAAAAGATACCCTATATATAATAAATCATGCATTAAAAAAAGATAAATAAATATTTATATCTTTGAATAGTATAAGATATGATGTGCATATAATACAATAAAATTTAGTTATTGTTTTACATTTGGGAGAGTCACTTCTTATATGTTTTTAAATCATTAATCATAATGGTCGTCTAAATAGGTAATCAATCACATGGAAATTTATTTTTACTATTTTGATAAAATTTTGAAAAAAATGAAAGATAAACTACACAAGTGTAATTGTAACTATATGTTTTTGTTACTAACATCTTTAATTGTAACCATTTGTTTTTGTTGCTAACATCTTTAATAGAAGAAGATCCCAAAAAATATGTTTTTCACGGTAACTAACTAAATATTTTATGCCTAGTTTTATTTAATATGATTTATAACATGAATATGATAAATAAATACCTTATTTATAATAGTCAGCCATTGCTTCACTCTCCCTTCTCTATTACATTTATATAAATAATGAAAAACA
>JAXQQM020088718.1:0-33391 GCA_034641835.2 Pinus albicaulis
AATCTTTGGTCTATAGACCTCAAGAAACGAATTATTTAGTTTGATTTAAAATTTTATTCCTATGCTCAAAAAGCTTGGAGAGAAGCCTCCTAAGCTCACTATAATTTTGACATCTTAAAAGGCTAGGAAGGTTAGTATTGCAACAGAGATTATGAAATTGAGATATAAAACTAGAGGGGTTGTCACAAGCTCAAGTGGAACTATAGCATTCAGAAAAGAATTAATGGAGGGTGGAAAGCTTATTTTCATCTTGAAAATAATTGTAAAGTAGCAAACCTTGTGATGTGGGATAAAAAGAAGCTCCTCTTTGAAACTTTAGTCACCCATGTTATCTTGTATGGATGTGAGGTTTCCTAGAGAAAGATTGAGCAAGTTGTGAGGTTTGGGGCTGCAGCATCTCTATTGAGCAAGCAAATCGAGAATTTTTTGAGAATCCTGGAGAAAGATTGAGAAAATCCAGAAGCATTTTATAACGTATAACCTCAAAATTAAAAGAAATACACCCTATCCTATTCTCTTATAGAAGTGGGTCTTTTCCCTATAACATGGGAGACCATAGACTTCCTAAGCTAGCTTTAAATTCTACCCAAAACCACCTAAGGCTCAAACGAGTTTGGTATAAAGATAACCTCAAAATTAAAAGCAATACACCCTATCCTATTCTCTTATAGAAGTGGGTTTCCCCTATAACATGGTAGACCATAGACTTCCTAAGCTTGCTTTAAATTCCTGCCAAAACCACCTAAGGCGCAAATGAGGTTGGTATAAAGATAACCTCAAAATTAAAAGCAATACACCCTATCCTATTCTCTTATAGAAGTGGGTCTTTCCCCTATAACATGGGATACCATGGACTTCCTAAGCTAGATTTAAATTCCAGCCAAAACCACCTAAGGATCAAACAAGGTTGGTATAAAGATACTAGGGCCTCATTAAACCATTGGGAGATCGACAAAAATGTTGCATTGCAAATATTAATAACATTAAAAATATTTTTACTTCTAATTTTAAAGAGAAAATGTGGTGTGAGAAAGATTTAGAGGCTAAAAGATAATTAAGATATTATAAGGACGTCATCAACACTACTTTATAAGATCAAAAGTATCTCTCTATTTTAACTATCTCAAAGAAAAAACAGCCAAGATAAGAACGAACTCTCATGAACTCCATAGTGAAACTGGTCGTTGGGAAGTTCCTAAAACACCACAGGTGGAAAGGATCTACCATCTCTATGAAAATATGAGCATTGAAGATGAAAATTACTTCCTCTTAGAGTGCCCTGCATACACCCACATTAGATCTGAGTTTCATAATATTTATTGCAGTACCAACCTTCCTATCCTTTTAACATGTCAAAATTATAGTGAGCTCAGGACGCTTCTCTCTAAGCTCTTTGAGCATAGGAGTACAATTTTAAAACAAACTAAATAATTTGTTTCATTAGGTCCGATAGACCAAAGTTTCGTCTCAGTGGACGTTAACCACCATCATCATCATCATTACTATTTTTCTTTTCCTATAATTAATTTATCCATATATTACCGTATGTATATATATATATACACTATCCACACAGGTACAACTTTAAATATTTTTCTTATAACATGATAACAATTAATACTTTTTGGAAATCTCATCATTACCTTATAAAAAGCTATGATAAAATATTTACATATAATAAACTTATGATTTTAGGGATATTAATCCGTGTAGGACCGTAGTACATAGTTATAAAAGTCACATCTCCTAGATTTTGTACTCTAAAGATTGGTTTTGATTGCTATGGATTACAATGGCATTGAATTTTAAATATAAATCATACGTTTTGCTATGGTGCGAATCTGTTTCACTTAACATATATACTCCTTGGTTTCTGCCCATCACAATTTGGAAACACCTAACCGGAGGCTCAGGCATTAATTACCACAGTTATCTGCATTGTTTAATCCACCGCATCTAGTCCATCAGATTCCTGAACCCTAAATCCAACGGAGGGGAGGAGATCTGGGGAGGTTAGGGTAACCAACCACCCCCTGTCCCGTCTCTCAACCTCATTCTTTTGTCATCACCATTGTTAGCCAGGCTTTGCAGCCTCTCTTTTCTTTTCTCCATTAACACCTTTGTAACTCAGTCTTTATGGTTGTTGGAGGTCCCGTCCTTCGTCATATTCTGAATGCGTTCAGTATTTATAGTTACTGGAGCTCTCATCCTTCGTCATGTTGTGACTATGTTTACTTTCAACAGGTAAGCTCTTCCACAATATCTTGTAAAGTTTGGTAATGTGATGTGTTTATGTTCTAAGGTTTCATTCATTACCCCAGCAATAGAACTATGTGTTTTAGGTTTATTTTATTTGATATATATGGTGATTGTGTTAATTCGAATCCACATTCTTGGAAGGTCTTTTTGAACCATTTCCCCACTGTCAGAGTTTTTGTTTCGTCACCATGGAGTTTCTCTGGCACTATGGTGCAACAACGATTGGTTTTTAACTTCCTTTGGTCAAGTGAAAATGGAGAATGGTCAAGACAAGCCATAACCAAGTAGGTAACCATTTTGTGCCCTATTTTTGGATTTGTTTGAATCAGTTTCTTCCAATTGAACTGGTAATTTATTCCTAAGTTATTTCCAGGATTATAAGCTTGGTTTTATTGTCTGCTAATATCAACCTCATTGTGTTTTCTTTTCGTCTCAGGCTCAGCTCAGACCGATGATGCGTAACAGAGATATGGGTTCGACTCTACACCACCGCTCTAAATTCATGGGTAAGCCCATACTCCCTAATGCACTCTTTTTCATTTTTTCACGATTCTGTTTTGTTGAGGGTAAAACCCTCCTTGTGTGCAGGGCGCCATATGGACTTGGATGTGCCTGCATGCAAGAGTCTTACTTCCCCAGTTTCTTGATGTTCAATTAGGGTTGGCGTGTTGGTTATTTACTTGAACTTGGTTCGAGATGGCTCCGTTATGGTTTATAATTTTTGTATCGACTGTTCCTTTCGGAACTCAAGGCTTTCAAGCCTGTAACTTGTTTATTTTGACAGTTTAGTAATTTTAAATGTACTATTTGAGATTCAAAATTTTGGGTCCTGTATTTTGGTTAAGAATCTTCATTGAGAAATTGTTACATTTCTTCATTCTAATTTTTTAGTTATTTTCCCCTTTTTTTTAGTAATATGTAATGGTAGACACAGATTAGTCTCACTTCCTCCACTTGAGGGTTTATGTTTTTAGTGGGAAGATTCTAGATTTCATAATGTTAAACCAACTCGTCTATATATTTATAAGTGATACTATTTACCTCCATTAACTTTGTTATGTATTGTTTCGAGTTTCTATATAAATTCTCCTGCACATGGTTTTCTTTATCCATTTCTAGTTAGATAATAAATGTACACATAGATTTCAAAGCCTTCATTATTTTCTATTTATTTCAAATGTATGCTACAGCAAGTTGGATGTGGAAATGGCTAGAGGACCATGACCCATGCCTTGTCTCCACGAGGCTTGACACTAAACCTCTGTTCCTCAATAGATTGATTTATTTTACTTTAGACATCTTTCTTATCTATTCCAACTCTGTAACCTTCTTTCCGGTATTTAATGGATTTTAGACAGAATGAAGATAATCGTTTTCTATCTAATTAAATAAGATAGATTTTGTAATACTACTCGCTGCATTTTATTTCTATGTTCTATGGAATATAATATTCCTGTAAGAAATCTAAGCTTGCAGTATTATTTTGTTCCTTCGTGTATCACATATAATAGTTTACATTTATGTACTTCTATTTTCCAGTTTTTTCATCTTCTAAATTAAAGAAAGGATGTTCACTGTACTATTTGACAATGTAAATCAAGAATCATAAACAGAATAGTAAAAATCAAGTCATTCACATTTTATTTCTTAAACTGTTACTTTCATAACGAAATAAACAAACAAAAAATTACTTAACTATGTAATTTTCTTTCCCGGTAACTGATGGTTCTGCCCAACCTTCAGAAAGGAAATCATGTCCTCTGCTCCCCTCGTGCTCCTCTCCAGAGCCTTTGGTAGGTGACAATATTAATTAGAATATAGGCCCCAGGATTACAATCTAGCCTATACTTCTCTAGGTTTTCATAGCTCCACTGGTTTCCTACCAGCACTACAAAACTCTTATCAACATACTGTTGTTAACTCTCAGCATCTTTCTGAATAGAACCCCTTCCCTCCTTCAGGTTTTCCATTTTATCCTTTTTGGGAAGTAACTGTCAGAAACTGTCTCTACTTTTTACTCTGGAATCTTGGAATCATTTACCATTCAGTTAAATCCTTTTTACTCGGGATAATTATCAATTTTATTTTATTTATAAATAAACTTAAGTTTCAAATGTATCATAAAATTTTGTCAAACATAATTAACACAAAACAGGGTGTTACATATTCCCCCTCTAAGGTAAATACCATCCCCGATGTTACTTAATAATTGAAATAGTCCAGGATATGCTTCTCTAATGAAATTTTCTTCTTCCCAGTTAGCCTCCTCTGGGCTAAAGTGCTTCCATTGCACCTTAACTTAGGAGATGACTCGCCTCTGAAGGGTTCTTTCTCTTTGATTGAGAATACACTGAGGCTCTACGAGAAACTCGCCTTCTGTGTAATATTCCCAAATGGGAAAAGTAGGAATATAGTGCATAAACATGGAAATAGTAGTGTATAACATCACATCAAAATATGAGACCAATATGGAGCCTTCTAATTAGTTTTAACAGCAGCTAATAATGCAATATAATGAGGCACAAATAATTCAATACAAGCCCACAAGCCTCCAATGATTAAATCCCCTCAAAATGGGGTGCTGCTACTATATAAAAAAATGTCGAAAGACTGCTACAACGTACTCATAGGAGCACTGCTACAGCAAATGAATATATACAAGATGAAATGGCCGATATATGCCTCAAAATATAATGTACATGAAGATCAAGGCTCTATACAACCTCTAATAAAGAACCCAAGAGGGTTTTCAGAAATACACCAATATACATGAAATGAACCCAAGCCCTAGGGTTGAATATTCACTGCAACAATACAACTGGAAATATGTGGATGATATGATATTGCAAATAATAGAGCCTTCTCCAATAGAATCTCTATATTAAAGGCTAATCCCCTCTCTAGAAAACCTCCTCCCCAAATGGTGTATTTAAACCACCCCTGCAACTCCTCCCTAAAATAACGAAGTGCAAGACAGAAATTGCGTTGTAGGGGAAAATGATAGTGTGGCATGATGCCAAATGCTACAATAAGGCTCAAGGGACTTCCTCACTAGCCTCCCAAAGCAAGGAAACCTTCCTCCACTGTAAAAAAGATCAGAAATCACCCAAATGTATTATCCACTGTTTCAACCTGCAACACAGCACAACCCTCTATGGAAACTGCGTTGTAGATGAAATATGGAGCTTGGCCCGATGCTGGATAGTGGAAATGTAGTGTAATCACTTTTAGGATATTCTGACACATAGGAAATAGTTAAGAATAACTTAGTCTAGTGTAGAGTTAGGTAAAGTGTGTTTCTTTACCATGTACATTTGTAACTTATAATCCGACGGTCACAATTTGTAGTGATTTGACGATCATCTCTCACCTCGGTATTAACGGCACTTGATCCATGGCTTAACACCCAATTTGTCCATGATCTCTATTTAAAGAGCATGGAGGGTCATTTTTCCGGTAACTGTTTATGAGAGAAACATATGTAACTTTTCTTTTATATTAATAAATTCCCTGAAGTGGCTGCGTTGGCTCAGGGTATGGACCATTTCCCTCTTTGAGGGTTTTAACCACGTGATTATACTGGTTTATTGATTTGTGATCCGTTTGTGAGCGATGACCTCTAGTTCTTGATCTACGGAACTTACCCTGTAAATTCCTACAATCACTTCTCCTGAGCAGGCACTTGAAGTCCCCCGAGGATGAAGGTGGGATTCTCGCTCGGGAACATCTTATGCTAAAAAAAATTGCAGTCTTAACTAAACAGCTGAAGAGAGCAAACAAGTCTTAATAGACTATATCAAAATAATAATCTGAAAACATCCTCATAATGGCTGTCATCCCCTTCGTAATATTTTTGGTGAAATTCCTCACTATTGGCCCAACTCATTAAAGGCCCTACTTCTATGCAAAGGATCTCCCTCCAAAACTGTGATTTCCCTCATTGAATGTCCACTACTTCCATACCAGCGTTGTTGATTTTGTCAAAGTTGACCCAGTCCACATGCTTCTTCCCTTGTTCACACATAGGGAAGTTTTATCCAGCTCTTTTGATGCCCTCCATTCACATTTGGAGTGGTTTTATTCCTACTAAGTATATTTATGGGTCTCCCTACGCTCTTACTCTTCTAACTAAGAAGAAAAATTAGATTTTAATATTCCAATTATATGCATGCTAATTTAGGAATATGATAGTCTGGTTCTACCTGCAATGGCACAGAAAAAATTTAATTAGTTCCAACAAGAACCTTTCTTATTTGAAAATTGTAATGTAATCATGACTTACATGTATACTCTGCCAATGTATCACATGCTTAGGGTCAAGTATGTATCGTTTCAATACTGATACATGGAACACATTATGTACCATTATATGACTAGGCAAAACATGTCTATAAGGCACTAGCCCAATCCGTTCCAAAATTTGGAATGGTTCGTAATACCTAGGAGCCAATTTGGAACAATTATTCCACCTCAAGGTACTCTTCTTTGGTTTAAGTATTTATATATGTGGTCACCCATCACAAACTCCCATAAGGTTCTCTTTTGGTCTGCATATATCTTTTGTCGGTCTTGAGCTACCTTTAAGTTTTGTCTAATCTTTCTAACCTCACGCTCCATTTACTGAAGCATGTCTGGTCCATGCATCATCTTGGTTTGCAGATTGATCCAATTTATGGGGGTCTGAAATTCTATTCCATACAATTCTTCAAAAGGACTCATCTTGAGGGACTCTTGATATCCATTATTATAGGGGAACTCGACCAAATGCAGATACTCTTCCCACTTTTTAGGTTGTTGCATTACGTACATGCGCAGCATATCCTCCAAAACATGATTCACCCTCTCCTTTGCCCATCTGTTTGAAGATGCTAAGCGGTAGTAAACTATATTTTAGTTCCCAACCCGGTGAATAATTTTTTCCAAAAATCTGAAGCAAATTTTACATCTCTATCTGAGATAACAATTCTTGGAATATCGTGCCGTCTAAAACTTTCTTTCATGAATATATCAGCAATCTATACTGTCTTGTAGGTTGAATAAATAGGTATGAAATGAGCTACCTTGTTGATTCTATCCACGACCACCATGATTGAGTCATTGTGTCTTTTATTCCTTGGTAACCTAGTGATGAAATCAAGGGAAATAACTTCCCATTTCCATTCAGGTACAGGTATAGGCTGAAGCAATCCTGCGGCATGTTGGTGTTCTACTTTGACTTGCTGGAACTCCAAGCACTTGGTTAAGTATTTAGCAATGTCTTTATGCATTCCTGGCCAAAAATAATCTTTCCTAATTCTTGTTAACATATTTTGATATCCAAGATGTCCGGCATAGGAACTTTAATGATATTCATCCAGAATCATCCCCTTCAAGCTCATTTTATTTGGAATATATATCTTCTTTCGGTATAATAAGAGTTTTTTATTATTAAGCTCATAATTTGATTGCTTTCATTATTTTTTTCCTTCTCTTGTTTGCTGCCATAGAAATTGATATTCAGGGTCCTTCCTTGTTGCCTCCACAATCTGCTTCTGGAACTTAGATTCAACTTGGTTAAAATAGAGTTCATAGATGCAATGCAATTTTTTTCTTAAAGCATAAGCAACATGGTTCTCCTTACCTTTTACATGTTGAATATCAAAATCAAATTCACTTAAAAATGAATTGCATCTTGCCTGGTGATCTGAAATGGCTGTATTAGTTTTTTTGTGCTAAGGGTCTTTAAGTTTTAAAAACATTTGCATAATTGGTTCATTATTTTGCATAAGGATTAAGTAGTTTTTCCTTGATTTGTAGATGATATTTAGTGAATTAGAAGCATAAAATAAGCATAAATAGCATTGAACAATAGTATAAAACAGAGAAATAAGTCACCACATGAAGTTTACACAGCAGTCATGATGAAGCATTTCACCCCTCCTGGGCTACATCTGCTGGGCCAGCTACCAATGGCTTGTCCATCTTTCATTATGCCCAAAATTTTTCTATGTGATGTAGTTACAGTGCTCTAATGGCTGTTTTCTTTACACCGATGGCTTCATAATGCTCCAATTAGTCAAAAATGACTCTTTATTCACTCATAATGGTAAAAAATTGAGCCTCCTACAGTTTTACCCAATATCTCCTAGGAAGACTCCACTATATGTGGAGAACTCCAGTTAACTGGAGCTAAATCAAGGTTGACCACAAAAATTTGGCGCGCCCCTATCCGCTCTGCCGAATTAGCCGCTTATTAAATGCTACGGTTGGGCAGTGGCCACATGCGCACCCACAAACTGTTAGAAGACAGGCGGTTAGCGGAACCCACTCCGGGACTATGGTTAAACTTTGAACCATGGTTTATTTGTGTTGGGTTACATATGACCACGTGGTTGAGTTGACGTTAATGGTTTCCATGTGATATCTACCGGGGACTGCTAGCAAGTTGGGACCACCATCGGTTAACCCCCAAACATATGCGTAATACGTAATAAAACAAACCCGCCACCCTATATTGTTAAGTAAATATGTGTGAGTGACGATGGATTGTGTGCATGCCCGGGAGGGGAGATCAGTCGAGCCCCGTGGCCTCACATAAAATTTTACAATCAAGTTTCAGGGCCATGTGGCGGCCTCAGGGCTAGGCAGGTGGCATCCTCCCATTGGTTCCTCCAACCTTGCGTAGATCTCGTCTTCTTGATTCTAGCATTGTGAACGGTTCGAAAAAACGATGTCATATGAGGAAGATATTGCATTCTAATCAAAATGGAAAACAGGTAAAATTTCACAACAAATGGACCAAGTTTTAATCGGGATGAACAAATAACAAACTAGATGCGCAACAAAAAGATAATATTCCTCTACCGTACCGCCTTGCTTGACAAGTGTCTCTCTTCTATCGGAGGTGGGCAGAGTTGGCGGAACCCACTCCAAGACTCGCGGTTAAAATTCTGAACCATGGTATATTTGTGTTTCGGTTACATCCTACCATGTACTTGAGTTGACGTTAACAATTTCCATGTGATATTCATCGGGGATCACGCGGTCAGGACCGCCAGGGTTCCCAACCCCCAAACATATGCACAATACATAATAAAACAAACCCGCCACCCTATATTGTTAAGTAACATGTGTAGAGTGGATAATGGATTATGTGCGTTCCCAGAGGGAGGTCAGGGGATCGAGCCCTGCGGCCTCACATAAAATTTTACAATGAAATTTCAGGGCCACGTGGCGGCCTTAGGGCTAGCCACATGGCACCCTCTCATTGGTTCCTCCAACCCTTACCTCCAATAGAAGAGCGAAACTTGTCAACCAAAGATTGGTCCGATGGAAGGAATATTCTGAGGAATATTCTCTTTTTTGTTGACTATGCATCCAATTTGCAGATTGTGCATCCCAGTCAAACCTAGTCAAACTATTGTAATTTTACATGTTTTCCATTTCGATCAGAACGCAATATCTTCCTCATATGACATCAATTTTTCAAACCGTTCATGGCACTGGAATTAGGAAGATGATATATACGTAACCATCCTAGTTTCAACCCAATCCTGTAACTTCAATTTTTGAGAAAAATTTATGAACTTCTAATCATTCCTCCCCATTGGGAAGCTTTTTGACCCCAAAAGACTTGATTACCTATTAAGTAGATGAGGGTACAACTCCCTCACCTTTCCAATCTCCATCAATTTTACCTTTCTTGGTTTAGTGCCTTTGAGCCCAACTCGAAGGTAGTCAACACTTCCCCTCTTTGATGCTCTTGTCCTCCTCTCAAGAATTGTATCTTCCTTGAGTTCATCCAGAAATTCCGGTGATAAATCTTCAATGGAAGGTAGCTAAACATTACTTCCCTGATCATCAATCAAAGGAGGCTCATACAAGCCTAATTTTTCAACATTAACAACTGAATACATTTGCATGTAAGAAGGAAAATCAAGTTGGAATGCATTATTACCAACTTTTTTGATGATCTTGAAAGGACCATAGCGAATGGGTTTGAGATTTTTACCTTCCCCTTGCATCCTTTCTTTTCTAATGTGCAACCATAACTCATGTCCATCTTGAAACTTGTGATCAACCCAGTGTTTTTCATGCCTCTCGTATTTGCTTTGAATTTTCTCAAGCTATTCTTGAACTTGTTGATGTATCATCTGAATTTATTCAATGAAATTTTGAGCCTTATCAATATCACTATGGCCATCAATTGCAACATCCTTCCCAAAGATTAAGTCTAATGGTGATTTTGGAAAATACCCAAAGCATGCTTCAAATTGTGAGGTTTGTGTTGAAAAGTGTTTTGCCTAGTTGTAAGTGTGTTGATTATAATGCAGTTGTTCATCCCATAACTTAGGATGTTTGCTGCAATATCCTCTCAATAGATGCACAACTTTTCTATTCACTACTTCGGTTTGTCCATCTGTTTTTGGATGGAAAGCGGTACTCTTTTTCAATTTTGTGTCCCTCATTCTCCATAGATTTGACCAAAAATACCCAATGAAATTGGAATTCCTATCACTAACAATAGAAGTGGGAAATCCAAAATGAACCCAAACATTTTGAAAATAAAGTTCATCATTTTTTTTAGTAGTAATGGTTTTCTTACATGGCATAAGTATACATGATTTTACTGAATCTATCCACAACTACAAAAACATAATCATGTTTCTTTCTTGACATAGGAGACCTCCAACAAAGTCCATGGAGGCGCTCTCCCATGGCCTTGATGGTACCAGTAGTGGCGTGTATAATCCAAGATTCCTATTACTAGGCTTACTTGTTGCACACATATAACAACCACTTATAAAACGTGACACACCATCTATCATGTGATGCCAATAACAATACCTCTGTAGATGCACCATTGTTTTGCTTACCCCAAAGTATCTAGAAATAAGAGAAGAATGAGCTTCTCTCATGACACTTAGCCTCTCTCCTTGTGGAATACATAGCTTTCCCAAATGAAACAGCAAATTGTTATGCATGTGATAATCTTTTTCTTCAACTTGATTCCCTTCACTCAAACTAGCATACACATCTTGGAAATCAATGTCATGTGCATATTGTTCTATGTAACTCTCATGTACAACAGAATAATGTTTGAGTAAAGTAGAAGCACTAACGATTGGTATCGAAAGCATATCTGAAACTTTATTGAATATACCATTTTTGTACCTTATAACCAAGTGAAATTTTTGAAGAAATCCCATCTAGCTAAAATTTCTTTATTTCTACAATTTTTTTTGCGACTGCAAGTACTGTAATGGTTGGTGATCGGTGTGTACAATATTCTATTTACCCATCAAGTAGTGTTTCCACTTCTTGAAACTTTGTACCAACACATATAGTTCTTTTTCATATGTAGGATAATTAGTCATAGCATCATTGAAAGTTTATGAATGAAAGGCGATAGGCTTACCATGTTGCAAAAGGACTGCACCCATGGCATAGTCACTAGCATCGGTTTGTATCTCGAATGGTTGTCTCAATTTTGGTAGTGAAAGGATTGGAGCTGAAATAATATTGTCTTTTAAAGCTTTGAAAGCTTGCTGCTATTTGCCTCCCCATTGGAAGCCTTTCTTCACACTTGTCACTACATGCATAGGAGTTGCGATGGAAGAAACGTTAGCAATAAATTTCCTCCAATATTGAGTTGCACCTAAGAAACTTCTTACCTTGGTAACTGTTTTTGGTGTGGGCCAATTCAAAATGGCCTCCACTTTAAAAGGATCAATTATCAATTATCTTCCTCCTACAATATGTCCCAAATAGACCAAAGAAGTCTTTCCAAACTCACATTTTGACATCTTAGGAAACAATTTCTCTTTCTTCAAAATATCAAGCACTCGATTTACATGCAAAACATGATCTTCTCCTGTTTTGCTGAAAATTAAAATGTCATCTAAGTATACAATAACAAATTCATCAAGGAATGGTCGCAAAACATTATCCATAACTCGCATAAAAGTTTCCGGTGCATTACATAAAACAAAAGGCATAACTAGCCACTCAAAGAGTCCTTGTTTGGTTTTGAATGTAGTTTTCCATATATCACCTTCTGCAATTCTTACTTTCAAGTTCGTAAATCTAACTTAGTGAAAAACTTTGCTTCTTTCAGCTGATCAATAAAATCATCTATTCTTGGGAGAGGGTAACGATTTTTTACCATAATTTTGTTCAAAACTCGAAAATATACACACATGCGCCAAGTCCCATCTTTCTTTGGTATCAAGACTATGGGTGAACCGCATGGTGAGGTTCTTGGCCTTATGATACCTTTATCCAACATCTCTTTGACTTTCCTCTTTATTTCAACATTATCCATTATCGACATGTGATACATATCGATGTTTGGAAGAGGAAAATCTTGCTGCAACTGAATCTCATCTTGAATTTCCCTTTTTGGAGGCAATCCTATTGGCTCTTGGAACATCTCATGATGCCCATTAAACACATCATATAATTCTGATTTCAACTTAGGATCACATCCCTCAAAATATTCATGATTAATATCAGCTTTGGTCTTAATCCTAAGAAGAACAAAATTCTTACTTGAATTTACCAGCCTCTTTACCTGTCCAACATTTACCAAAGCAACATTTGTCTTCTTGCGATGTGCTTTAACAATGAACTCCTTTCCATCTTTGAATAAATGATACTTGTTCTCATGACGATAAAAGATCTCTTTCCTATGATACAAGTAAGGACTCCCTAATACAATACAAGTTATGTCAAGTGGAACCACATCTAATTCAATTGTGTCAACAAAGCTTGCAGTGATTGCAAACCTAAATATACATTTCCTTGTAACCTGTAGATTTTCATCCTTACAAATCCAACCCAATGGATATGGTTTTGGATGTGGTATGGTCTCAAGGTAAATTTTTTTGACCAAATCTTCAGATATTAATTTTTCTTGTGACCCACTGTCAAACAGTGTTTCAATATTGGTATGCTTGGATATGACCCTCACATGAAACAGTTCTATTCTTTCTTCTTCATTTGGAATGTTTATGTGACAGTTTGATGTACTGGTACTGGGTTTATTTTCAATTTCTTTTCCCTTGATGTTCTTCAATCCCATGGCTTTAATTTTAGTCTCATCACCTAAATCCGACCCTAAATCATGTTGAGTTGTAGCAGAAGTTTTATGTTTCCCTTTGCTATTAGGTTTCTTTGGCCTCATTTCTGGATGTAATTTCCAACAATGAGTTTCATCATGGTCTTATTTTGAAAAAAAATTACAAGTCACTTTTTCTCCCTCTTTCTTAAAACATGCATTATTTTTGTTTTTACCTTTTGGGGTATTTTATTTGGCTTTACCCTTAAAAGGTTTCTTCCTACCCTCTTCATAAATTTTATTCCCTCTAGCTTTTAGATGTGTGGCCTGAACACAAACTTCATCTAGACTGGTGGGGTTTAAAATGAGAATAGTTTGTTTTAGGTAGCTATGTAAGCCTCCTATGTACTTTAGCAAAGTGTCTTGGCTCTGCAAATTCACCCCTAATAAAAGAGCTCTTCTCCTAAATTCCTGGGTGTATTCTTGCACATTTTTTCCCTTTAACTGCCTAAATTTCTTCCATTTCATGATGGATTTTTGCTATGAGCTAATGGATAAAACTGTTGTTTAATAACAGCAATAAAATCTGACCATGATAGAATAATCTTACCATGTTTCTTGATTCCTTCATGTGTCTTGGCTTCCCACCAAACAAGTGCTGCATCTTCCATTCTCAAAGAAGCTAATTGAATTTTTTTATCATCATCTTAAAGGTTTTGTATTCTTAAATAGACCTCCGTTTTTAATCGAAATTATCTGAAAGCTTGTCTACATTTACTTCACCAATGACATTGTGATTTCAGACTTAACATCAACTTTTGACAAAGGATACTAGTGCTTCTGGACTTGTGTGGCTAATGTGCTAAAAAGAAAGGGGTAGATGATGATGATGATGATGATGAGGGTGAAGATGGTGTCTGCGTTGCCTCCATTTCCTCCATTTCCTTCCTTGACTTGTCTTCATCTCGTATTGTCTGAAGACACTTTCCATCCATTTGGGTTTAAGATCCTTCTCCTTCTAGTCTTACATTCCTTTCTTGATAAAGAATTCTAACCATCTCGGTCTGTTGGAAATATTGTCATTGATGGCAAAGGATGTGGCAAAGGAATTGGCAAAGGCATGGGCAACGAAGAAGAACAGCAGAGTTGCAGAGAACAATGATCAGCAGGATCAGCAGAAAATAACAGAGGAAGAATGCATTTACAGAGAGTTGTAACGGTCGCAGAGCAGAGACAAGCAATGAATTGAAGGAGAGTTGTCCAAAGACAAGGCTGATTTGAATTGACGGATATTAGAATCCCTGCGGAAGTTAATTCATGTATAAATATAATGTATGTATTCTGATGGAGGAGAAAGAAAATCTGTGTATGGTTGAGTTTCGGTGATACTCTATTAGGTGGAGAATACCCAGAGCAATTGGGGTATTGATTGGTTCAATTCTCGTACGAAATTCCCTGCAACTCTATGTGATGATCTATGGATAGATTTGTGATTTTGTATAAGATTTTGGGGTGCTAAGGCCATGGTACAGTGAGCTTCGAACGGGTTCTATGTGTACACGGCACATTATATATAACCCGAGTTTTATTAACATAATCACGGGGAAAGGACAATTAAATAAAAGTTATACGGAACTTGGGGTACGGAGCGATTGGACGGTTGATCACTGTTTAAAAACCGCGAATGGATTTGCAAAAGCGGATTGCTCATATCGCACCGCTTTTGCGGGATAAGCGGTATTCAAGAGTTTGGCTCCGATTCCATAGAACGAGTGACACGCGTCCTAGGAAAACTGCCACCACTGTGCACCATCGTATGATAACGTTCGACCATCGCACGTTAATGTTCGGCATCGGAGGTCGAGCGATATACATATGTACCATTGATCTTGGAGGCTCGCGATCTAACAGTGATCGGGCAATGGACTTGCGTAAAGTTTATTTTGGTACGGTGGGGGCGCATATGTGGGCCAGGAGTCAAAGGCTTATTGAAATATTAAACTATTTGAAAGCGTTGGATATTGTTTATAAAATCCGAAGGGTTATACATAAGGGATTAAAACATTGTAAATATATTTATTTATCAATTGATAAATAAAAAGAAATAAAAAAAAAAACCCCGAGGGCCAAAATAATGGAAATATTTTCAAAGGAATAACATTGACGGTTAAATGGTTTTTGAACTCATGGTTTTAATAAAGGCAAAACCATATAAGGAGAATAAAATAATAGAGAAGGTGGGTGTGCATTGTAAGGGTGGTGAACGAAGAATTTCTCCAAGGAATATCTGTATGGGCGAGCTCTGTTCTTAACTGATAAATCTGAAACTACGATGCACCCATGGATATAATGATCTAGCAATGATGAATCTCTGGTTTCAATCGTCTGACAAAATCATGAAGAACGTATGCATGAGTGAGGGTTGTGATTGAATTTGATTGAATATACTTTCTCTAAAGTTACTAAAGTATATCTGTACGAAAGGGTAACGGGTTCTTGAGAGATGCGAATTAATAATGCACCTGCGAAGAAAATGAATAAGTACGGTAGGCGCAAGGTATGTTGCCGCATGAGCCCAACGATCCCATTGAGAAATTGATGAAACATGGTGGGTAGTCTAGGGTCGAAGCCTTCGATGAGGGGGTGCTGGCTCGCTTCCGGTAGTGGCGGGGTAAGCAGAGAAAAGGTTGTAGCCTTCTGCCCAATGGGGTGCTGCGTCTTGATAAGTACACACAGAGTACATGATTGTAAGAAGTTTTCTTTATAATAAAATATTGAAGACAGAGACGACAGCAGTGGTGGTTTTCTCCCGAATTGGGTTTCCACCTTAAATACTGGTGTTCTTGTGTGTTGCTTATGTGTGATGGTTTATTCAGTTATTCTTGCACATGCTTACTGCTTTCTAAGCATCTGATGAATGAATGATGCAATAATCTATGTGAATAATTAAATGTATAATAAGATCTCTATATATATGCAAGTTTTCTTAAAGATATCCGCATTTACATGAGTTGGATTCAATAAATCAAAGTAAGGGTTTAAGAGAAAAAAAAAATTTCAGTCAGCTCTAAATACTGATTCACCCCCCCTCTCAGTATTTTTCCAACAATTGGTATCAGAGCAGGTCCTTCTGAAAAGGCTTAGCCGCTAGAAGGAAGATCAATCAAGATGAGCAATCAAGATGGAACAACATCTATTAGGCCTCCGCTCTTCAACAGAAACAATTTAATCTTCTGGAAAACAAGGATGAGATCCTATCTTCAATCTCTAGGAGCAAATGTATGGGCTATAGTAGAACAAGGATATCAATATCCAATTGTAGTACCAACAGATCCAACGGAAAGAAAGAATTATGAAACAAATGCAAAGGCGGTCAATGCTCTATTGGGAAGTCTAACTGAATCAGAATTTGTCAAAGTCATGCAGCTGGATACAACAAAGGCAATATGGGACAAAATCATTCTAATTTATGAAGGTGATGCAAAGGTAAAAAGTGCTAAACTCCAAACTCTCAGAATTCAATATGAGAATCTAAAAATGGATAATGAGGAAAGCATTGCAAAATTATTTTTACATCTTGATGATATTGTAAATCGTATGAGAAATCTGGGAGAAACAATAACCAAATCTACTCTGGTTGAGAAAATTTTAAGATCACTAACGGAAAAATTTGAGTCAAAAGTTTCTGCTCTTGAAGAAAAGCAGGATCTTCAAAATCTTACTGTGGTGCAACTTCATGGCATACTAACTGCATATGAAATGAGAAGAGGAGGACCATTTGAAGTCAAAGAAGCCATCTTTAGAGCTTCTACAAAAGGGAAAGAAGTACAAGAGACAGAAGGATCAGGGTATATCTCAGAAGAAGATGAGGTAAATTTTGTAAAGAAACTCCAACTTGGTACAAGACGGTTCAAAGGTAAGCTTCCTTTCAGATGTTTTGCTTGTGGAAGAGTGGGTCATTATGCTGCTAAGTGTCCTAAAAAAGAAACACATGAAAAAGGAAAGGAAGTAGCAAGAAGGAATAAGAGTCGGTTTAGCACTAGAAAAAGTTACTATACTCATGAAGACAGTGATGGGTTATCTGACAGTGAGGAAGAATGTGAACAAGATCTTAGACTTCTCATGGCATTTGAAAACGAATCTAAAGAAGAAAAGGACACCTTTATGGATGCTTTAGAGGATAATGATTTTCTTGATGAATTCAATCAACTCAAGATATGCTTAGAAGAAACTAAAATATGCTTAGAAGAAAGTAAAATATCCATAGAAACTCTGAAAAATCAGCTTGAAGAAAAGGAGAAACACAATGAGAAATTAGAATGTGAAATAGTAAGTCTAAGAAAAGAAATTGAAAAAGTGAAGACTTTGAATCTTAGATTTGCTAAAGGATCTGAAACCTTAGATGAGATTATCAAGGTACAACGTTCTCCTTTTATAAAGACAGGTCTTGGATATATCGGAGAATCTTCTCAGACTTCAACACCAAATTATCTAAAAGCAGCTATAGCCAGTATACAACATTCTGCCACTCAACAAGGGAATAAAGAATCTTCACAGGTAAAGCATGACCATCTCAATTCAAAGAACACTAACAAGAATACCTTTCAAAGAAACACCAACCAACAGGTAAATTCAAGTAGAAGATTTCATGATCGCAGAAATTTATTCTTCAAAGGACAATGTTTCTCATGTCACAATTTTGGTCATAAAGCTGTTCAATGTGTTGCATATAAAACCATCATGACAAGAGAAGCAAGAAAGAAAAAGATGAATATTGAACCAAAGAAGAACACCTATAACAACTTTCTCCTCTTCAAAACGAAGTTGAATGTACATATTGCAGTAATTTTGGCCGCCGAAGAATGCGAATGCGAGGCAAAAGTCCAACTTGAAGAACAATTTCCTTCGAGCTCCCGAGGCGTGGAAAAAGAAGGAATTACAGGTTGAAAATTGTGGCATAGCTTTATTTGCATAAGGTGAAGAAAATCAATGGTACATTGATAGTGGATGCTCAAAACACATGACAGGTGACAAAAACAAACTTCTTACATACAGTGCTCTAGAAAAAGAAAAGAATGTTACATTTGGAAATGATACTCCTGTTGTCATTAAGGGAAAAGGATCTGTTTTTCTAAAAGAAAAGGTGAAAGCTAATAATGCCATGTATGTGGATGGATTAAATCATAATCTGTTAAGTGTAAGTCAAATGTGTGATCAAGGAACTAAAGTTGTCTTTAGTTCAAAAGAATGTGTGGTACGTGATCTTGATACAGGTAAAACAATTATAAAAGGAAACAGAACTCCAAGCAACCTGTATGTATTGAAGAACTGCAAAGAACAATGTTACTTGAGTAAATCTTTAGAAAATTGGCTATGGCATAGAAGGTTGGGGCATCTAAGCTTCTCTCAAATCAACAAATCAAGCAGACTTAAAGCTGTTCGTGATCTTCCCAATATTACTCTACCTGAAAGTATCATATGCAAATCTTGCCAATTCGGTAAGCAAACCAGAGTGAAATTTAATGCCAAGGAAGGATCATCAAGTAAGCCTCTTGAACTCATTCATACTGACATATGTGGACCTGTGAGGAAAAAGTCACCACGTGGTGAACAATACTATATTTTATTTATTGATGATTTCTCTAGAATGTGTTGGATTGGGTTGATTAAACACAAAGATGAAGCATTTGAGAAATTTTAGATCTTCAAAGCACTGGTTGAAAATGAATTAGATCTAAAAATCAAGTGTCTTAGATATGATCGAGGAGGAGAATATACATCAGATGAATTCCTTGAATTTTGTGAACAACATGGAATAAAAAGACAGTTTTCTGTAGCTAGCACTCCACAAAAAAATGGCGTAGCAGAAAGAATGAATAGAACAGTTCAACAAATGGCTAGAGCTATGCTTGATGATTCCGGAACACCTGACACATTTTGGGGAGAAGCAGCACATACAGTGGTAAATATTCTTAACAAGGCACATGTTCATGTAAATAGTGATAAAACTCCATATGAACTATGGTATGGTAATCCTCCCACTGTGAAGCATTTTAGAGTTTTTGGAAGCAAATGCTTTATCAAAAATAATGATGAAAAACTTGGCAAGTTTGAACCCAGAGCAGATGAAGGAATACTTCTTGGTTACTCCTCTAGGAGTAGAGCATATAAATGTTACAATAAAATACTTCGAAGATTGTTGAATGTATTGATGTTGTTATTGATGAGTCTCATGCAGCTCCAAAAGAAGAAAAACAAACAACATATGAAGATGATGATGACATATATCCTTCTACATCAAATAGGAATGATATAGATAGTGAACCCAATGAAGAACCTGAAGATGATTTATCTAAAAAAGCTCCATCCAGATATGTTCAAAAGAATCATCCAGAATCTCAAATCTTGGGAGAAAAGGGATCAGGTGTACAAACAAGAAGGACTCTTGTGGGATCTTCTAGCAATCTGGCATTTCTGTCCACTATTGAACCTCACAATGTCAGTCAAGCTAGCAAAGATGAATGTTGGATTCAAGCCATGAATGAAGAACTTGATCAAATTGAAAAGAATCACACTTGGGAATTAGTACCAAGACCCCATGACAAAAATGTCATTGGAACTAAATGGATATTTAAAAACAAGTTAAATGAGAATGGGGATGTTATAAGAAATAAAGCTAGACTTGTTTGCAAGGGGTATGCTCAACAAGAAGGTATAGACTTTGAAGAAACTTTTGCTCCTGTAGCCAGACTTGAAGCCATAAGAATGTTTCTTGCCTTTTCAAGCTTCCAACAAATCAAAGTTTATCAAATGGATGTTAAATCTGATTTTCTCAATGGTGATCTAGAAGAAGAAGTTTATATAGAACAACTAGAAGGATTCATTTTGGGAAATGATGAAAAACTTGTTTGTAGACTTAAAAAGGCTCTATATGGTCTCAAACAAGCTCCAAGGGCATGGTATTATCGTCTTGATAAATATCTTCATCAACAAGGATTTTCAAAGGGGTCTGCTGATAGCAACTTATACACAAAAACTAAAAATGATAAACTATTGATTGTGGTTGTATATGTTGATGATATCATTTTTGGAAGTAATGAAGAGTCTATGAGTCAGAAATTTGCTTCTGATATGCAGCAAGAGTTTGAAATGTCTTTACTTGGGGAACTAACATTATTTCTTGGCTTGCAAGTGCAACAAGCAACATATGGCATATTCTTATCACAAACAAAATATCTTAAGAAAATCATGAAGAAGTATGGCATGGAAGAGTGCAAACTTGTAAGTACACCAATGGTCACTGGATGTAATCTCAATTCTCATAATGATTCTCCCACAGTGAATCAACCAGAATACAAATCTATGATAGGAAGTCTACTTTATCTCACTGGGACTAGACCAGACATTATGCATGCAGTTGGGATTGTTGGACGATTCCAAGCTAATCCAAAAGAGTCTCACCTTCAGGCTGTCAAAAGAATATTCAAATATCTACAAGGAACTCAAGACTTTGGACTTTGGTATCCAAAGAATGTTGATCTCACTCTTCATGCTTACACTGATGCAGATTGGGCTGGAAATGTTGATGATCGGAAAAGCACTAGTGGTGGTGCATTCTACATGGGGCCCCGGTTAGTATCTTGGTTCAGCAAGAAGCAAAGCTCTATTGCCTTATCTACAGCAGAAGCAGAATATGTGGTTGCCGCATCATGTTGCACTCAACTTCTCTGGATGATGCAAACCTTACAAGACTTTCAAATCAAATGTTCACCTCTTATATCCATTATGTGTGATAACACAAGTGCCATCAGTATCTCAAAGAATCCTGTTATGCATTCCAAGACCAAGCACATTCCCATCAAGTATCACTTCTTACGTGAACAAGTGCTTGAACAAAAGGTGAAGTTGGAATATGTGCCTTCCAAAGAACAAGTTGCTGATATATTTACCAAACCTTTACCCAGGGAAGCGTTCCAATATCTCAGACATAAGCTGGGAGTAGTCTCTGCCATGCAAAAGATCAGATCTACCTAAATACAGAAGATTAAATTGGTTTTGAGGTGTTGTTGGGTATCTCTGGATGCACAGGCTAAGGGGGAGCATTGGTCATATGGAAAAAATGCATTGATATTGAACAGTACTTCATTTGAATCTTATGTATATGCAATATGATCTCGAGGAGGAGCATGGTCTTGTCGGTACAATCCTTTTGCCATTGATGTCGAAAAGGGGGAGAAACGAAAATAAGAGATTCTATCGATCAAACGGAGGAAGAGAAGAAGCATATTGCCATCGTGCCAAAGGGGAGAGATTGTTGGAAATATTGTCATTGATGGCAAAGGTGCCGCGCAAAGGCATGGGCAACGAAGAAGAAGCAGTAAAGTTGCAAGAACAACAATCGGTAACGCCGGCGACAAAGAAAAAAGGAAGAATGCATTTACGGAAACAGGTTGTATCGGTCGCGAGCAGAAGATAAGCGATGAATTGAAGAAGAGTTGTCCAAAGTCGGGGTTTGGTTTGAATTAACGGATATTAGAATCCTACTCGGAAGTTAATTCGCTATGAAAATAAAATCTGTGTATGGTTGAGTTTCGGTGATACTCTGTTAGGTGGAAAATACCCAGAGCAATTGGGGTATTGATTGATCCATTTCTCGTACGAAATTCCTGGAAACTCTGTGTAATGATCTATGGATAGATTTGTGATTTTGTATAAGATTTTGGGGTGCTAAGGCCATGGTACAGTGAGCTTCGAACGGGTTCTATGTGTACACGGCACATTATATATAACCCGAGTTTTATTAACATAATCACGGGGAAAGGACAATTAAATAAAAGTTATACGGAACTTGGGGTACGGAGCGATTGGACGGTTGATCACTGTTTAAAAACCGCGAATGGATTTGCAAAAGCGGATTGCTCATATCGCACCGCTTTTGCGGGATAAGCGGTATTCAAGAGTTTGGCTCCGATTCCATAGAACGAGTGACACGCGTCCTAGGAAAACTGCCACCACTGTGCACCATCGTATGATAACGTTCGACCATCGCACGTTAATGTTCGGCATCGGAGGTCGAGCGATATACATATGTACCATTGATCTTGGAGGCTCGCGATCTAACAGTGATCGGGCAATGGACTTGCGTAAAGTTTATTTTGGTACGGTGGGGGCGCATATGTGGGCCAGGAGTCAAAGGCTTATTGAAATATTAAACTATTTGAAAGCGTTGGATATTGTTTATAAAGTCCGAATGGTTAATCATAAGGGATTAGAACGTTGAAAATATATTTATTTATCAATTGATAAATAAATTAAAAAGAAATCAAAAACCCCGTGGGCCAAACTAATGGAAATATTGTCAAAGGAATACCTTTAACCCGATTAATGCTTTTTGACTCATGGTATGAATAAAAGGCAAAAACTATATAAGGAGAAGTGAATAATGATTATGTGGGGTAATCGTACGAAAGGGTAAGGGGTGGTAGAATCGAAGAATTCCTCCAAGGAATATCCGTATGGGCGAACTTCACTAACTAATAACTGAACTCACGATGCACCCATGGATATAATGATCTGACGATGATGAATCTCTGGTTTGATCGACTAACGAAATTATGAAGAACATGTGCATGAGTGAGGGTTGTGATTGAATACTTTTCTCTGAAGTATATATGTACGAATGGGTAACATTTTGCTGAGAGATATGAATTAAGGATGCACCTCTGAGGAAAATGAATAAATCTAGTAGGCTGCAACGTATGTTGTATGGAAGCTACCTGATCCATTGAGGAAATTGATGAAACATGTTCTGCAGTAGTGCTGAGGGTCAAAGCCTTCAGTGAGGGGGTTGTAGCTCCCTTCCAGTAGTGGCTAGTAAACGAGAGAAGGTTGTAGCCTTCTGCAGGTGGGTGCCTACATGTTGGTAAGAGTCTGCACCAGTACATGATTGTAAGAGGTTTTATTTATAATAAAATATTGAAGACAGAGACAACAACAGTGGTGGTTTTCTCCCGAATTGGGTTTCCACCTTAAATACTGGTGTTCTTGTGTGTTGCTTATGTGTGATGGTTTACTCAGTTATTACTACACATGCTTATTGCTTTCTAACATCTGATGAATGAATGATGCAATAATATATAAGGATATATGCAAGTTTTCTTAAGGATATATGCAAGTTTTCTTAAGGATATTCATATTCACATGAGTTGGATTCAATAAAGCAACGTGTGGGTTTAAGAGAATCAAAAGTTTTCAGTCAGCTCTAAATACTGATTCACCCCCCCTCTCATATTTTTCCAACACGCTCATGTCAAGAAATTCTTTCCTAAACACTCTTTCTTCTTCCTTAGGGTCCACTTCTTCATGAATTTATCCTTCCTTGTGAGGCATGCTTAATGGAGCTTCTCCTTCTTTAGGAGGTGAACTAGGTGGTGTAGATTGTGGCAATCTAGCTCTCCTTTTGTTTGGCTCCTTTTGAGACCCTCCTTCTTCCACCAGTTTACCTTCTCCCCTTTTGAGCTTGAGCCTTGTAAGCATCTGAAACTTGCAAATAGTTAAACAATGCTTTGCACTAAACAACACTAGAGAAAAAAAAACTCTAGCTCTAATACCATATGATCTGAAATGATTGTACTAGTTTTGTTGTACTAAGGGTATTTCAGTTTTAAAAACATGTACATAATTGGTTCATTAGTTTGCATAAGGATTAAGGAGTTTTTCCATGATTTGTAGATGATATTTAGTGAATTAGAAGCATAAAATAAGCATAAATAACACTGAACAACAGTGTAAAATAGAGAAATAAGTCACCACATGAAGTTTACACAACAGGCATGATGAAGCAGTTCACCCCTCCTGGGCTACATCTGTTGGTCCAACTCCTAATGGCTTGTACATCTTTCATTATGCTCAAAATTTTGCTATTACATGTAGTTAAAATAATCTAATGATTTTTTTTCTCTACACCAATGGCTTCAAAATGCTCCAATTAGTCAAAAATGACTCTTCATTCACTTAGAATGGTAGAAACTTGAGCCTCCTACACCTTTTCCCAATATCTCCTAGGAAAACTCCACTAAATGTGGATAACTCCAGTTAACAAGAGCTAAATCAGGGTTGACCACCAAATTTTGCGTGCCCCTATCCGCTCTGCTGAATTAGTCACTTATTAAATGTTATGGTTCGGTGGTGGCCACATCCGCACCCCTAAACCGTTAAAAGACAAGCAGTTAGCGAAACCCACTACGAGACTGTAGTTAATGGTTGAACCATGGTTTATTTGTGTCGGTTACATCTGATCACACGGTTGAGTTGATGTTAACGGTTGCCATGTGATATCTATCAGGAATCACTCACGGGTTGGCACCGCCGGCGGTTCCCAGCCCCCAAACATATGCGCAATACATAATAAAACAAACCCACCACCCTATACTATTAAGTAACATGTGTAGAATGGATAGTGGAATGTGTGCATGCCCGAAGGGAGGTTAAGGGATCGAGCCCTGCGGCTTGACACAAAATTTTACAATGAAGTTTCAGGGCCACATGGCAGCCTCAAGGCTATCCATGTGGCACCCTCTCATTGGTTCCTCCAACCCTTACCTCCAATAGAAGAGCGACACTTTTCAACCAAAGACTGGTCCAATGGGAGGAATATTCTATTTTTTGCTGACTGTGCATCTAGTTTGTTGACTGTGCATCCCAGTCAAACCTGGTCAAACTGTCGTAATTTTACCTATTTTACATTTTGATCAGAACGAAATATCTTCCTCATACAACATCGGTTTTCGAACCATTCGCGGCCTTGGAATATGGAATATGAGATCTACGCAACCATCATGGTTTCAACCCAATCCTGTAACTTTAATTTTTGAGAAAATTTTATGAACGCCTAATCACTTCGTGAGCATTTAAATCATATTGTTTAAAATAGCTTGTTAAACTACTATGATCGGTTCTTAGCACAAATATTTTCCCCATCAAGTAATGTCTCCATATTCGCAAATCATGCACTACTGCAGTTAATTCTAGATCATAGGCAGAATACATTTGCTCATGATCCTTCAACTTTATGGATTTGTATGCTATGACTTTACCTTCTTGGGTCAAAACTGCTCCTACCCCTTCCTTGCAGGCATCAGTGCATACTTCGAATTCCTTACTTTCAACTACTACTTTCAATACAGGGGCAGTAGTTAGAGGCTCCTTCAATTGTTCAAAATTCTTTTGACATTCTTGAGTCTACTTAGAGATTCATCCTTTCCACTGCAGAGAGTTAATAAGAAAGGCTATTTTAGAGAAACCGTTAATGAACCGTCAGTAATAATAAGATAAACCCATAATGAACGTATGTCTGCCATATTATTAGGAACTTTCCATTCCATCATTTTTATATTTGAGGGATCTACAGAAATCCCCTCACCAGATATCATGTGTCCCAAATACTGAATCTTCTCCTTGTAGAAGTCACATTTTCTAAATTTGGTGTAGAGCTAGTGTTCCCGTAACATTTTATGCACTATGCGTATATGTTCCTTGTGCTCTTCCATATTATTCTTGGAATAGATCAATATATTGTCAATAAAAATTAAAACAAATTTATCCAAGAATGAGTGGAAGATACCATGCATCAAGCTCATGAAAGTTACTGGTGCATTGGTTAACCCGAATGGTAATACCACAAATTCATAATGTTTGTACCAGATATGGAAAGCTATTTTGGATATGTCTTGACTCTTAATCCATATTTTGTGATACCCCGACCTTAGATCAATCTTGGAAAACACTGTTTCCCCCTTCACCTGATCAAATAGATCGTCTATGCATGGCAATGGATATTTATTTTTTACAGTCATGTTATTGAGTTGTCAGTAATCCATGCACATTGGCTTAGTACCATCCTTTTTCTTAACAAATAGCACTGGTTCTCCCCAAGGAGACACACTTGGCTGAATATATCCTTTTTAAATTAATCCCCGCAACTACATTTTTAATTTTTTTTAATTCAGGCACACTCATTATGTATGGTGCTTATGATACAGGTGTTTCCCAAGGTATTAGTTCTATTGTGAAATCAATATCTCGCTTCGGTGGTAATCATGGTGTTATAGGTCAATTTGGGCATAATTCCCAATGACCTGGTTAACTAGGCATCGTCTTCAGGACCAATGACTAAGGGTATATCATTCCCTATCATTTCAAGTTGCTACATGCCCTAAGGTAAGAACAAGACAAATCAAGCATGACTTTCATCAAGCAAAATTTTCCAAGGTTCGAAGTTTATTATATAGCATGTGGGAGCTCACCAACACTGCACCTAAAGGGACTAAGTGCATTGCATATGCAGGTATCCCCATGCAAGGCTACTTTGCAAAGCACTTCCTGACATCTACAGGTGTGTTGGTCACATTGGGAGTGAAATTCTCATTGTTCTGGAATCTCCACTTGGCCAGTGCCTTCTAGAAGAGTTCACATGTGTCAAGCTTCGAATCCAAGTGTCCATTTGACATCAACATGACTGGGAACATGTATTTCCTATTATTGTAAAGTAATTCATTGCAAAACTACCTTCAGTTCACCTATAAATTGAACACAGATCTGAGTGTTTGAGAAGGAAGAATTTGAGTAGAGAAATTTTGGAGGATTTTCAATTGAGAGTTAGATTTGTGTAACAGCTACTGGAGAGATTTATACTGTGATGGAGCTAAGGATCATTGCTGGAAGGGTCACTTCAAATCATTCATTTGGTTTTAACCTCTCCTTATATCATCAATAAATAATACAGCTTAATTTTCCCTATATGCATCTGTATTGACTTTGATTTTCCATATTGCAAGATCTTAGTTGATGTATATTGTTTATGCTTCACTGATTTAGCTAACTAAACATTTGTATTATTGTTTTCTTCTGTTGTTTTAGTGTTCTTTCTTGCAAGAAGCATTTTTCCTACAAACCGCTTGAATTTGAAGCTACAACGAAAGCGACAGAAGGAGCCATTTAGAAGCGCTTGGATTAAAAGTAAGCCTCTAATCCTTTCTATGTGTTTGTTCTAAGTTAGGAAAGGTAGTCGCATAGTCTTTAATCTGTTATTCTAGATTTTCATCTATCTAGGGAAGTGTGTTTTATCCGTAATTCACAATTCTGGCCCAACAAATTGGCAACTCCACTGGGGATAATTTCTCTTAGATCTAGGTGACTTAGCCTCTAATTTTATTTATTTATCCACCCAATAGTTGTTACACACAAAGATTAAACTTTTTCAAAGCCAAACTTGCAAAGATAGTGAGTTAAACAGTAGTGTTTTTTCTTATATACTATGCCCAACGCACCCTTAAACAGGACACAGTGCTTTGCATATCATTGTCTCCCTTTCAGGCCTACGTTGCAGAGCACTGTCTCCCCTTGGAGACTGCGTTGACTCCTGAAACCACCCATATTCCTTTGAATTTTCCTTTGCAATTTTCTTCAGTTTGTTTTCTGTTGTGTTTTGAAAAGTTTGATCCTCATATTGATCAGTAACTCTATATACTTCTTCCTACTTTAACTAAAAATTTGTTCGATGTTTTTTTAAAAAAGTTTTTCTTTATCATTGACAAGTTGATTTCAAAGTATTTTTTATGGTCACATTAAGAATCATTTTCTTTTGAAATAGGAAATTGTCGTAAAATATTCATTTCCTTGATAGGAGAAATTGTTGTAGAAATCCTCATTTTTCCTTCAAAAGAGAAATTGTTGTTCGTATTCTTCATTTCTCGAAAGTAAAATGCATTTGAATTGTTGATTTAGTGCACCTAGTTTATTTTCTTCATTCATAACATTAAGGAAACTGAAAGGAAAAACTTGCAATTTGATGTAGGAATTTTGTGTGTTTTGCAAAACGGAACATTAGGAAATATGCATTTAGTTTGTGATCATTGATTTGTTTTGCTCATTGATTTATTTGCTCACAAATTATTTTCTCTCTTCCCTTAGTAGCTATGCTTTTCATCAAAGAAACTGAAAGTGAAATATTTCTTATCATTTTTTAGTTGCATTTTAGGAATTTTCCAATACATCATCACGGTGAACCTTTGAAAGGAAAATTGTAAGCAAGATCAACATAAAATTAATCTCAATTTACCTAACAAAGAATTGGAACCATAACGATAAAATTTAGAAGGTCTAGGCTAGAGACGTGTTCCGACGTCGTAAAACATAGCAGCTGTTGTTAACTTTTCTGCGATACATTCCGAGTGTCATACCTCACTCCACGTACTTTCGGGTATATCGGACGGTGTTACAGTACGATAAGTATAAAGGGCTGCTCTCACTGTGAAGTTTCGCATCAGACAACGCTAATACAGACTTGGGCCTCCATGTACCTTCGGGTATATTTGGGAGGACAAATTTTAGGTGATATCAATCCATAGTGAACCGAGTCAGTCGCCTTGTAAACTGTGATACACCGAACACAACATTTGGGGAGATTACCTGCTTGTACTTCTTGGTTCACCAAGAGGTATTCTACAGTTCACAGTTTCTTGGTAAACCTTTTGCCTAGTAATACCCTTTTTTTTTTTTTTTTTTTTGGTTAAAATAAATCATTCATCATGGAAGAACAAAATCCTTTTCCCTGTTGTTTGCGTAGACTAGCATTGAAACCACCTTTACCACCAGAAGTTACTTCTGGACGGTGAAGGTGACATCACTCTACCAAAACCAGTACTATCAGTACCTCTGGTGAAACATCATCTTCCCATATACCAGAGTTGGCATAAGTTTTTTCTATAAATCCTGGTTTGTCTACTGTTTTCGAGACAGAGTCCTCACAGCTACCTGTGGCCACGATCCATCCAATATGTGAGACCATACCTCCCGAACCTGACGTTGTTCAACTGGAAGTTGATCCGGATCCCATTGTGCTTTAGGGGGCAGCTATTATTGTTCAAACTGGACATCATCCCCAAGACCAATAAAATATGGTCTATCATCCCCTTATATTTTAGTTGCTATATTCCCTAAGTGGAGAAAATATTGATCCCAAAGTCGAACAACTGGAATTTGTTCCTCTATTGGTCACTCCAAAATCTATTGTATCCATTGACTCTCCCATATTGTGCAGTCAACCACCTGAAATATACTTCGTGCTAGACGACGAAGTTCTTCCACCTAGTTTGATTTCAATTGAATAAATATCACAAGATGATACACCTTTAACTCCAACTCATTTCCGGTAGGAGCTTTACCTGTACGAGTCTTTTCCTCAATCACCTTCCTCTGCTTTTTTTATCCTGTTTCACTTTCTGTTCTTGCAGATTCTATAGGGTATACACTGGGTCATTTGACCATGGCTGCGATAACATCTATTGTTTCTTCATCTTTAATGTTTTTTCCATTGACTTCACCCATGTGATCATCTGGAATCCTATCTGGTTCCTCCCTTATGAGTACTGAACGACTTGATCCTTTATTCACATCTTCAGTGCAATATCAAGCTGGTCCCATCAGTTATTCTCCTTGGTGGCCAATGATTTCATAGAAATTACCCTCTGAAATTCCAAAATTCAATGAAAACCCTGGAGAAGACCCATTAACGCATGTTATAACTTATCATTTGTGGTGCTCATCAAGCTCCTTAAATGATGAATCCGTTAGACTGCGTCTTTTCCAGCACAAACTCACTAGTCCAACTTCACAATGAGGATGGTTATTTTCCTGTGTCAACCTCATTAAAAAATGAAACAGATTATGAGAATAGTTCTTTTATTATTTCAACCTCATTAAAAAATGAAACAAGCCATGAGGATAGTTATTTTTTCTTGTGTCAACCTCGTTTAAAAATGAAACAAGTGCCTTTGAGGATATTTATTTTACTGTGTCAACCTCATTAAAAAATGAAACAGGTCATGAGCATAGTTATTTTCCTGTGTCAAGCTCGTTAAAAAATGAACAAACTCTCTCCTAATTACAATGAGTGTTCCATCTGATCTCGTAAATGAACTTTCATTCCATCCAACTATTAGTAACCAGTAATCTACTTAGATGAATGAAATGAAGCTTGGGGGGCACCTACTCTTGCAAGGGGCATTCGACATGTGCTCTTGCAGGGGGCATTCAAAAAAATCTTACTATTTGCACACAATCAACAGTTGAAGTTCGTGGGAAAATCAGGTTCAGAGCTCCAAAATACAAATGGTAATTATGGAATGGTAAAAATGAATAGTGAAACTACTTTTAAATAGTTATTTAATTATTTGCAAGTTAAATTTATTGCTATGACTACAGTTTTATTATGTTTTTATCATGAAACAGGTATTTTTAATCCATTTGATGTTGTTCTAAACAGGAAATAGAACTGATGAACAGATTAGTCGTGCAGATTTATTTCAAAGAATGACTTGACCACAAAGCATACTTTTTCTCCTTATTTTTCGAGCTTTGTTAAAAACGAAAAAGGATTTGAAGCGCACTTTTATCTCTTTTTCGAGCTTTGATAACAGCGAAAAAGGAACCCCTGGAGTCTTCTTTTAGCTCTTTTCAGACTCCGATAATGTGAAATGATTGTCGAGCACTTGTCTTTTTGAGCTCGTAAAAGTAAATGAATTGATATCTACTTAGTAGAAGTTTAATCCTTTTTCGAACTGAGATAGATTATTTACGAAAAAGGAATACCTTGGTTAAACATGACCAAAGAGGTTCTCTCAGATATTATTTTACACTTTTTCGGATCTAAGTGACAAATTTATGAAAAAGTACTTATGGAGTTTTCTTTCGTCCACTTTTTCGAACTCTCTAAATATGAAAAAGGACCGGGCTATCACTGTCGTTAAGCTCGTTAAAACATAAAATAATGATGGGCTTGTCGATCATGGCAAGAATCGAGTTTCATTCATCCCTAGACTCATTAGATTATTAAATAGTGATACTTTATTCGCCCAAAGGGTTGAATTATAAATCAAGAAAATGTTACCCTCCTCAAGCTTGTTAAAAAATAAAGAGGTAATGGTCGAAAAATGACCGGGGAAAATTTGGGAAAAGTGAGCAAAATTTCTTTATGGTAGCAAGTCACTCTTGAACATGACACTTCCTTCACTCCATTTCCATGACTGTTTGGGTTGGGTAATCATCTAGACATTTTATTCACACCTATGGTTCATCATACCTTCACTTCAGTTTTGGGTCAATGATGCCAACTCATCACAGTGTCGCCGATATGTTCAAGTGAAGTCATCCAATGAATACACTCATCCTTTTGCAATACTCGTAAACCTTTATTCTCATGACCGTCATCCCTGAAAATTGCTATATCAAGTCATACCCTTGTCTTTGAAATCAGTAACTCCCATTTTGAAATAAGGTGACTTCCTGTCGACAACAAATCAATATCTAGGAAGTTCACTTAGAAACATTAGATTCTAGTACCATGAGGCTTGTTACAGCATCGAAAAGATCCTTGCTTCCGGACCTTTGACCGAAAGATTTTGTTTGGCGTTCGACATTAAATCATCTATTCATGCCTTACGAAATGTACTGCCGTACCTTGAGGGCCATTTTCATTAATGGTGGTTCTCTCACATTTGTTAACAACTCACATCATTGGCTGGTAATCAAACGATGTATTTCCATGTTCGACAACAAATCATATATTTGCATGGCTAGACTTGTACCTAAATGATTGAGTGAATGAGATAAGAAGACCCCGGATCTAGTTTCATCCATCCGAGCTGCAATTTCAGGATTTTTGTACACATCATCTGTATGGTGACCTTACATACAAATTGTCATTCAAACATGGGCCTATATGTATAGGCATGTCTCCATTGGGAAACATTCCAATGTCGACGACTTTCTGAATTATTTACATGTTATTAGATTGTTTATGTGTTGAACATGGGAATGCTTACCCTTAGCAATTATGATCAAAGAGGATATATCAATATGTAATGTATTTTAAGATTGATGCAAGTGACCACTCTACTTCATCTCCAGCCCATCACAGTGTAAATCATCTCAATCAAATTTTTTTATTATTTTGACCTCATGCTTTAGGGGGAAATTATTATATGTCAATCTGGGCATCATTCCCAATGACCTGGTTAACTAGGCATCATCTCCAGGACCAATGACTAAGGGTCTATCATTCCCAATCATTTCAGGTTGCTACATGCCCTAAGGCAAGAACAAGACAAATCAAGCATGACTTTCATCAAGAAAAAGTTTCCAAGGTTTGAAGTTTATTATATCACATGTGGGAGCTCACCAACGCTGCCTCTAAGGGGATTAAGTGTGTTTCATATGCAGGTAGCCCCATGCAAGCCTGCTCTACAAAACACTTCCTGACATCTATGGGTGCATTGGTCACATTGGGAGCGAAATTCTCATTGTTTCGGAATCTCCACTTGGCCAGTGCCTTCTAGAAGAGTTCACATGTGTCAAGCTTCGAATCCATGTGTCCATTTGACATCTACATGACTGGGAACATGTCTTGCCTATTATTGGAAATTCATTCATTGCAAAACTACCTTCATTTCATCTATAAATTGAACACAGATCTGAGTGTTTGAGAAGGAAGAATTTGAGTAGAGAAATGCTAGAGGATTTTCAACTGAGAGTTAGAATTGTGTAACAGCTGCTGGAGAGATTTATACTGTGATGGGGCTGAGGATCGTTGTTGGAAGGATCACTTCAAATCAGTCATTTGGTTGTAACCTCTCCTTCTATCATCAATAAAGAATACAACTTAATTTTCCCTATATGCATCTGCATTGACTTTGATTTTCCATATTGCAAGATCTTAGTTGATGTATATTGTTTATGCTTTACTGATTTAGCTAACTAACTTGAATTGAAATATTTATTATTTCTTTCTTCTATTTTTTTAGTGTTCTTTCTTATAGGAAGCATTTTTCCTACAAACCACTTGAATTTGAAGCTACAACGGAAGCGACAGAAGGAGCCATTTAGAAGAACTTGGATTACAAGTAAGCCTCTAATCCTTTCTCTGTATGCCTGTTATGAGTTAGGAAAGGTAGTCGTATAGTCTTTAATCTATTGTTCTAGATTTTCATCTGTCTAGGGAAGCATGTTTTATCCGTAATTCACAATTCTAGCCCAACA
>JAXQQM020064215.1:0-57843 GCA_034641835.2 Pinus albicaulis
AATCGAATGTTGATAGTAGCGTGTATCAAGCTGGAGTAGAGTGACAGATCAAGTAGCTTTGACAGAAGACGAAAACATAGCATTAGAATGAGGTAGGTCATCTTCCTTGCTCTGAATTTCATTTACAATCTAGAAAGGTAGATGTTAGTATGTTCCCATAGTTGCTAGACCCACCCTATGGATAGCGGGATCACCTTTGTCTGCAGACGGGATTTACCTAGTCAACAATGAATTAATTATCAAATTACCTTAATTAATAAGTGAATTGCTCAAACAGAGAAATGAAATAAATCATTTGTCCATAAGATATGGCTAAGATATAATCGAATCCCAATAATGCTAGATAAATTCAATATGTTAACTATCGGTTAATATATTAATTATTAAAGACTGACATTCTAATATGCATACCAGCATAATATCCCAACCAAGAAATATATACAACATGACAAGTTTAATGTAGGAATTCGATTCATATCCTAAGTATGTATATGATAACAATGAATATGTACTAAGATAACTTCATAAGTGTATGTATACTATAACGTCCTTTTACTAAATTTGAATTTAGTCTAAGCCAAAAATGGGACTTCATATATTCAAAATGTGACTAAGTAAAGAGTAAAAATTAGACTTCGAATAATACTCTAAAGTGTAAGTATTAGAAGTATAATGGAAGGTCATAGGATATTCATTAATAGCGCTATGCATATTTTTTATATGGATTAGCTGATATAATTCAAAGGTTAATATGATGTTATAGGTTGATATATGGGTAATTAACTTCAATGTTAACTCTTGTGGATTATTAAGGGTTGAACCATAGGGTATAAGTGTAATAAGAGATGAAGGAAATATATAGAATGGTAAAAGTGGTTAGGATAAGTATAATCTTAGAATATAATTAAATATTCTAAGATAAAAAATAAAGTTTTATTTTAAAAAACATTGCTCAATAAGCATAAGATGACGAGGGAAGAAATTAATAGTAAAATAAGATTTATATTATAACAAAAGTAAGCACTTGAATAAATGTCCACAAGGACAGTCAATGCTGAAAGTGAAATGGGAAATCGTTAACATGGTCAATGTATCATGAATCACATAAATTTATTCTATTCATGAAACTATAATTTTTAGAGAAACTTTAACAACAAAAATTACACTTCAATGGAGGCATCATAATATGGCAAAAGGTATTAAAGTCATTGTGACAAAGTAGCATTTATAATATTAATAAAAAAATATAGTTAAGTGGAGTTGTTAAAAATGGTATCAAATCCCATGTTGAAGCACTGGGCCTATATGTGTCCTCACCTGAAAAAATAAAAACCCAAATTATGTTGTTGTAAATTAATTACAACTTTGAAAAAAAAAATGTGTTGCACTAATTTATCTTCTGTGTACAATAATTTAGTGCTGCAAGGTATAGTTATTATTATGAGTTACAGAGGATTGATGTATGTGGGGAAATACACGAGATAAAAATGCTTAGTTGTTGGATATGGTCAGGGACATGCAACGATAATTGATTTATCTGAGAACTAGCAATGAACGATTGATGCAATTCAATGAAGAGAAGGAGAGGTTGATTAAGGAATTAACCTCAAGGTCTAGTCACAAAAGTGAAGACCATGGAAGAAAAATAAAATTAGTTGAAACCAACTCAGAAGGATATCAGGATGGTGAAGCAGTCAGACAACCGTCCTAAAAGAAAAGGGAATTACAAGGAGAATTTTGAAAAATATAAACCTCTGACTTATGATGGTGAAAAGGAGGAGGATGCAGAAGCTTGGCTTCTGAACATGGTAAAATACTTTTTAGTTTATGAATATGGAAGTAACCTGAAAGACAGATTGTTTATTTACCAACTACAGGGTAAAATTACTCTGTGGTAGGAAGAAACCAAAATGGTACATGTCTTGTATGAGAAAATTGTTACTTGGGAAGACTTTCAAACAAAATTCAAGTCAAAATATCTGAATGATATATATTATGATGACAAAGACAAAGAATTTCATGAGCTAATATTGGGACAAATCATTACTGATGAGTTTGTTACTAAATTTACTAACTTCCTTTTCTATGTTCCTTAAATCAAAGAGTAAAAGGCCGAAGTGAAACGATTTTTAAACTTCCTACCTACTATCTATAAGGAGAGAATATAATTTTACAATCCCAAGACAATGGAATAAGTTGTTCACAAAGCAAGATTTTGTTATCAACAATTCATAGGCAGTAATGATGAACTGAAAAGTTGGAAAAACAAAGAAAAATGGAAAGGTGACTCTAATGTAAAAATAGTGAAACCAAAATACTTGAAAAACGTTGGGAGAAACCATCAAAGGAAGAATTTTAACTAAACTAGTGAAAACCAACCAACACAATCACATATTAGATCTAAGCAGATGGATGCAAACATAAAAAAGGAAGGGGCTATAAAAATGAAGGAACCATTCAAGTGTTGGGGTTGCGGAGAACCTCACCTATTACGTGAGTATCCTCATAGAATAGTTCATAATATTCAAGTATTACAAGAGGTGACTACTGTAAATGAAATTGCTAGAAACATTCCAAGGATTGGTACTGCACTTGAAAATCACCGAGATGAACACCAATCAACCATGATAGAAATCGAAGGTATGATTGTTGAACAACCTGTTTATGTTTTAATATATCCAGGAGAAAATTTAAGCTATATAAGTCCTCATATGGTGGAAAAGTGCAAATTAAAATCAGAAAAATTTCAGCAAGCATGGTTAGTTTAGTTAGCTATAGGAGCGAAAAGAGAAGTTACCCATAAACATCCAAAAACTACTATAAAATTAAATGGGTATGAAACTAAATTGAATTTAAATATTTTTCATCTAGGCTCATATGATGTTTTAGTGGGAATGGACTGGTTAGAGAAACAAAAAACAATATTTAATTTCTTAGATAAAATATTTCACTATATAGATGTTGAGAGAAAACCATGATAGTGAAAGGAAAACCAAGACCCATATTAATCAACAGATTTCTAAACTACAGTTAAAGAAGATAACAAGAACATGTTATCAAGATTATGATGTACAAGTGGAGGAATTGGGACATGAAACTGATAAAGAAGTAATCCACATCTACGCTCTAAAAGAGGAATTAACTTCTCAATTGAACTACTACCAGGAGCTATAATTGTTTCTAGAGCACCATATAGAATTATTAATCCTGATTTGTTAGAACTAAAACTGCAAATACAAAAGTTATTAGATAGAGCTTACACCAAACCAAGTGTGTCTCCTTGGGGAGCACCTGTATTGTTTGTTAAAAAGAAATATGGCACATTTAGGATCTGTATAGACAACAAGAAACTGAATAACTTGACCATAAATAACATATATCCTTTACCCATAATAGGTGACTTAATTGATTGAGTGAGAGGAGCTTCTATCTTCTCAAAGATTGATTTAAGAATAGGATATCATCAACTCAGAATCAAAGATCAGGACATCAAAAAAATGACATTCAGGACTATATATGGACACTATGAATTTGTAGTTCTACATTTTGGATTGACTAATGCACCTATTGCATTCATGTGTTTAACGAATAGTGTGTTACACAAGTATCTAGACAAATTTATTTTAGTGTTCATCAATGGCATTCTGATATATTCCAAAAATGAAGAAGAACAGAAATAACATATTACAATTGTCCTACAAACACTTAGAGAACATAAACTATATGCCAAACTTAGAAAGTGTGAATTTTACAAGGACAAAATTCAGTATTTGGGTCATTTAATTTTAGAGGATGGATTGGTAGTAGACCCAGATAAAATACAAGCAATCATGGATTTTCATGTACCTACTGATGTCCTAGCCATAAGATCGTTCCTGGGTATCATTGGATACTACTAGAGATTTGTATGAGGATACTATCAAACTAACTATAATAAATATAGTGTAGTCATGTACTGTTGCATAGAAAATTTTAGGAATTATACCAACTCTCAGAATGTCTAAACCTTTGAAATAGGTTTAAATTTGAGTTAGGTAGAAAATTTTATTTTTTATACACACGAAGAAAACACATGAGAAGGAGAGTAGATATAATGAAGTTATCATACTAACTATGACAACTTTTCAATTAAAGTTATATGGAATGAGAGAACTTCGTTCTTTATTAAACATGAATCTAGAAAATTCAAATACTATCTTATGCTGTAACATATTTAGAAGATTTTGACTTTCTACATGAACCATAATATTATCTCAGAAATAAATCAAAGGTTTTATAGAATATAAAATATGCAGAACAATAAACATATTTTAACTTCTAGAAATAAAGTATATTGTATTATACTAAATCAAAATAAGTCGAGAGACTTATATGTACATAAATATGACATTAATTATTTTCCAAATTTTATACAGAGTTGGGATTCAATCCCATGAATTAAAACTATAGTATCACTTCAAAAATTGTTTAGATTTCAATTAGAGGAAGTCCTCAAGGAATTTTGGACAAACCTATACAAAATAAATCTAATATTATTGTCACTGTATGACATATAGAATGATAACATTGCTATATAATGGAATAGGAAGTTAGAAAGGGTACCTGAACATAAACAAAGTTAGAGAAATTAATGAATGTTCTTAAATTAAGTAAATTAGTGAATATTGAAAGAAGTGATATTGGTAATTTAAAATGTAATTATTACCTTAATGGTTGGAATAGAGGAGGAAGGTAAATCTATATGTAAGAAAATTTTGAAAACAAGTTAAATTGGGAAGAAGAGGAATCAAATGGTAAGAATAAATTACTATACATAGAGGGAAGAATGACTACTTGAAATATTTGTAGTAGAGGGATGGACATACACTGAGGGACTGTGAAAAAATCAGACTCTTGTACAAATTAGAAACAAAGGTAATTAGACCCTATACTGTGAAATTAATTATGTGAGATTAAATCTCATAAAATTTGATAAGATGTCTATTTTCGGTACATTGGTATTGATTTACTTAGAAAGAAATAAATATACATATAAATTTATACACCTAAGGAAAAGGTGAATAATTCAAACCCAAACAATATTCTGAATTCCTCAAATTTAAACGATGAGTTACAATAACTTGGAAATCGAAAAATTGAAGCTAGAACAAAATCGATAGGAATTCTAAATAAATCCCTAATTTGTAATTACTAATATATGTGACGAGCATCTGAGAATTGTACGAATCTATCAATGGTAAACTGGGTCAATGACTTATGAGGAATTAAATTTTTGTATTCCTTATAAACCATTTAAATGCCAAAATAATGACAAACTCAACGCAGGAATTGCGGAAAGGAATTGAGAAACATATTATAAAATGAAAAATCAATTAACTGTACAAACACTGTGTCTATTAAACAAGGGTACACATACGAGAAATTACGTTGAGTCCTCAGAGTAGAGAAGAGCCAGGAAAAATGACGCAGCTATCATTAACGAAAACCCATAAATATAATTAAACCCAGATGGTCAATATCACATAAAAGAGTGCCCAGAGTAGTGTAAAACGAATACACATATCTAGATAAATAGCTTGATGCCGAGAAGGATAAACTATTTGTATTCCTTCTCGAGGAACTAGAACACCTTATATTCAGCAAAGTCTAAGGTAAAAATTATGTTTCACGAACGAAATCTTCAGCCTGCATCCAAAACCAAACAAACAAATATTAAATTAGAGATTCAAACTATGGAATTCTAAAATAAATAATAAAATCAAAACAGAGATAAACGATGGTCAAGATGAAAAACTGGAATGATGGAATAGAATCCGTAGCCAAAGGAACTTTAATATCATTATATAACATTCGAGTGGCAGTAAGTCATAATTTTAAGTTAACTAGGTAAGTTCCTTACTCAGTATTCTTGAGGAACAGTTGCAATCCAATTTTCAAGAGCATGGAAAGGTATTGGAAAGGAAATTTTGTCAAAAACGTAAAATTCCTGAAGTAAAAAGAATGATGCAACCACAATAAGAAAATATACATTAGTTGTAGAGCTTAAGGGTTAAGGAAAATTAAATTTAGAAATACCACACAACCAGAGACCTTACAGTCAAACATTGTTCCAGAAAGGAAATATTACCTGAGAAACCATTCGGGCAACTCATTCTGAAAATGTAAATATAACCATGAACCTTCTATGTCACGGTTTTGGCTCTGCGTCATGGTATTTGCATGAAACTCTTTGAAGTCGAGGGTATGTGGAAGAACCGAAGCCGAAATACAAAATGATGGTGCAAAGAAAAACATAACAAACCAATATTAGGGCAAATGAAAATTTAAATCGAAACAAGTATATGATGCAACCACAACCATCCACTTGTAAGTCATTGAGCGAGGGAAGTTAACCGGGTAGACAAGAGGTCAAGTCGCTAGGATATATCCATGTTAGGGATTTAATGAGCATGGTACTAATCATAAATGAGAAAAATCCTGAAGAGATAATAATAATCAAAACGTTAAACTTTACACCTTACGAATAGTGATTTCAATCCGAATTTCATTAATGCATATTATTATTGTTACACAGTAATTTGTCACCGTCCCTACCATTCCCCGTCCCGCATAATGGAGGACCCATTTTGTGACCTGTGAACATTGTCATGCCTTGAAATCATCATCAATGCATTCCTCTAAGCATGAGCTTTAATTGCCCTAAAGACATCTCCTTGCAAAAAATCATAAAAACATCTCCTTTTGCATTGGCGCGGGCAGACAGTTCACCACTCTGCGCCAATGGGGAAAATCCTACAAAGAGGCCACGCCAACTGGCGCTCTATCTCAGAGCAGTAGTTGCGCCAGCAAATTTAAGGAGTGTTTTTTAAATAAAGATGGTGGAAGTTGTGTTTCAACAAACTCAGAAACCATTGCCTATCTTGAGTTGAGAGGTTTGGCTGCGGGAGTTCTATGGAAGGGAAGTGGTTTGCCACCTCCCATGGAACCTTCCTTGTTGATAGGGCCAATCCCATAATAATAGGGATCCCAACTCCCTCCTTTCCCATCTATAAAAGCCTGCTCAATTCCATGGCAAGCTAATCTTGAAGTGCCTAAGCTTTGAATCTCCAAATTCCCAAGAGCCTTTGTGCTGTAAGAGCCCTCTTTCTTCCCTTAAGGCCGACTCAAGTAAGGAGACTATCGTTGAGAGACTCTGGAGAGGTTTTCCCTTTCCCTGGCGAGCTTTTCGAGACGTGGACAACTCGAGACCCATCCAAAGGAGACCACGACGTCAGAACATTGGTTGTAATCTCTTTCGATTGTTATTTAATGAATGATTACGATTATGGTTCCACTCTGTTTTCCATTATGTTAATACCAGTAGTATCATTTCTGACTGATACTTAGTTGCGTATGCCAGATTTTATGCTTGTATCTGTTTGTTTCTTGCATGTGCAGGTGTCCATCTGCGGAGATCGTGGAGGATCGTGATCTACTGAGGCTGAGGAACGGTAACGCTATCTTCTTCAGATCGTAGCATTGGATTCCAAGTAGGCTTCCATCTTTGTTCTTTTCATTCGTAACTAGGAACTTGCGTCGTAACATTTCGTGATTATTGCTAGACCCCTGCTGCGCTAGTAGGGATCACCTCTGTCCGCAGAGCGGATTTACCTCCTCAAAAATTATATAAAACTGTCTCATGTTAATATGTAGTGTAGGTGATTTATGTGGCAGAGCTATGAGGGAATACATGTACACGTGACCTACCTTTTGGGTGTTACACTATGATAATAATCCCACGTAGGAAAAAATAAATTAACATGTAATGTTAAAACTCGAATAGGAGAGCTGCATTGTGTGCAAAAGCACATGAGCCCAATGGGAAAATCCTGAAAATGCTTCAATGCATATGCTATGTGTAACTTTTCATTTTTATAAATAAAAGGTTACCGATTTTTTCTGTGGAAAAAAAAAAAAAAAACTCGAATAGGAGATTCATATACAAAGTGTATTGGAGAAGGTCATCAATTACATATGTTATAACATTGGATCTATAATTAAGGTTAATAAATACGTAAAAAGGCCGAATTCATTCTAAGTGATGAATGGATCACTTATGGCCAGAAAATGGTTATGTGTGTAAATTCCAATAGTAATCACATCGTTAAGATCAAAACTATAATCTTAGTCAAAGATATAATTATCAACTGAGGGAGTTTTATAATGTAAAATCAAGTAACTAAAGTATAAATATGATAAGGTAGATAGAAACCAAAAGAAATATATATTTCACAATTATAACAAGAAGAGAAATAAATTGGTTAGAGCATAATATAATACTTTTATTATGCTAGAATTTGCATAAGAAGCATAGATTATATTATAGTGAAATAAAGTGGTAAATAAATGTAGCTAATATCAAACTTCTAAGAAGATTGATTGATGACAATTATTGAACCTAAATTCATCAAGAGTAAAGAAAACGTAAAAATAGTAGACGATTTCGTCGAAGAGCGAGGAAACACATTAATGCAATTGTCTACAGTTACGCGTTAGACTATAAAAAGAAAAGAAAAAATTGTTGTGGAAGTGGAGTTGTTACAAATGGTATCAAATTCCATGTTAAAACACCAGGCCTATATGTGTCCTCACACCAGAAATTAAAAATCCAAGAATTATATTGTTGTAAATTTTTCTCTTTTTATTGAAAAAAATTACACTAATGTTATTTCTGTGTACACAAAATTAGTGTAGAAATGTAAAGTTGAAACCATGAATGAAGGAGATGAGTTGTATGTAGATCTAGGTGGTGAAAATAATCCACCAGATCCAAATTCTTTGTTGCCAACCATGTTCCAGTAGATGCAAAGAGAAATGATGCAGCTAAAAACCAACAAAAAAAGATTGTTGCTATCCAGCAAAGAGCAAGAAAGGTTGATCAAGGAATTAATCTTCAAAACTAGTCACAAAGGTGAAGGTTCTAGAAGAAAGAGAAAGGAAGCTGAAACCCACTTAGAAGGATCTGAGGAAGGTGAAGCCTTTGGACAACAGTCTAGAAGGAAGAAGGAATTGCAAGGAGAATTCTGAAAAATCAAACCTCCCACTTATGATGGTGAGAAGGAGAAAGATGCAGAAGCTTGGCTTCTAAACATGGTGAAATAATTCCAAGTTTATGAATATGGAAGTAATTTGAAATCCATGTTGGCTATTTATCAACTACAAGGTAAGGCTACTTTTTGGTGGGAAGAAACCAAAATGCTACATGTACTAGAGGAGAAAATTGTCACTTGGGAAGATTTCTAAACTAAATTTAAATCTAGATATCTGAATGAAAGATACTATGATGACAAGCGAAAGAGTTCCATGAGCTGATATCGTGAAAACTTACCATAGATGATTTTGTCACCAAATTCACAAATATGCTTCAATATGTACCTTATATTAGAGAAGAGAAGGCCAAGTTACATCGATTTTTAAACTATCTTCCTACCATCTACAAGGAGAGGATAGAATTTGATAATGTCAATACAATAGATGAAACTATGCACAAGGAAAAACTTTTGTTAGGTCCCTATATTACTAGTATAGTCCCTTATTGTTGTTAGTGTAACCCCCTTATTGTTATTATTGTACCCTTGTAACCCCCATATTGTTATTATTGTGCCCTTAAATTATATTGTTAGGTCGGCTAGGATTACATTGTGGCCCACTAGGATTACATTATGGCCCCATGGACTCCTATATATAGAAAGGAGGTTTTGTAAATTGTATCATCCAAGAATTGTTCATCTATGTAATGTATTGGAGGTTTCCCCCTTGAAGTGGCTTATTTCTAAGGCGTTTATATCTCTTTTCTTCTCTTTTTGGAGCTGGTTTCATAACATTTGGTATTAGAGCTTTGAGATTCTAGGGTTTTGCTGCTCCAAACAGGTCAGCGTGGAATGTTCGCTCTAACTTTTTTTTTACGAAGGTTCAGAATTTGAAATTTTTAGAGTGCGAAGCTAAAATCCTGAGGAACATCTTTTTTTCAGATCTTGGTTCACAATATTTTCGGAGATATGTCCTGTGTAATTTAGGTCATTTTGCAGGCTCCTGAATTTAACCTAAACAGGTCATCGTGGTATTTTCGTAATAAAGTTTTTTCTACGAAGGTTCAGAAGCTGAAATTTTTAGAGTGAGAAGCCGCAATCATAAGGAACATTGTCAAAAATTTTCAGATATTGGTTCCTAATGTTTTCAGAGATATTATTTGTGGAAATTAGGGCTCTTTGAGGCTTTTGAATTTCATCTCAAAGAGGTGATCTTGGGAAAATATTCATAGCTCTCTCTCTGAGCATTGAATTAGAATACTGTGAAAATTTCTTGCAAGTGCACGGACTATAGTTTTTGGTCTATCAATTTTAGAGCCAAAGGAGGAAACAATGACACATGGCAATTCATACAATTTCACTCTATTGAACCAATCCAAAATTGTGTCATTGTGGGAGATTGAATATAACTTGGCCTTGAAGAATCCAAATCAAATCAGACCTGTGGCATTTGAAAGAAGCTTTAGAGGGCTACCATAGGGCTGAATTTCAGATATTGAGGATCTGCAATTATAGAGATAGTTCAATTTCAATATCAAGCTCCTCAAAAGCAAGTAAAAGGTGTGTATTTTTTTTCCAAATTTCATAAGTCTTGTTTGAAGAATCAAGTTGAATTGATCACAATGGAATGTTGTAGAATAGATATCAATATTAGATTCTAAAATGGCCCCTAAAAATAATTCGACACCCATTAAGCGTTTACAATGCTCTACTATGACTCATGAAGACGAAGAATGGAGACATGACATATCAAAATTACAAGAGCAAGTCCAACAAATTTCACTCTTGCAAAGAGCAACAAAAAATGACATGGAAGTTTTGAATAAAGGTGTCGAAACTAAGATGGATGGTTTGAAGAAAGGCATGGAATGTAAGATGGATGGTTTGAAGAATGGCATGGAATCGAATATAGATGGCATGGAATCTAAGATATATGGCATGGAAGCTGACATGGAATTTAAAATGGAAAACATGAAGAATGATCTGAAACCAGACATGGAAATTTTGACAAAGTTGATAAAAGAAATGTTTCCTAATGGTGAAAAGATAGTAGAGAAAACTCATGATGACAACAAAATAAATGTTAATCATGATTTCATAAAATCTAATGTGTGGGGGGAGAACCACCATATTCCAAAAATGGATATGAGGAAGTTTGATGGAAAGGATCCTGTAACATGGATACTACAGATGGAGCAATATTTTGATCTCCATAATGTGAAAAACACACAAAATGTACGCATTAGAACTTTACATTTACAACAAAATACATTTGTATGGTATCGATGGCTTTGCTCTCCTAAAAAAAATTTCTCTTGGTCAATTTTTATGGAGGAAATTATAGCACATTATGAGGATACAAAGAGCAACACCTTCTTTAGCCAATTAATAAATCTCAAACAAAAGGGTTTAATGGGGGATCACATTGAGGACTTCCAAAAATTGAATATAAGGGTAATTGATATTCCAAAGGAACACATGATAGATCTCTTCATAGGTACTTTAAAGGATAACATCCAACATGAAATTCACATTTCGAAACTTGATTCATTGGAGAAGGCATTGAGGTTGGCAAGAAAAATTGAATATAAAATTATGGCGACAAGGAAGCCTACCACTCACTTCTATAAAGAGGGAACTGCTGATATATTTCCAGAACTTGATGATGAAGGAAAACCCAAACCAATAGCAGTTCAAAGGTAGAAATGATCAACTGAAAAGCTCAGAGAACAAAGAAAAAGGAAAAGGTGACTCGAGTGTAAAAAGAGTAAAACCAGCCTACTTGAAAAAATTTGAGAAAAATCATCAAAGGAAGAAGTTTAATAAAACTGGAGAAATTCAACCAACCCAATCACAAACTGGATCCAAACAGATGCATGTAAACAACAAGAGAGATGGAACTATAAAAAAGAAGGAACCATTAGAGTGTTAGGGTTGTGGAGAAACTCATCTGTTATGAGATTGTCCTTATTGAACCATTCAGAATATTCAAATGTTGAGAGAGGCAACTACTGTAAATGATGTGGCGAGAAACATTCTAAGAATCAGCGCTGCCCTAGAAGATTTCCCTGTTGAACACCAATCAACCATGTTCGAAATCGAAGGTATGATTGTTGAACAACCTGTTTCTGTTTTGATATATCTAGGAGAAAATTTAAGTTACATAAGTCCTCAAATGGTGGAAAAGTGCAAATTAAGATTAAAAAAAATTCAAGAAACTTGGTTAGTTCAGTTAGCTATAGGAACAAAAAGAAAAGTAACCCATAAATTACCAAAGATGGTTGTAAAATTAAATGGCTACGAAACAAAACTAAATTTAAATATTTTACCACTAGGTTCCTATGATGTATTAGTGGGAATGGACTAGTTAGAAAAATAGAAAGAAATAGTTAATTTATTAGATAAAACAATGAAATGTATAGATGGTGAGGGAAATCCAGTGATAATGAAAGGAAAACCCAAACCAATATCAGTCAGGTATATTTCAACATTACAGTTAAAGAAGACAACAGGGAAAACCTATCAAATGTATGTTGTACAAGTGGAAGAATTGGGACATCAAATTGAAAAATAAACTACAGAAAATTTACCAGTAATCAAAGAATTCAAATATGTGTTTCTCAAGGAGATTCCTCAACTACCCCCAAAAATAGAAATAGATTTCCCAATTTAATTATTACCGGGAGCTACACCCATCTCTAGAACACCAAATTGAATGAGTCCTCGAGAGTTGTTAGAATTAAAAATGCATCTACAAGAACTACTGGACTGAGGCTATATTTGGCCAAGTGTGTCCCCATGGGGAGCACTGGTACTCCCTGTTAAAAAAAATATGGTACATTCAAAATGTGTATAGACTATAGACAACTGAGTAAACTAACTATAAATAATATATATCATCTCCCTAGGATAGATGATTTATTTTATCAAGTGAGAGGAGCCATTGTCTTTTCAAAAATTGGTTTAAGGACAGGTTATCATCAACTGAGAATTAAGTATGAAGACATAAATAAGATTGCATTTAGAACTACATATAAGCACTATGAGTTTCTAGTTCTACCTTTTGGGTTGACAAATACACCTGCTACCTTTATGTGTCTCATGAACAGTGTCCAAAGTAATTGTCTAGACAAATTTGTTATGGTGTTTATTGATGACAATCTAATATACTCTAAGAATGAAGTAGAACATAAAGAATACCTCAGAATTGTCTTACAAACACTTAGAGAACATAATTAATATGCTAAACTTAGCAAATGTGAATTTTATAAAGACAAAATTTAGTATTTGGGTCATGTAATTTCAGAAAAATGATTGGAAGTAGACTTAGAAAAGATACAAGGTATTATGGAAGGGTATGTGCCCACTGATGTTCCATCCATAAGATTAATCATGGGAATTGGACGATATTATAGGATATTTGTAGACATATTTTTAGCTTTAGCATATCCTATCTCCTCTATATAGAAGAAATGAGTGAAGTTTGAATGGAAAAGAAAATGTCAACATAATTTTGAATAGCTAAAACTTAAACTAACAACTACTCCTATTTTGAATATTGTTGATTGAAACCAAGAATTTGTAGAATGTACAAATGCTTGTAAAGAAGGATTAGGAGGGGTTTTATTGCAAGAAAACTCACTCATGGCATATGATTCAAGAAAATTAAAGAAACATGAATAGAATTACATTGTGTATGATATAGAGTTAGCTACTGTAATACATGCTTTGAAGATGTGGAGACAATATCTGTTAGGGAAGAATTTTTTATTGATGACAGATCGCATAAGTTTGAAATACTTTTTCACATAACCTGATTTAAATGCTAGACAAGCTAGATGGTTGTCTTTCCTTAGTGAGTTTGACATGGATATCAAACATACAAAAGGAAAGGAAAATAATATTGCAGATGCTTTAAGTAGGAATGCTCATAAAAAATTGAATGGTATTAGGAGTGATGTAAATTTTTACATTGATCCAAGAAGTAATGAGCCAAGATCCAAACTATGAAAAACTTCAATAAAAAATGAATAACAATGAAATGGTGGGATATACTAAAAACCATAAAGAATTGATTTATTATAAAAACATATTGTACATTCCCAATGTGATCTCATTAAAAAGTGAAATTTTAGATGAGTATCATAAATGACCCTATGTAGGACATCCGAGATATCATAAATTGATTTCAATCTTGAGAAATAATATGTTTTGGCCAAGTATGAAAAAGAACGTGGCTAACTATTTAGCTAGATGTTTGGAATGTCAATAGGTAAAATTAGAGCATCAGCATCCAGCAGGATTGATGAATCCTTTACCCATCCTAGAATGGAAATGGGAAACAGTTTCCATATATCTTATAACTGGGTTGCCGAGAACTAAATACCAACATGATAAAAGTTGCACACTTCTTACTAGTACAATCTACCTTTGGTACAGCTCAAGTAACTAATATGTTTATGAAAGAGGTTGTAAATATACTCGGTATTCCTAAAATGATTATATCAGACAGATATGCAAAGTTTACTTCATATTTTTGGAAGACTCTGTTTGGTGGAATGGCTACCAAGTTGAAATTTAGTACCGCATACCATCCTCAAACAAATGAACAAACTGAAAGAACAAACCAGATTTTAGAAGACATGTTGAGAATGTATGTTATGGATAGACCTACAAGGTGGGAAGACTTTCTGCATCTGGAAAAATTTGCATACAATATTATTTATCAAACCTAAATAAAGATGATTCCTTTTAAAGCATTGTATGGTAGAAAATGCCACATGCCTCTTATTTGGAGCCAAACAAAGGATAAGTTAATACTTGGACAACATGCATTGCACACAATGGAAAGAACTATGAAGAAAATTCATGAAAATATTAAGACAACACAAGACATGCAAAAGAGCTACACATACAAAAGGGAGAATTCAAGGTAGGTGATCATGTTTACTTGAGGATTAAGCCCAAAAAGAGTACCTTATACACGAGTAGTTGTGCTAAATTAGCACCACGCTACTGTGGAACATTTGAAGTACTAAAAAGAGTGGGACCAATAGCTTACAAGTTGGCTTTACCTAATCACATTAAGGTTCACAATGTTTTTCATGTTTCATTATTAAAAAAGTATGTTCATGATTCTTCTCATGTCATTGATTGGAATGTGATACACGTGGAACTAGAAGGAGAATTTCTTCCAAAGCCACTTCACATCTTGGCACGGGAAAAAAATGAGCTTTGGAATAAAACAGTAGCGAGGGTGAAAGTGCAGTGGAAGCGCTTTGCAACCGAAGAAGTTACTTGGGAGAGAGAAGAATATATGAAGGAAAATATCCATCACTATTTGAAAAGTGAATTTATATTTTTCAACACCAAGAATAGTGTGTTGTTTTAGAGGGGGAATATGCAATATCCCTATTTTAAGTTCTTTTATTATACAATTGAACAATCCTAAAGGATCAAGTGAACCCAATAGTGTGTTGTTTTAGAGGGGAATATGCAATATCCCTATTTTTACTTCTTTTATTATACAATTGAACAATTCTAAAGGATCAAGTGGACCTAAGGGAAAACAACTACTGTGGAGATATTTTATTATTTTAAATTGAACAAAAATGAAAATTTAATTATTTTGCAAAGACTACAGTATAATTAGAGATCACGAATCCAAGTCCATGAGAATGGTATCAATAATATATGAAAGATATTAGAAAGAAGCACATTCAAACAGTAAAATAGAAAACAGAGAATATTTAATTCATATATATATATATATATATTACACGTACTTATTGAATGTGGAGGTTTGTAATGCAATAATTAATGATGAGTCTAGTTTCTCTAAGATTTTGAATTGATGTGTCACAATTATTTTTTGTTTTCAACATCAGATTGCGTGACTATATTCAGAACGTGCTTCATAATACCCTTTCATGTGATACATGAATGCCCCTCACCCATGGTTGAGACAAAAAAAATAGAACATTAAAATAGATATGTAACACAATTAGAAACTTAAAAGCATCAAAATAGAGAGTTCGAGGTCAAGCACTATTTATCAATTTCATTAAAATTGAGAATTCGTATAATACTTCTAAAATATTCTTTGTGATTGTGTTTGACAAGAAATAAACAACAAAAGTTGAAACCGAGTAATGATCATGTTCGAGAAGAAATAAGCAACCCAAATTTAAAATGTTTCATAAGCATTGAGCACTTATTACAATTAAATGCTTGTCTTCACAAATTTCAAAAATTTAATGAGTGGCTTTTATTCGCATCAATTAATTCAATGTTCAATGGATATTTTTCAAAACCAAAATATAGGTAGATTAAGGTCACATGCATATTTATCTAAGGAAATGGCAATCCTTTTCTTGTATTTGAAAGATGCAAAGGCCATGAAAATAATGAAAATTTGTGGAACAATATTCATCTTTCATTGTTGCATCTTAATTTGGATTTATGGAGGATTTAACAAATGATTTTGGAACAAAAGTATTTTAAATGTAAGTCAAAAGACTTGCTGAGTTATTAAAGAGTGTGAAATTAATTTAAGAACTAGTAAAGAGTATGACACTGATATAAATATTGATATAAATGTTCAATAATAAGATCATTAACTATTTTTCATGTTTTTTTAATCTATTTAGGAACTTGTTGTGCTAGTTTAGGTTCCTCTTTCCTAGCATTAACTAGATGAGAGTGAGAAGGTGGAGGTGGATACTCATCCTTACCAACAACATTTGAAGAAGAAGAAACCAAAATAAGATCACTAATAGAAAATTTGGCAGAAGAAGATGACAGATACATGGGCATGCACACAAAGAGACTAATAATTTATATTTAATGAGGTTGCAAAATTCTATAATCTTTTGCAACTTTAGATTATCAAAATAAAAAATGAACGAACTGCACACAAAAAGACTAATAATTTATATTTAATGAGGTTGAAAAATTCTATAATCTTTTGCAACTTTAGATTATCAAAATAAAAAATAACGAACTTCCCACTCTTACGCTACAATGTTTTTCTTCTCTCATTAAAAATGTGAACTCGTTCTTCATTATGAAAAATACAAAATTGGCTTACATATGGTAATCATGATAATTTGATTAATATTGTAGTTTGTGAAAATAATTGCTCCCTTGAAAAATTAATACTTAATCCCATAGATAATATCATACAATTTGCATTTTATTTTAAGGTGTAATTATTTCTAGCAACACCATTTTGTTGTGGTGTGAATGGAAATATATGTTTTATTTCAATACACTATGCAAAATCTAAGCTGTAATTTTTTGTTCTTTCCCTTAGCACATTAATTTGAAGCATACAAAGAAATCCACAAAATTGGAGGTATATGAGGTTTTTAGATGAAGGAGAGGTATTCATTGTTGTTTGGTGCATTTATCTCAGAAATTTAGAGGGCACACACTACCATGAATAATAAAGAAATATTAAATTTCCCTTATACATTTCTTTATATCACATAACCTATACAATGCTAATTGGATATTTTTGAAACACTATCTAAATTTTGAAACATAAATTTAATATGAAGCCATCCTCACCTATGTTTTTCAAGGGACTTTGCAATTGAATTTTCCTTAACTTTTTGGATTTTTTTAGCGATTTATATTGGGTTGGATCTTTCTTAATAGGTAATTTAAACATTTCTATATGATTTTTCTAGGCAAAAAATTCATTATTACCAGCATAAACGACAGTTCGTCTTGTAAATGAAAAATAATCCTTCCTCGATCTATTAATAAATAATTTTTTTCTCAAATAAAAAATAATCTTTAATCTTAAATATAAAAATGTAATGTATGTTTAAAAAGTTATCTCAACTGATTTTCATTAATATTATAGATATATGGCTAGTTCATTGTTAGAATTTATTTAGTTCAAATTCTTTTAGACTATATCCATCAATTTACCTTATTAAATTTATTAAAAATAAATTACATAACTATATAAGCATTTGAAGTTATAAATATATATGAATGAGAAAAACAAATTCAAATAGTAAAGATAAAATATAAAAAGAAACAAAGAATTTTTGGTTCTCGAACATGCTAAATCTATGATAGTAACGTTACATGTAGTTATTGAAAATGGAGGTTTGTGATGTTTCAATTAATGATGAGTCTAGTAGCTTCTTTGGAATAAGATTTTGAACTGACGTTGCAAGTATTTTTATTTATTTTTTCAATATCAAATTGAATTATTTGTTGAATCGAATTCACTTATGAATCATGCATTGAAAATTTGAAGGGGATCGTACATGGTGTGTAGCTGCCCAATGCATTTTCTTATACTAAAATGTATTTCATGAATATATTTACTTTGTTTTATCTTATTTTTATAGGCTGTTGAATCCTATAAATACATAATGCTTCTTTTTGTTGATATGAATACAAATTCATTACTTCTTTGAATTTGGTCGAGACCACTATTACCCCCAATCCTTTCAAAGAGCTTGTATATTTTCTTTATAATATAGAAATTGAAAATTAGTTGTTGAATGTAAAGTTCACCACCCATCATGTCTTCAAAGTTATAAATGATATATTTCTTCTCCTATAATTTTTTTTTATTCATTTCAATTTAGTAGTATATTGTCTTTATAATATAGAAATTGAAATTTAGTTGTTGAATATAAAGACAAGTACCCATTATATCTTCAAAGCTACAAATGCTATATTTTTTTCGTCTATAACTGTTTCTCATTCATTTCAATTTAGTACTCATTGCAGGTGCATTAATTCCCTTGCATTTACAATCACCATAACAAAATCTTGTTCCAATCTCCCATGAACCTTCTCCATGCCTAGTTGAAGAAAAAACCATGGCTGGTTTAAAATATGTGTTGTATGTAACTCCTTTCTTACATCACTAAATAAAAACTTAGCATAGATTTCATACAACACTAAATAAAAAAGTAGCTTATATTTCATGGGGCATGGTCCTCTCTTTAATTTCAACAACATTCTCCTTGACCGAAAAAATTTCTCTGCCATTACATGATGTATTTAATTGCAACAACATTCTCCTCTACTGTCTCTAATTTCAAAAAAATCTCGTTGGAGGGGAAAATTACATGTTGTCTTTAATTTCAACAAGAATCTCCTTGGAGGGGAAAAGTTGTCTTCCATATACTTCATAAAATGTGTATAAAAGTCACCTACCCGGAACATTTAATCAGCTATACAACTTTTCTTATTACGCCTTTATTTCTTCTAATCATATTTTATTGAAAAGGACACATACACATAATCCCTATTGTTTTCCCATACAATGCCCTTATTCATGGCTTCTGTAAGAAAGGAAATTCTTCTACGGAATGCCCAACACGAAAATAGTCCCTAATGCTATCACATACAATGCATTTGTTGATGGCCACATTAAGGAATGGAAACACAAGGAGCCCATGAAATTACTTCATGAGATGCTGGAAAAATGGAATAATCCAAATCTTATCACATGCAATGTCCTTATTGTTGTTTATTGCAAAGCAAGAAAACTTATTGTTGGTTATTGCAAAGAAAAAAAACTTCAAAAAACTCTCGGGTTGTTACAAGTTATGGTTGAAATAGGCTACAAAATTTTTCATACCACATATAATACACTTATAGATGGCTTCTTCAAGGTGGGTACTCTAGAAAAGGCCATTCAGATCCTTCACTAGATTTCCAACTGAGGTTAATGAGGTGATCTGAGTGGCACTCCCATAAGTACATTGGCCTTTTACTCTTAAAACACATTTCCAATGAAATTCTTCACAATAATAATCTGGAATTGGATTGATACACTTGTTAGTGGCTTGTGTTTGTTGTTGACAGGCTATATCTTGACAAGTTCACTAGTGAGTTGTACTTTTTGAAATGGACTAAACTGGTTTTATGTATTTAATTAAAGCTTCTTTGCAATTTTAAAACTTTCTTTGGAATACCTCCTCTTTCTTATGTTTTTGTCGAAACATTTCTTATCATTCATTGAATACCCAAATTCCACATATATTGATTACTTGTTCTTGTTATGATATATTGATTGTCATCATATGCCTCCGTGCAGCCCATGTTTGTTAATTAGACATCACCAACCACTTGAATGTCATGTCTTCGTTGTCCAACTTGTAGTCATCAAGGAAACTATTATATTGTTTGCCACTTGTTGTAACTTCTAGGAATCATCTTGATTGGAAAGTTATCATGTTTATTTCCCTTGGAGAGGATATCAATTGGAAACAAATACATTTTTTAGTTATTTCATTTACAGTCGGGTTAGCCAATTTAGTATATGAGACCTGGTTTAATCTATGCCAAATAAATGCAATGTCTGCTAAAATTTTCTCTATTTCCACTAGGACTCCTAAGCATTGAACCTCAAATATTGCAACTGTTGTCAAGAATCACCCTGAGGGAAACGATGCTCCGCTTTCTTTGCTTGTCTAAAGTATAGTAGCATTATTAGCTACAAAGGTTTTGTGTCAAAGGATTCTTCACTTTCTTTGCTTTGTTGGCATTATCATGCAATATGTTGTTATCTTTTCCTTGATCGCAACCTACTCGATGTGTTGCCTTTTGATAGAAACCTATTTGTTAAAGATGTAAAAGTGATGTATCTACAGGTTTGTTCAAATGGGACAGAGAAAGGAATTCCAATCAGTGACAGAGAAATGATAAAGATCACGTTTCACAATGTATATGTTGGTTTGATGAAGGAAAATCATGTATACATCTAGAATTAGTGTATACATAGTTTTGGTGAAGAGAAGTTGTGTATACACACGGGTACGAAGAAGCGAAGTCACGTATGTACTTACACACTGATTTTATGATACCAAGGGTCCTTACCATGGTTTTATCCCACATTATTGAGTGTTCTGTCATATATTTTATTATGTCCAAGAATACCATCGGCACTTGTGTGGTTTTGGTTGATGGTATTAGGAAAGGCTCAAACTACATAAGGAGAGTAAGATCATAGTGCAAGGTGTGCAAGTGTATGTGTATTGATTGAATACTTTACTCTAAACTATAAATGCATGGAATGGGTTACAATTTATTGATAGATCTAAAATAATGATGCACCTATGAATATAATGATGGATTTGGATCTCTAGACCTGAAATGAATATTTATTTGTTTGATATGTTTGTGAGATGTTTAGATTTGTGATATGCCGCATTTTTGCTGAAGTAAAGGGTATGATCTGAAATTTTACGTAGTCCTGAATATTTAGATATTTATACGCTGGTTCATCATGATGAAAGTGCGTATACATGAGAGTTCGTTTCAGCAAAAGCGCATATGGAAGTTGGGGTTTTTCTAAATATTTCTGAAGAGAATGTCTAATCATTTCTTTTATATTTCTATTGTCTCTCATTTAAGTATTCATGTAGACCTAGATTGTTTGAATATTGTATATGTTGCTAGTTGATTTTGTTTAAATATGATCAATGACTCAGTGATAGAATATGATGGATGCTACTGACTGAATAAGGGTCCTGTAAATCTGGAAAAGTATGCCTAAGTTTCTGTTATCTGTTATGAGTCTGATCATATTTCTAAAGTCAGTATAAAAATATGTATGCATAGGTTTGTCCACACGAAAGCGTCTACATGTGTAGGTTGTAGTAAGTGAAGTAGCATATACACTTGATTTTATGAATGATCAGCGTTGAAGTTGATTCTGCATATTAATTCAGAAGTATGAGTTTATTGTTGTGATCTAGTTATAGTGATCCAACTGTTATATTTAAATATTGGTTTACGGATATTGTTGTTGATCTAAAATTTGTGTTGTGCTGAAGTTATTCGATCGAGTGTGAAAATTTATGAAACATGGTCTGCAGTGGTTATGAGGATTGAATCCTTCATTATGGAAGTCAAGTCTTCCCGCTAGTAGAAACTTTTGATGAGTTCATAGGGTCGTAGCTCCATTCCAGTAGTCGTTGGTAAATGAATTCACGAGGTTGGATCTCCCTTCTAGTAGAATATGGAGAATGAGAGAATGTTATAGCCTTCTGCAGGTGGCTGCCTGCTTATTGACATGAGTCAACATCAGTACAACATTATAAGAAGTTTTCTGTATAATAAATATTGAAGGCACAAATGACAATAACAATGATTTTCTCCCGACTTGGGTTTCCACCTTAAATCTTGGTGTTGATGTGTGATTCCCTAGTGTGATGATTTATTCTATTATTATTGCACATTCTTACTTCTTAAATATCTAATGCATAAATGATGAAGTGGGTTAAGTAATATTTCTAAAAATTTATCTGAACATTAAGTTATTTGGGTATATGCAAGTTTATTTCAGGATAGCCATGTACATACACTAGTTGGGCTAATCAAAGTCGCGTGTATAAATAGTAAAAGAAATCTAAAATATTTTGATTCATGTAAACATTGATTAAACCCCCCTCTCTCAATATTTTTCCCAACAATTGGTATCAGAGCAAGTCCTTCTCAAGAAGATTAATTAATACAAGGAAGATCATCCAAGATTAGCAATCAAGATGGAACAACATCTATTAGACCTACAGTTTTTAATAGAAATAATTTAATCTTTTGGAAGACTAGAAGAAGATCGTATCTTCAGTCTCTTGGAGAATATTTTCAGGCAATTGTGGAAGGTGGTTCCCAATATCCAGCTGTAGTCACCATAGATCCAACAATAAGGAAGAACTATGAAACTAATGCAAAAGTTGTCAATGCATTATTGGGAAGCCTGGACGAGTCATAATTTGTCAATTTTATGATGTTAAATACAAAAAAGGATATATGGGACAAAATCACTCTTATCTATGAAGGTGATTCCAAGGTAAATAACTCTAAAATCCAATCTCTCGGAATTCAATATGAAAATATCACAATGCATAATGATGAAAGTATTGCTAGTTTGTTTTTACGTCTAGATGAGATCGTAAATCGTATGAGAAATCTAGGTGAAGACATAAGAGGCACAACTTTAGTAGATAAAATATTAAGATCTCTAACTCCTAAATTCAAGTCAAAAGTGTTTGCTATAAAAGAGAAGTAGAATCTATAGACTCTTATTTTTGTTCAACTTCATGGGATCCCAACCACTTTTGAACTGAGAAAAGGATTTTCATCTGAAGTCAAAGGAGCATCATTTACAGATACTACAAAAGGAAAGGAAAAGGAAGAATAAAAGGAATGAGGGTATGTATCAAAGGAATATGAGGTAAATTTCATAAATAAACTTCAACTTGGCACTGGAAGGTTCAGAGGTAAGCTTCATTTCAATTTTTTTGCTTGTGGAAGAGTGGGTCATTATGATGCTAAATGTCTCCATAAAGATAATCATGATAGGGGAAAGGATTTAGCAAAATGGAATATGAGACAATTTCTCAATAGAAAAAGTTACTATACACATGAAGGTAGCGATGGCTTGTCAAATAGTGAAGAAGGAGAATCTGATCAAGATATTACACTCATGGGATTTGAAAAAGACACTAGTGAGGCTAGCGATACTTTTCTGGATGCTTTAGAAGAAAATGATTTTCTTGAAGAAACCTCACAACTCAAAATATGCTTGGAAGAGAAAAAAATAGCCATAAATACTCTAATGAATCAATTCATAGAAAATGAGAAGAAAAATGAGAAATTAGAATGTGAAATAGTAAGTCTAAGAAATGAAATTGGGAAAGGAAAAAATCTAAATATTAGATTTGCTAAAGGATTTGAAACCTTAGATGAGATTATCAAGGTTCAACGCTCTCCTCTTGTGAAGACAGGTCTTGGATATATTGGTGAATATTCTTAGTTGGAAAATTCCTCAGCTACAAGTTATTTAAAGCACCAAAACCCAGATTGCAAATCTTCGACACTCAACAAAATAACAATGACAGTGTCTAGGAAAAGCACAATCATTTAAAATAAACGATGAAAATAACAGAAATATTTGTCAAAAGGTAACGAGAAATAGAAGTTTCTATGATCATAGAAATTTCTTCTTTAATGGAATTTTTTTCTCATGTCATAATTATGGTGAAAAATATGCTCAAGGTGTTGCATATAAAACCATCATGACCAGAGAAGCAAAAAATCAAAGAAATGAGATAGGAATAAAGAAGAATTCTTATAAGAACTTTTCTCCTCTTAAGAAAAAATTGAATATTCGTTTTGCAATAAATTTGGACATGAAGAATCTGAATGCAGGAGCAAACTTTAGCCAAAAGAACAGATATCCAAAAGCTCCAAGGTGTGGAAAGATAAGGACTTATAGTTTGAAAGTTACTACATAGCATTATTTGGAGAAGGAGAAGAAAATCAATGGGACATTGATAGCAGATTTTCAAAACACATGATAAGCGATAAAGATAAAATTATTTCATTCAATGCATTAGAAAAGGAAAAGAATGTTAGTTTTGGAAATGACTCTCCTGCTATCATTAAGGGTAAAGGATTTTTTTTCTAAAATAAAAGGTTACAGGTAACAATGTTATGTATGTTGATGTATTAAAGCATCACTTGTTGAGTGTTAGTCAAATGTATTATTAAGGAAATGGCGTTTTCCTTTGATCAAAGGAGTGTGTGGTTCATGAACTTGACACACGAAAGATTGTAATAAAAGGAAAAATAACACCAAGCACTTTGTATATATTTAAAATTGGCCAAGAGCAATGTTATATAGGTAAATCTACAGAAAATTTATTATGGCACAAAAGATTAGAACATCTGAGCTTTTCTAAAATAAGAAAATCAAGCAAGCTCAATGCAGTTCATGATCTACCCAATATTACTTTATGAGAAAGTACCATATGCAAGTCATGCCAATTCGGTAAGCAAACTAGGGTTCAATTTAATGCCAAATAAGGACAAACAAGTAAGCATCTTAAACTTATACATATTGATCTATGTGTACCTATAAGGAAAAATTCACCTTGTGGAGAACAATACTATATCTTATCCATTGATGACTTTTCTGGAATGTGTTGGATCAGTTTATTGAAACATAAATATGAAGCATTTGAAAATTTTAAGGTCTTCAAATATTTATTTAAAAATTAATTTGATATAAAGTCAAATGTCTTAGATTTCATTGAGGAGGAGAATACATATAAGATGAATTGTTTCATTTCTGTGAACAATATGGCATATAATGACAGCTTTATGTAGATGTAACTCCACAACAAAATGGCATGGCAGAAATAATCAATAGAATAGTTAAACAAATGGCTCATTCTATGCTTGATGAATCTCGAACTCCTGACACCTTCTAGGGTGAAGTTCCTCATACTACGGTAAATATTCTCAACAAGGCTCATGTTCATGTAAACAATGATAAAACTTCTTATGAACTTTGGTATGGTAATATTCTCACTGTGAAGCACTTTAAAGTTTTTGGAAACAAATTTTATATTTTAAATAATGACAAAAAACTTGTTAAGTTTGAACCTAGATAATGTGAAGGAATATTTCTTAGTTACTCTTCTAGAAGTAAATAATAAAAACACTACAATAAGAGACTTCAGAAGATTGTTGAATGTATTGATGTTGTGATTGATGAATCTCTCACAACTCCCAAAAGGGAAATAACAACAAATGAGGATGATGATGATGAATGTTTTCCCTCATCAAATAACAATAATGTGGAAGGATAACCTTATGAAGAACCAAATGTAGTTACATCACAAAGAGGAAAGGCTCCATCCAGGTATGTTCAAAAGAATCATCCACAATCTCAAATTTTGGGAGAAAATGAATCAGGGGTAAAAGCAAGAAGAACTCTTGTATGGCCTCTTAGCTATATAGCATTTTTATCCACCATTGAACCAAAAAATGTAAATCAATATAGTAAAGATGAATGTTGGATTCATGCCTTGAATGAAGAACTTGATCAGATTGAAAAGAATAATACTTGGGAATTGGTTCCAAGAAATCATGATAAAAATATAATTGGAACAAAGTGGATATTCCAAAAAAATCTAAATGAGAATGGATATTTCATTAGAAACAAAGATAGACTTTTTTGTAAAAGATATGCTCGACAAGAAGGAATAAAATATGAAGAAACATTTTCTCTAGTAGCCATACTTTAAGCCATAAGAATTTTTCCTACATTTTGAAGTTATCAACAATTCAAGGTTTACGAAATGGATGTAATATCTACTTTCCTTAATGGTGATCTCGAAGAAGAAGTTTTTATAGAACAACCAAAAGGATTAATTCTAGTAAATGATGAAAAAATTGTTTGCAAACTTAAAAAGGACCTATATGGTCTAAAACAATCCCCTAGGGCATGGTACTATTGTATTAAAAAATATCATCAACAACAAGGTTTCACAAAAGGATCTGCAGATAGTAACTTGTACACAAAAATTGAGGATGATAAACTGTTGATTATTTCTTTTTTTGTTGATGAAATCATTTTTGGGAGTAATGAAGAATCCATGAGTCAAAAAATTTCTTTTTTTATGCAGCATGAGTTTGAAATGTCTTTACTTGAGGAAATAATGTGTTTTCTTGGCTTACAAGTACAACAAGAAAAATATTCCATCTTTCTGTTGCAAAGAAAATATCTCAAAGAGATCCTGAAGAAGTATGGGATGGAAGACTGCAGACCTGTGAGCACTCCAATGGTGACCGGATGTGACCTCAGGTCTCGTGATGATTCTCCCATGGTAAGCAAACCAAAGTATAGGTCTATGATTGAAAGTGCTCTTTATCTAACAAGGACTAGACCAGATATAATGCATGTAGTTGGGATTGTTGGATGATTCCAAACCAATCCAAAGGAGTCACATCTTTAGGCCATAAAAAATATACAAATATCTACAAGGAAATCAACGTTTTGGTCTATGGTATCCCAAGAATGATGATCTTACTCTTCATGCTTACGCATATGTGGACTAGGCTAGAAATATTAATGGCCAAAAAAGCACTAGTGGTGGTGCATTTTATATGGGGCCCCGATTAGTATCCTTGTTTAGCGAGAAACAAAGTTCCATAGCCCTATCTACAACAAAAACTGAATATGTGGTTGTTGCATCATGTTGCACACAACTTCTTTGGATGATGCAGACATTACAAAATATTCATATTGAATTTTATCCTCCCAACTATATCCCTTATGATAATACAAGTGCCATCAGTATTTCAAAAAATCATGTTATGCATTCTAAGACCAAGCACATTCCTATCAAATATCACTTTTTACGAGAATAAGTGCTGGAGAAAAAGGTTAAATTGGAGTATGTTCCCTCCAAAGAACAAGTTGCTGACATATTTACTAAACCTCTTCCCATGGAAGCATTTGAATATCTCAGGAAAAATCTAGAATTTATCTCTGTCTCACTTACCAAATATGTTTGATTTCAGAAGATTAGATTCAGTAAACAAGTTGCATGAAGCCTAGTTGCATAGATACACGAGTTTCCCTCTATAAAATCGCGTATGGATATTGCTATCATAAAATCTATGGTTTAGACTTCAGAATAGTCTTTGTCATATATGGTTTGGCTATGTTTCTCAAGTGTTGATGGGTACTATATGTGGTTTTGGTGTTCAGCTTAAATTTCATTTCCTTCATATTTATCTTCTTGATGAAGATGCTTTTATGAATTGGCTGTTGAAAATGTTCAGGATGCATAGGTTTAGGGGGAGCATTAGCCTTGTTGAGAATAATGCATTGTTGGAATTATGTTGGTTGCTGAATTATTGTCTCTCTCTTGGGAATCTTTGGTCTTTGTTATAAGAGTCATATCTGAAATTTGATCTAAGAGTCATGTTGAGATCTATGATGTATAAATTGTCATATTCAGTCATGTATGGACTGCTTCAAAATTTGTAAACCCACTTGGTTGAGTGCTTGAGTCAATAATTTAAACCCACTTGGTTGGGTAGTTAACTCAAGTATGTAACCCCAATTGTTGCTTAATTGATGTATGTGTGTGTCCTTAGTGATAGTGATAGGAAAGGTTACAGAGTATTGAAAATATGTTTTGAAGCTTCAACATGTGTTTAGTGGGAGTATGATCTTTATAGTGCAGTGAATATCTTGACATTATTGTATCGGTTTTCCCTTTACTCTTTATGTCAAAGGGCGAGAGTAACTTGGTGTTTGAATAATTATTATGATTTATGTGTCTACCATGTATCTACAAGTTCTAGTGCTCAAACACCATGATGGTTTCCATCAAGTAAAAAGGGGGATATTGTTGGAATTATGATGTAATATGTTATTATGTTGTCATTGATGGAAACCTACTCAATGTGTTACCTTTTGATAGAAATCTATTTGTTAAGGATGTAAAATTGATGTATCTATAGGTCTGTTCAGATGGGACAGAGAAAGGAATTCTAGTCAGTGACAGAGAAATTCTAAAGGTAATTCTTCACAATGTATAAGCAAGTTTGATAAATGTAACTCACGTATACTCACAGGTTTGATGAAGGCAACCCATGTATACATTCAGAATTAGTCTATACGCAGTTTGGTGAAGAGAGGTCAAGTATACCTATGGGTAAGAAGAATCTAAGTCACGTATGTACTTACGCACTCATTTTATGATACCAGGGGTCCTTACCATGGTTTTAGCCCACATTATTGAGTGTTGTATCATCTATTTGATTCCGTCCAAGAATACCATTGGAACTTGTGTGGTTTTGGCTTATGTTATTTGGAAAGGATCAAACTATATAAGGAGAAGAATATCATAGTGCATGGTGTGCAAGTGTATGTGTGTTGATTGAATACTTCACTCTGAATTATATCCGCATGGAATGGATTACAATTTATTGATAGATCTGAAACAATGATGCTCCTATGAATACAATGATGAATTACGATCTCTAGACCTGGAATGAATATGTATTTTTTTGATCTATTTGTGAGATGTTTATATCTAAGATATGGCACATGTTTGCTAAAGTAAAGGGTATGATCTGAAATTTTATGCAATCCTAAATATTTACAGATCTATACGTTGGTTCATCACGGTGAATGTGCATATACATGGGAGTTCATTTCAACAAAATCACGTATAAAAGTTAGGGTTTTCTTTAAGATTGCTGAAGATAATTTTTTATCATTCGTGAATGAATTCTTCATGTAGACCTTGATTCTTTGAATATTGTATATGTTTCTAGTTGATTTGTATAAATAATTTCAGTGACTAGGTGATAGAATATGATGGATGCTGCTGACTGAATAAGGGTTTTATAAATCTGACAAAGTATCCCTGAATGTCTCTTACTATGGTATGTTCTAGATTTGATCATATTTCTAAAGTTATTATATAAGGATCTATATGTAGGTTTGTTCGCAGGAAAGTGCATATATACACAGGTTGTAGTAAGTGAAGTAGTGTATACATTTGATTTTATGAATGATCAAGGTTGAAGTTGATTCTGCATGTTAATTCAAAAGTATGGGTTTATTGTTGTGATCTAGTTACAATTATCTCACTATTATATTTAAATATTGGTTTACCGCTATTATTTTTTATCTACAAATTGTGTTACATTGAAGTTGTTGGATCCATTGTGAAAATTTATGAAACGTGGTCTACATTGGTTTTGAGAGTCGATGTTGTAAGCATGGAAGTCGATGCTTCCTGCCAGTAGAAGTTGATGATTAGTTCAGGCGATTGTATCTCCCTTCCAGTAGTGGATGGTAAACAAGATTAGGGGGTTGGAGCTCCCTTCCCATAGAAAATGGAGAACGAGAGAAGTTTGCAGCCCTCGGTGGGTGGGTGTCTATGTACTAACATGAGTCTGCATTAGTAAAACATTGTAAGTAGTTTTATATATAATAAATATTGAAGATAGATACGATGGTAGTGGTGGTTTTTTCTCGACTTAGGTTTCCACCATAAATCTTGGTGTAAATGTGTGATTCCCTTATGTGATGATTTATTCTGTTATTACTTCACTTGTTTATTTCTTTAATATATGATGCATAATTGATGAACTATGCTAAGTAATGTATCTCAAAATTTATCTGAACATTAAATTATTCGGGTATACTTGAGTTTGTTTTAGGATAGCCGCAGACATATGCTAGTTGGGCTAATCAAAGTCACGTATATAAATTTGTAAAATAAATGTATAATATTTTTATTCTTTCAAATACTGATTCACCCCCCACCCCCTTCTTTGTATTTTTCCCAACATGCTTATCTAGACTATACTAGCATTATTGCTTGTTAACGCTATGTGTGGATATAGAAGATAATTTTTATACATTTTCACTACAATTGTTATAGGCATATTCTCTATTTATTTGGTTTGCAGGAGCATGAACTAAAAAAAAATTGTGACCAAGTGCATCGACTAAAAATAAATTTGATTTTAATAGGCAAATGCTTGCATGTCTCTCTAGAACAAATTCATTTCAAAATTATCATGCTTTAATACATTTACATGATCTATGACTGATAATAATATTGGGAAATTTATGAAACCTGTAAATGGTTTAATTAATTGTGGTCGTGCACACGTATGGATAAAAACCCTACTTTTATATCTAATTTTGAAGTATGTACATTCAATGCTCACAAAATATCAAATATTGGTTTTCGAAATGATTTTGAAATGAGTTTTATAATTAATAGCTTTGTTGAATCATAATATTTATTATTATTATTTCTTAATACACTTCTACCTTCTATTTTGGAAAACTGCATTGTTCTTTACCACGATACCTATAAAATATGTGGCATGGTTCATGGGGAAAACTAGCAAGACAAATTCAAAACTAGGATTTCAGGTCTGAACATAATTGCAAGACCATTAAGCCAAGAGAAAACAAAAACTTTCCCAATCACAAATCAAGGGAAATCTGATGATGAAAAGGGAACACTTCATTTCACCATATTCAAATTGAGTTAGACTATGCCTACTAATGAGCAAGGGAAGGGGCTGGCCTTCTAATAGTGCATCTCGTTGTTTTTCATCCCTCCTTGTAGGAATTTATATTTTTCCTGTGATGTTATGTCCACTTTTTTCAACTTAAAAAGTTGTTACTAAGTTTATTTTAACATCCTATTCACAAGTGTAATAACATGGGTAAAATCATTATGCGGATCATTGGACATGAACAATCACAATAGATGAGTGAAGTTGTTTAAGTTGTTTCATCCTGTAACCATAAAAGATGAGTGAATTATTTTAAGTTGTTTCATCCTATAACCAGGGAGAAGCTCATACCTAAGAAAATCCCTCTACAAATATCAAGGTCATGGAAATGAAGATATGCACAATATACCCTCATAATACACTTCACATTTTGTAGAAACATGCATTTTCCAACATCTAGGAGCCCTTAATATAATCCAATTTCCTAATACCTAACAATCACATTATCGTATCCCACTACACCTTCTTGGAAGACACATCCTTATGAAAAAAATGTTTGTAACATCTTTTAGCATGTCAAACTATTCACTAAAAAATGCCTACAATACAAAATAACTCTTTAAACTTCAATAGTAGACTCTTCAATTTTCAAAGATACATGACCTTGCTACATCAATTTTGTTTGGATTATCTACAAAATGACCTTTGAATTATTCACACAAAATGCACCTCTTTGATTTCTAAAATATACCATTTGTATTTTCCTCGCATCTTTGATGAGGCATTGTAACATGATTGTCATTGTAATGCCAAACTTTAATATCACTTGAACTAACATCCATATATACACCTCTCTTGGATGTGAAGTTACCTTAACCTTCTTAAATCACTTTTTCCAATTTTACCTCCTACATCTCTCCCCTGCCTCGAAACACCTTCGAATTTGATCGACCTAACAACTTCTAGTATTTTAAAAGCAGAACCAGGTCCCACATTTCAATCCTCTACATTACCATTTCCATTTCTTTCTCCCCCCTTGCCAACTATTTCCCAATAACTTCCACATCAACACCCTTGTTTCCTTCAGAACTACCTCAACGACATTGTACATTCCTCCACACTTTTATCGGTGTGTCTTTGTGCCCTCCTAGTGAAAATTCTACTATAATTAAAATTTAATAGTGATCATGATGAATTAGTTTTTTTATATGAAATAATATTTATAGTAATAAGTATATATTCATTAATCAAGATAGTTTAATTAGGTTTATAAATCGTGTCATTGGATAATATAGAATACCCACATTTTAATGAATAGTCGTTAATGTTTATTATTGAAAGCTTATTTGTCCTACTATTAATTTATTGTTTAAATTTCTTAAATTATGGAATTAAGGATAAAATTAGATAAATTAAATAATATATAAATAATATTTATCAAAATAATATATATATTAATAATAATGTAATTATATATTATTATTATTATTATTATTCAATTTTAAGGTGGGGGCCAAGCCAAACACCAAACTGGTGTATGAGACCCCTTTTTTTGTGGGACAATGGACCCACCTCCTTGCATCGATTTGACTGCTAATTCTACGAAGGCATACATATTCTACCCCCCTCTGGTTTTGAACCTGTGACCTCTTAGGAAGAAAAAATCTCTTAACCATTAGGCCCACACAAGTCGTGTGTGTACATACATACATACATACATACATACATATACATACATATATATATACATATACATATATATATATATATATATATATATATATATATATATATATCAATCTAAAATTATATTTTAATAATCTATTTTTTTGACCAACCATCATTTAAATGGAAATTACTTTGTGGAATTTTCTTAAATTTAAATTTTCAGTGATTATTTATTGATGCCCAGGCTATCTTACTTTACCCACCTTCACACTCTGTGCATATATCAATAACTGAGGAAATGTTTTATTTCAATTCGAAGACTATATTACAACCCACTCATACATCTCAACCACATTTACACACTCCTCGAAACCAGGGTTGAGAAACATTTATGAACCTTGGCTTGGGGTTAAACTCAACTATTAACATGATGTTCTCAGCCCACAACTTCAATGCACAGACAAATCCTTATATGTGCATCCTTCGTTATCAACTGTAATATATTAACATATATTACAGCCTACGTTCAATTCTCAAGAACCATTGTCCCAAAGCCTTGACTTTATCTAAGGCACCAGCAACATAAATGCTCACATGCCTTAGACCATCGGTCCCACACATCCATCGAATTTCAATTTAAAATCACCACTCACCATACCTCATTAATTATATATGACCGCAGCTTGTCATTACACATATCAAATGTTATAAACATTAATATAAAGATTCGGCCTAGGTTCAAAACTCAAACGACAACCATGTATGACGGCCTCGGGGCCCACGGCTCAATATGTACCTTGGTTTAACTTTCGTCCATCGCGCGATCGTGAATGTCATTCATCTCCCAGCATATTCGATCGAACAAACACAAAGCATACCACGTTTTTTAAACTCCCGAACCTTAGCGCTCATAATTTACGCGACATTCATGGTTTTTCGAAACCACCCTTGGATTATGTGTCAAGCAATGGAATACATCGCATTTTTTTTACAAAATAATTTACCACTTTTTATTTGTGCGAGACCACCGGTTTTCTATCTTCGGTTTTACTGTTCCTCATTCAAAGTTCTCTTACTCCACACAGGGGTCCATTCTAACTCTTTAAATGCTATTTTCCTCATGATTCTATTGCACTCTGCAATTGAACAATTCGACTAGTTCTTAAAACCCTTGGCACCATTTTAAAGTTTGAATATCATACTGTCCATGCATCTTGAACCGTCTTGCTAATTCCACTGCACAGTTCTCCAACGCATCATTTGAACCAAGCAACCCATTCATGGAATTCGTTATGCCATTTCACAACGAAATTAACACTCCACTCAGCTACCAGAGAATTGATCATTCTTCTGATTCAACAAGATTCATTTCAGACTTTCGATTCAAGGTTTCACTAACCCTTCACTCTCTGCATTTTTAATGGACTTATTTCTGCAAGTTACTTAACATCCCATCACCTAACTTGCCATACTTTTCTCATGCTTAGATTCTAATCCTTTGCTCAAGGTTTGAATAGCTCTGGCTACTTCATCAATTTTTTTCTACGGTGGTTATTAATTTAAACAGAGTTGGATTTCCCCTCTACATTCAATTGTCTAATCTTCAAAACCTCATTGTTAATCAACTAACGTGAGGACTAGCCTCAATTATCCATTATCTATGGTTCTATTCATCAATTATAAACACAATAAAGCTTAAAACACGAATCTTGCTACTCAACCCTCATCACAGAGTTATTCATACACTGTTCATACAAATTTTTATTGAAATATAGAGCCCATTCACACAGAATTCCAATCAATTAATACACACTTAATTCAGAACCAAATTCCTTCATAATATATATACATGAACTTACAAAACTCTTGATTGGCCAGATTTTCAATTCGATGGCCATTATCCTCCTACTCTGCCTCTTGAACAGTTATCTCCCTCTCCACACCTAAACTATCTTTCAGGATTACATTTATACATAGTGATGACTTGAATCGATTCGGGTTCTCTAACAGCTCACAAAGACACTTGAAATTTTTTACATCCTAATTTAGACTCAATCCCTTAAATAACTGAAACTGACTCTTCACCTACCTAACTCAATCAGCTTCCCTCATGTCCTCTAGTGGTTTAGAGAACATTTACAATTCCTCACTAATTTTATTCAAAATTCTAATATTTACATGAGAATTTAAAAACATAAGACCCCCCTAGGTCTTATAAAAGTTTAAAGTATTTCTAGAGCCTAATGCCCCTACATCATTTATGGTCATAATAAAAAGAGTACTAAAACATTTTCTTTTGTGTCTTTTCCAAAAATTAGCAAGCATGTTTATTTTAACATTTATAATATTCATCATAGGGTTTATATACCTTGTCTTATAATTTTTATCTTAGGGTTTATCATACGATTTTTTCAATATGAAAATCAATCATGGTCAACCATAGCCCAAGTTCGCATTGTATCAAAGATTTTATAGATATGGAAAAAAACCATGGTCAACCATGGTCCAATGTTGCATTGTGAAATATTTTATCAACATTAAAATCAATCATGGTCAACCATGGTCCGTAATGTTCCATTGTCACATTGTGACAAGGATTGCCTCAATATGAAAAGCAACCATGGCCAATATTTTCCAACGTAAAATTGTGGCAAAGATTATCTCTATATGAAAATCAACCATGGCCAATCATGGTCGACCATGGTCACATTGTGAAAAATATTGTCTCTTGGTTCAAGGTGACATTGTGACAACCGTGGTCATCCATGGTCAACCATGTTCCAACGTTGCATTGTGACAAATATTGTCTCAATATGAAAATCACCCATCATCAACCATGATCACATTGTGGAATATATTTTCTCTTGGTCCAACGTCACACCGTGACCACATTAACTATGGTCCAAAGTCACTTTGTGACGAATATTTTCCCAATATGAAAATCAACCATGGAAAACCGTTGTTTGACGTTGCATTGTGAAAAATATTGTCTAAATATGAAAATCAATAATTCTCAACCATATTATAATGTCGCATTGTACAAATATTGTCTCAATATGAAAATCAACCATGGTAAACGATGGTTAATCATCATCAACCATTGTAATTAACCATGGTCACATTGTGCCAAAAATTATCTCTTGGTCCAACGCCACATTGTGACAACCATGGACACCCATGTCCATCATTTTCCAACATCAAATTTTGACGAAGAATGTCTCAATATGAAAACAAATCATGGTCAACCATGTTCAATAATTATGGTCACATTGTGACAAAGATTGGCTCTTGGTCTAACGTCACATTGTGGCATCATGGTCAACCATGGTCTAACGTCACATTATGAGAAAGGTTGTCCTAATGTGAAAATCAACCATGGCCAACCATTTTCCAACGTCGCATTGTGAGAAAGTTTGTGTCAATATGAAAATCAATAATGGTCAACCATAGTCTAATGTCGCATTGTGATAAAGATTGTGTCAATATGAAATAAAATATGGTCAACCATGTTTATTTTATGGTTTATAATATTTATCTTAGGGTTTATATACCTTGCATTTATAATATTTATCCCTTGCATTTCATATTATTCCCATGGGTTTATAATCCCTTGGGTTTTTAGTATTAATCCCTTGGGTTTATTATTCCCTTGGGTTTTGGGTATTAATCCCTTGGTTTTATTATTCCCTTGGGTGTAAAATATTTATCTCAAGGTTTACATATCATGGGTTTATAATATTGATCTCTTGCTTTTAATATTATTCCCTTGAGTTTATAATACCTACGGGTTTCATAATTAATCCCTTGGGTTTATAATATAAATCCGTTCTATTTATCAATATAAGGGTTCATATTCCAAGGGTATATGAAAATCAACCATGGTCAACCATGGTTAACCATTATCAACCATGGTCATTCATGTTAAACCATGATCATATGTCACACTTAAACAAAATTGATTTTTGCAATATGAAAATCAACCATGGTTAGTCATGGTCAATAATTATCGATCATGGTCAACCATGGTTAACCATGTTCCACATCGTATTCTGACAAATATTGTCTCAATATAAAAATTAATCATGGTCAACCATAATGAAGCATGTTTCAACATCATATTGTGCTAATGAATGTTTCAATTGTGAACCAACCATTCTCAACCATGTTTATTTTAACATTTATAATATTTATCATAATGTTTATATACCTTGGCTTATAATGTTTACCTTAGGTTTTATCATACGGTTTTATCAATATGAAAATAAATCATGGTCAACCATTATCCAATGTCGCATAGTGTCAAAGATTGCATTGATATCAAAATAAACCATTGTTAACCATTTTCCAATGTCGCATTATTACAAATATTGTCTCAATATTAAAATAAATCATGTTCAACCATGGTTCGCCATGGTCCAATGTCGCATAGTGGCAAGGATTGTCTGAATATGAAAATCAATGATGGTCAACATTTTCCAATGGGAAATTGTGGCAAATATTGTCTTTGTATGAAAATCAATCCTATTCAATCATGGTCAACCATCGTCACATTGTAACAAATATTGTCTCTTGGTACAACACACATTGTGACTACCATGGTCATGCATGGTCAACCATGTTCAATATCGCATTGTGACAAAACATTATCTTAATATGAAAGTAAACCATGGTCAAACAAGATCAATAACCATGGTCACATTGTGACAAAGATTGTCTCGTATTCTAATCTCACATCATTGCAACATGGTAATGCATGGTCGACCATGGTTGAATGTCAATTTTGACGAAGGTTGTCCCAATAAAATCAACCATGGTCAACCATTTTTGGACATCACATTGTGAGAAAGGTTGTCTCAATATGACAATCGATCATGGTCAACCATAGTTTAATGTCACATTGTGACAAATATTGCATCATTATGAAAATCAACCACACTCAACCATGGTCAACCATGATTATATTAGGTTTTATAATATTTATTTTAGGGTCTATATACCTTGAGTTTATAATATATATCCCTTGGGTTTAATCCCTTAGTATGAATCCCTTAGGTCAATCATGGTCAGCCATGGTCAATAACCATGTTCACATTGTGACAAAGATTGTCTCTTGGTGTAGCGTCACATTATGAAAACAATGGTCATGCATGTTCAACCATGTTCCAACATCGTATAGTGACAAATATTATCTCAATATGAAAATAAACCATGGTCAATAACGATGGTTGCGTTGTTACAAAGATTATATCTCTACCCAACGTCAGATTGTGACAACATGTTCATCCATGGTCAACCATGGTCCAATGTCACATTGTGACAAATATTGTCCCAATATGGAAATAAACCATGATCAACCATTTTCCAACGTCGCATTGTGAGAAAGGTTGTCTCAATATGAAAGTCAATCATGATGAGCCATAGTCTAACGTCACATTGTGACAAAGATTGTGTCAATATGAAAATAAAACATGGTGAACCATGATTATTTAGGGCTTCTAATATTTATCTTATGGTTTATATATCTTAGCTTTATAATATTTATCCCTTGGGTTTAATATTATTCCCTTGGGTTTTTAGTATTAATCCATGGGGATTTAGTATTAATATCTCTAGTTTATTATTCTCTTTTTTTTTATAATATTTATCTTTGGGTTTAATGCCTTTGGTTTATAATATTAATCACCTGGGGTTTAATATTATTCCCTTGGGTTTATAATACCTTCAGGTTTTAGAATTAATTCCTTCGGTTTATAATATCAATCCCTTGGGTCTAGCAATCTAAGGGTTCATATTTCTAGGGTATAATATTAATTATAAGGTTTATAATATTAATCCTAGGGTTTAATATAAATAACATGGATTTGTAATCATGGTCAACCATGGCCAAATGTTGCATTATCACAAATATTGTCCCAATATGAAAATCGACCATGGTAAAACATGGCCAACTATGTTTATTTGAGGGTTTCTAATATTTATCCCTTAGTTTTAATATTATTCCCTTGGGTTTTTAGTATTAAACCATTGGGTTTATTATTCCCTTGTGTTTATAATCTCAATCCCTTCAATTTTTTAATCTAAGGGTTCATATGCCTAGGATATAATATTATTCATAGGGTTCATAATATTAACTTTTGGGTTTAATATAATTTTATTGGGATTAATTAATTGATAATAATAATAATAATATTTATATTTATATTTAATTAACAATATCTATAAGAATAAAATAATATATTTCAGGGTGTAAACTTATGTGATCCATATCATATTATAATAAATCTTCTGGGAAATAACATAGGAAATTATAGAGTCGAAGCGTTTGGAACTACTGAATGTAGTTCATCATCAAGAGAATTAAGATTGGGCTAATCAAACTATCCATATATATAATGCAAGGAAATGCGACGGTCAAAACCTATAATGAATGAAAAAATAGATGTTAAAGAAATATTAAAAGTTATAAATAATACACATTTTATAAAATAAAATCTGCAAAAATAGAAAGAAGTACATTGAAAATCAGAAACACCATCAACGGTAAAAATGAAAACAACCAGTAAATAAATAAAATAAATAATTATTAAAAAATAAATAAATAATAAATGGACGTATAAATAAACAAAATAATACTAAATAAAAATAAAAGGAAATACAAAATAGCGAGTAAAGCTTGGTCAACATTATAACATTAGAATAAAGCTAACTGTAAAATTATCACCCAAAAATATTATTTAAAATATATAATTATAAATGAGGAAACCTAAAAATATCAAACCTACTAAAACACTGTAATAATAAATAAGTATATATATAACTATAACCCACACAATCCCAACACAAATAAAAAGAGAGGAAAACACCAGTGAAAGGAAAAAGGAACCCTACTTAGAGAAAAGAGATGGGATCAAACAACTGCTAATTTTCCACCTGTCATCCTTATTCAACATATGAGGCCTTTTCTCAATCTCAACTGCTTCCCTAAATTTACGGTGATGGAAATTCTCAACCATAGCAATGATTTTGGATTCTTCCATAAAAATGTGGTGCTTAGTCTTCTCTGCATGCTCAGTTAGAGTGGAGGACCTTGTTCTACCATGCCTGATATCAAGAGTATCCTCTTGAATCATTTTATTAATCGACCAACCTGTTTCTCCATTATAGGGGATCCCACAGGAGCACCAGATCAAATTAACACCTTTCACGCTTTTGCGGTCCAACGAGTCTTTAACAAATCTTAGGGAACCTGAATGGTGTTCAACAATTCAAAAGAGGAAGAGATCTTATTCTTCCTAAGAATCTGAGCGATCTTATCAGTAGTACATTGTATAAAAGGTGGATGAACTCTACCAACTAAATCATCTTTATCTATTCTCAGTTTCAGACCTCTACTAGCATTCATGAAAGCCCTTAAACCCTGACTTTTACTATAGCCATTTTTTTCAAAGACCTTAAGGAGGTGTACCTTCTCTTATTAAAATTGTTTCCCATCTGAAACCCTAAGAGCTATTGTAGCTAAAGTTCTCACAACTCCAACATTTTGAACTGGTAGATGATGAGAGAAAGAATGCAAATGCTACTCAGTGTGAGTTTTCTTCTAAAAATATCGGTGTCATGAGGAGCCATTAACATGTATAGATATGAGAACAAAAAGGAAGGCTACCATCAATATCCATTTCCATCATTAAATTGATGGAGTCATATTGATCATTCAGGTGTTGGTGAAAAGAATCTAACTTTTGACGACCATGACACCAATTTAGAAGGTGTCATCCACAAATCATTTCCATATATTGGGTTTAAAAGGAGTAGAAGCCAAATATTTTGATTCAAAATATTCCATAAAAGGGTTGGCAACCACAGGGGAGAGCAACGAACCCATGGCAACACCATAGGTCTGCTCATAAAATTATGCTTCAAATCTAAAAAAGGTTGAGGTAAGGCAAATCTATAGCAACTTTGCAGTGTCAGGATCAATGATGCATTTGATCACTTCCTCATTGATAGGGATATTATTATAAAGGGGAAAAACTTCAAAACTAACAAGAGTTTCATCTGGTTCAAACTCCTAGCTCTTTAACTCTTTGACAAAAGATGCAGAATCTTTCACATAAGAATCAAAATTACCAACAAGAGCCTTCAACCTACACACCAAATACTTCACTAGAAGATAAGTGGGCCCACCAATAGTATTAACAATGGGTCTAAGAGGAATAACACCCTCTTGATGAATCTTAGGGAGCCCATAAATGCTAGGGATGATAGGACTACTTTCAATAAGTTTCTCGCTCATGGAACTCATAGTGCTACCAGATTTGATAGAATCCACCACAATCTTAGAGACTTTATTAATATGGTTCCTAGAGAGCTTCTTGTAACTCCTACTCTTACAAATATGGTCAAGCATCTTCGCTTTATAATCATATTTATTCATGATTACAACTGTACCACCCTTATCAGCGTTGAGGAAAATAATATCAGGGTTATGAATAAGGCACTTAAGAGCATTAAACTCAGACTTACTAATATTTCTACTAGGAGATCTTGCTTTCCTAAGAGCCACCTTGCAATCCTCCCTATTAACATCCTTCAAATTCTCAGATAAATCTTTATCTAAGCACTTTAGCTTCGAGAGTATTTAGGGTTTCAGATGAGGAACTCTTTGAAGAAGAGAAGGCACATCTCCTTAAGGTCTTTGAAAAGAATGGATATACTAAAATTCATAGCTTGAGGGATTTCATGAATCCTAGCAGAGGTCTGAAACTGAAAATAGATAAAAATGATTTAGATAATAGAGTTCATCTCTCTTTTATAAAAGGTACTACTCATAAGGTCACTTGGATTCTTAGGAAACATAAGATCTCTTCCTCTTTTAAACCGTTGAACACCATTTGCAGTTCCCTAAGATCTGTTAAAGACCCTTTGGACCCCAAAAGCGTGAAAGGTGTTTATTTTATCCCATGCCCCTATGGGATCCCCTACATTAGAGAAATAGACCGATCTATTAATAAAAGGATTCAAGAGCATACTGCCGATATGAGACATCGTATAACGAGGTCCTCAGCTCTAGTTGAGCATGCAAAGAAGACTAAGCACCACATCTATATGGAAGAATCTAAAGTCATTGCTAGGGTTGAGCATTTCAATCACCGTAAATTTAGGGAAGTAGTTGAGATTGAGAAAAGGCCTCATATGTTGAATAGGGATGACAGGTGGAAAATTAGCAGTTTTTGGATCCCACCTCTTTGCTCTAAGTAAGGTTCGTTTTAACTTTCACTGGTGTTTTCCTCTCTGTTTATTTGTGTTGGGTTTATGCGTGATATATATATATATATATATATATATATATATATCTTATAGTCATTTAGTAGGTTTAGGTTTCTTCATTTATAATTATATATTTTAAATAATATTTTTGGGCGATAATTTTACACTTAACTCAATTCTAATATTTTAATTTTGACCAAGTGTTAGTCTATATTTAGTATTTCCTTTTATTTTTATTTAGTATTATTTTGTTTATTTATACGTCCATTTATTTGTTTATTTATTTTTTAATAATTTTTTATTTTATTTATTTATTTATTTGACTTAATCTTTATTTATTATTTTATTATCTTATATCATTTTTATGATTGTGCTTAATTTTGTTTTCTTTTATTTATTTATTTATTGGTTGTCATTATTTTGACCATTGATGGTGTTTGTGATTTTCAATGTACTTATTTCTATTTTTATGGATTTTATTTTATAAAATGTGTAATATTTATTTTTAATATTTCTTTAACATCTATTTTTTCATTAGTTATAGGGTTTGACTGTTGCATTTCTCTGCATTAAATATATGATCAACTCAGTCTTCATTCTGGTGATGATGAACTAGATTCAGTAGTTCAAAACACATCGGCTCTATAATTTGCTATGTGATTTCCCTGAAGATTTATTATAAAATAATATATATTATTAATAATGAATTACTTAATTAATTAATTAATAATAAATAATTTCATTCATTAATAAAAAATTCTTTAATTAATTAATTATTTCTTTATTCTAAACGAATTAATTATTATTATTATTATTATTATTGTTGTTGTTGCTTTAAATTTTGATTAACAATAAAAATAATAATATTAATTAATAATTGTAGGAAACTTAACTAATAATAATAATAATAAATGTTATTGATATATGGCTATATGCATTCTTCTTATATCAACCATATTTACTAATGTGGTTGTGCTAGTTATATCATATTTTGAAATATAAGTATTAATATAATATTATATAAAAACAATATTATATTAGTATATTATATTATATATTAAGATAATATTATGTTAATATATAATATTATACTATATTTTAACATAATATTATAGTAATATAATGACCATACATATACAATAATATCAATGTTATTGTTTATATAATTATTAATAATCTTAAATAGTTAGTCTTTAACGAAATATATTTAATAATGATTAATGTATCTAATATTCAAGCATATCAATCTCATTCACAAATTTTGTTGTACATGTGCTTCATATAAATTTATGAGTTTATAACAACTACATTAATAAATATAATTATCTTAATATATTATATAATAAAAAGATCAAGCTCAACCTTAATAATAAAAATAACTAATATTTAAAAAATAAAATAAAATCATTCATGCATATTAACCACCGAACAGCTGAGAAACAATTCAATCACTGGAAAATGGTACTCGTCAAATATTTGAAAATTTTAGGTGTTTATTGCGTGTCAAACATTCTTATCTTAAAACATTTAAGAATATCATTACTAATATTTTTTATATGTTGCCTAATTTCTCTTGTTGAATGATTTTGTCAAATATTGTACGATCCTCAAATTCTCTATTTTAATATTTTCCTAAAACATATATTTCAATGTTTTGAGTTTCTGTTGGTGTTGCGTATTTGCTGCTTTCAGACTCTGATGCTCATCGTCAAGTTGCCAATATTCTTTTGACTTATTTAAAATAAGTTAATTTGCAATGCATTAAATATTATTAAATACAATCCTTGACCCAGTACATTACCCTTCGCTGTTTAATAAGAACACTGACCAAGTTTCTCTATAATCTTCTAAAGTCCTTTTGGCGGTGGTTGAAATTTTTAATTAGAGAACGTCCAGTAACATGTTGTTCGCGGTTAGCGCTAGGGTTAGTTTGATTTGACACTGGCGAAGGTCTTAATGAAATTTGACGTTGGAGGTATAAATATTATTCTTTTGACTTATTTAAAATAAGTTAATTCTCCCCAGGGGCAGCCCAATTTTGCAATGCATTAAATATTATTAAATACAATCCTTGACCCAGTACATTACCCTTCGCTGTTTAATAAGGACACTGACCAAGTTTCTCTATAATCTTCTAAAGTCCTTTTGGCGGTCGTGGAAATTTTTAATTAGAGAACGTCCAGTAACATGTTGTTCGCGGTTAGCGCTAGGGTTAGTTTGATTTGACACTGGCGAAGGTCTTAAAGAAATTTGACGTTGGAGGTATAAATATCCAGCTGTTTAAATCTATATAATATCTCAAAATACTAGTCAAATTCAGTTAACAATTTTTATAAATACTATAAAATTTATTACCACATTTAATATAATTAAATGAATTAAAGACTCAAATTTAATTTGTAGAATCCGCGCGTTGTGTTTGGGAGCCCAGCCGTTTGATGCTCCCAACTTGAAACTCAGAAACCTCCAAAGGAAAAAAAAATTGACAGAGATTAGACCAACCTTCAGGCACATGTATTGACAAGGATTAGAGCAGGAATGAATTCACATAATGCTGAAGCTTTGGTAGGTGGACGATTTAATGGATGGATTGTGCGCTGTAATGGGTAGGTGGAAGAGTTAAATTTTTGTTGTTTATCTCGGGTCAAACATGAATCACAAAGAATATTTTAGGAGTATTACTCGAATTCTCAATTTTCATGAACTTGACAAATAGTGCGTGACCCCCAAACTCTGGATTTTGATGTTTTAAGTTTGTAATTGCGTTACGTTTCTACTTTAATGTTTCATCCTCCGATGGTTAATGCTCAAGTTCTGTATTTTGTCTCCACCGTGGGTGAGGGGCATTCATGTATGACATGAAACTGTATTATGTAGCAGATTCTGAATCTGGTCAGCGTAGAGGCGTGGCTCCTCTTTTGGTTGAAGACATCTCGGGGTGCTCACCTCCTTAAATCCAGGGTCATGCCTTCACATTTTCAGTGCATGATTCATAAGTGAATTTGATTTAACTAGTACTTCAATCCGATGATCTGATATTGAAAAGAAATAAGCGTTGCACCGTCAATTCAAAATTTTAGAGAAACTAGACTCATAATTAATTATGGCATTACAAACCTCCCCGTTCAATAACTTCGTGTAATATATATATATATATATGACTAAAAATTCTCGGTTTTTTATTTTACAATTTGAATATGTATCTTTCTAATACCTTTCAGATAATTTTTATAATATATTTATAAGAATGCTCAAGGATTTCTCTATAATTATGAAAGTTATTCCCAGTCAACTTAATAACATAAATTTGTAGGTATGGCTCAAAGGAATTTGGACTAGATAAATTTTAGCATTGAATTAGCTAAACGTTCACAACATTAATGAAAATCAATTGAGATAGTTCTTTGGACATGCATTACATTTTTATAATTTTTTACCAAAGATTAGAATTTATTTAATAAAGATTTCATTTATTGATAGTTTTGTAGAAATTATATAGAAACTTTATACCAATGGATTCAATATGATCAAAAACAAGATACTTAATTTTTCTATTATATTTGTGGAATACAAAACACGATCACTCAATCACATGCACAATTAATTAAGAGAAAGGAATAATCAGTAACAAAATAGAAGATGTATATGGGAAAGCACCTACACAAAACTCATCTATCATATAGTATACATAGTCAAAGAATTATGAACAATAGAATGTTTTTTCACACTGAGAAAATCCTACACTTTATTGATCGTCTCACCGTGATTCTACTCGATTCTACTCAAAACCGACTAGCAATTGTTAGGCAAAATTGAACAACACTTAGCCAATTCTAAGCCCTTGCTTAGCCCTACCTTGCTCACCAATCCCTAGGCAATTAATCCTATTAAATAGGATAATCAACCTTCCTTGAATGCGCAATCCATCAGGGCCTTCCTGTGTCTTTATAATTGTGCCCGAGCAATTTTCTAACAACACAACTAATAGTTATGTTGCCTTTAAACTTTGTCTCAAATGCGGTAGTCTAACTAGCCAGAGGAATCGCTCTGAAAATCATGAAAATTCCGATAAGATTTTCAGAAAATCCGGCAGGAATTTTTCTAAATCCATGTTATAACTATCAAAGTTTAATATTTTGGGTGTCCTACAGGTTTTTGATGGTGCTGAATCCATTTCCAATGTCAAAATCAGGATTCAAACACTGTTTCTGCAAGATTTTAAAAAAAAATTTGGCCCGGATTCTGGCCAATTTTGACCGTCCGGGCAATTCCTCCGGCTCGTTAGACGACTCCGTCTCAAATGGGTCTTCATCGAAATGACATGCATGAAGCAATTAATAGTGAATATTTAGTTATCTGATTGACCACTACTTGTGAATTCAATCTAATTTAATTCATTCGATCTCTCACTAGCTCATCACTCAATTAGAACTAGTTAAACTCATTTTCACTCAACTAATTTGAGTTAACTTATTACACTCACACCACAATAGTCCATTAACTACAGCTGGACCCCCAAAATATTAGAATCACTCTACATGCCTCACCTTTGACCCTCAACTTGAAACTATTGAGCTAACTTACTGTTTCTGACTTAGTTAACTCATACAAGTTGTTATGAGATGAAATTAAAATTTATTTAAAGGATAAATACATTAGACACCCACATTTAACACTAATGTGTAACTGAATTCCTCACTAGTGTTTGACTAGAATCCCACACTAGTATGTGGTCAATTTTTTGTCATTTCTGGTTGCCAATTTGACAGTTTCTTGTTTCAAATTTCAGCACTCCCTCTTAACAAGAAAGGAATTCAATCGATCATGATCTAGTACATTTGGAATGTTCTGCATGCAACACTTCTCTAGTGTTGTTTGCACATGAAAATCTTGAAAATTAATAGCCTCCAAACAATTGAATCAGTATGATGCATCTGTCATGAGAGTCTTCTGACTGCTACTAGTTACTGCACCTGTCTACTGGACTATCTTCGTTTTTGCTGACATTTTCATCCATGCCCTCCGCCTCCAATATCTAACATCTGTCACTCTCATTTTTGTCTTTATAACATCTCACTACATCAATCTAACTGATCCTCCCTTCTATTTTTGTACCATGGGCTCCTAGCAGCTAGGTTAGATTCATGAGACACACCATCTCATTGGACCCTACCCAAATTTCTTCTTGGGATTATATCTGCACATCGCTTCGCCTCACACCTCAAGGTATAGCTACATGTACTCCCTTTGCACTTTTGGCTCAAAAATTCCCCCTCTTAGACATTTTTTCTTGAGTGGAATCTTCTACTCGGTCTCTTCTCTGCTTCTCCAATTGCGGCAGCTCCACAACCTTATTAGACTACTTTTGAGGCTGCATGTTGAGAGATGATTTCTCCCTCTCAACCACCAAGTCATTAACCACTGCTTTGATCGTCAAAGCTTTGCATGCATCCACAACCTCAAGAGCATATAGGTTCTTGACTCTTGCACCAATTTGTATTTCCTATCTCGTGGCTATGTTTTTAAGGAACACCTTTCCTTTTATAAACATCACTTGATAACCACAGTCTTCCCATAGTGCTACGGAGACAAGTTTTTTCCTTAGACTTGGAACATAAAAAACATCTGCTAGTCTGAGATGGGAGACAAACTCCCTCTGAAAGGTAACTGTACCTATGTCAGTCGCACTATACCTCCTGTCATCTCCAAAATCTCTATTTTGCTATAGGTCCTTCTCCTCCAACTCACTGAAGAGAACTTTATTCCCCGTCATGTGCAACGAGGCACCGTTGTCTAGATACCACATGAATCCTATTACAATGATGACCATGCATGCAATGAGAGTAAAATGAAGCTCGAACTGTGAAGCCAATGCTTCACCTGCTCGAAATGAAGGCTCCTTCTTTCTTGCCTTCTTCTGTGGATAATTCGAAGCATAGTGCCCATGCTCGTGACAGTGGAAACATTTGATCTTTGATAAGTATCTCTTGCCCTCTTTGTCTTGGGATTTCTTTCCCTTACCTTTATTTCCTTTTCCAACCAATGCATAATATTCTTCTATTTTGGTGATGGAGGTCCCATCTTTGGTGCTCCACCTTATCTCTTCTATTGCCAAGTCAAATCACAAATGCTTCCAGGTAATTTCTCCCTCCCATTCAAAGATTCTTGGGATCTATGCCTACTCTTGGGAATCCGTATAATTGCTAGGCTCACCAAGCAATCATCGACTACGGTCACACAAACACTTCAAAGCTCATCTCAACATTAAGTGAACTTCGCCAAGTATGTTGGTACCATCTCGCCCTCCTCCTTCTTGATATTTCTGATATTGTCCTTTAGTACCATCCTCCTTTGGTCACTACTCTTCTGAAACAGATATTTCAAAGACTTCCACATAACGTATGGAATTACATTCCCATGGATACTTGAGATAATCTGATCTCAAACTCCCTCTAATAAGATCCTCCTCGTCTTTGCTACATTCTTCTACCATGCATCAAGAAGTTGGGCATATGTTGTTACAAGCTTAGGAATAACAAAATATATGAATTCATTTAACTCGTTGTCCTCTAACACTGCCTCTGTCATGTCCTTTCATGTAATATAATTCGAATTTACCTCGAGTTCAAATTCATGTCTCAAGCCATTGAAATACATCTTGATCCCTTGTTGGATCGTGAAGAATACATCTAGAAATTTGAACATTTTCAAGACACTCAATTTATTCTCTTATATTATGATTCCTCGCGCTCTGATACCATGTATAAATTATATAGAAACTATATACCAATGGATTCAATCCGATCATGTAATGTATTAAAACAAGATATTGAATCCTTCTACTATATTTGCGGAATATAAAATATGACACTCAATCACATGCAAGTAAGAGAAAGGAATAATAAATCCCAAAACAGAAGATGTATCTCGGGAAATCACCTTCTCAAAACCCCTCTATCATATATTTTACATAGTGAAATAATCATGAAACAATACAATGCTTTCTCACATCGAGAAAATACTGCACTCTACCAAATGTCTCACCCTGATCCTGCTCAAAACTGACAAGAAATTTTCAGAAAGATTGACCAACACTTACCTAATTCTCGTCCCGTGCTTAACCTAACCTTGCTCATGAATTCCCTAGGAAATTAATCCCTATTAAATATGATAATAAGCTTTCCTTGACTATGCAATATACCATGGCCTTCCTATGACTTTATAATTGCGCCCGGGAAATTTGCTAATAATACCACTGATAGTTATGTTCCCTTTAACCTCTCTATTAACTAGGTCTTCATCAAAACTAACATGCATGTAGCTATTAATAGTGAATCATTAGTTATCTGATTTATCACTACTTGTGAATTAAATCTAATATAATTTATTGGACCTCTCACTAGCTCATCACTTAGTTAGAACTAGTTAAACTGATTTTAACTCAATTAATTTGAGTTAATTAATTACACTCACACCACACTAGTGCATTAACTGCAACTAGACCACCAAAATATTAGAATCACTATAGATGTCTCACCTTTGACCCTCAACTTGAAATTATTGAGCTAATTCGGTCTTTCTGACTTAGTTAAATGATACAAGATTTTATATGATTAAATTACAATTTATTTTCCAATTTATTCGAAGGATAAATAAATTATATGCCCACATTTAGCACGAATGTGATTGAATTCCTCACCAATGTGTGACTCAAATCCCACACTAGTATGTGGTTAATTTTTTGGCCTTTATGGTTGCCAATTTCAATGTTTCTTGGTGCAAATTTCAACAAGCTTTACAAGGAATTATTTCCATTTACAAAGTTAATTCTAGTTTATATTAGTAATAATGATTTTTTTTTTAATTATATATAAATGTTTACATTTTCTATTAGGAAATATCCACCTCAATACAAATCCATAAAAAATCCAAAGGAATTAGGTAAAATTCAATTACAAAGTTGCTTCAAAAACATGGGTTGGAATAGCTCTATATCTCAAAGAAATAAATTGTGTTTCAAAAATTTTCCAATTAGCATTGTAGATGTTGTGTTATGATACAAAATGAACAAGGGAAAGCCATGAAAATATATTTGTTTTCCATTCATGGTTTTTTGTCTCCTCCAAGCTTCTCTAATAAATGCACTAATCAACCATGGATACCTCCCTCGTCTCTAACAACTCATATATCTTCAAGTTTGTGGATTTCTCTCTATGCTTCAAATTAATGTGCTAGGAGAATGAGCACAAACCTACCTCTTATACTATACATATAGTATTCATATCAAACATACATTTACATACACACCACAAAAAAAGGTGTTGTTAATACAAGTAATTGTACATTAAAACAAAATTCAAATTGTATGATAAAATCTAAGGGACTAGGTCGTAATTTTTGAAAGGAAACCATTATTTTCACAAATATCATTATTAATAATATTCTAATAAACCTTTTAAAATATCTATCGAATAAATATATTGTAACATCAAACCATATATAAGCCAATTTTGTATTTTTCATAATGAAGTACTTTCTAATAATAAAATTAAAGTGTTGTAGCCTAAGAGTGAGAAGTTCATTGTTTGTTGGATATAATCAAGTTACAAAAGGTTATAGAATTCTTAAACCTCATTAGATATAAATTATTAGTCACTTTGCATGCATGCCTAGGTTTCTACCATCTTCCTTTTTAAAAATTTCTATTAGTGCTCTTATTTTGGTTTATTCTTCTTCATATGTTGGTGGTAAGGATGAGTTTACACCACCACCTTCTAACCTTTCTCTAGTTAATCCCATTAAACATGAACCTACAATAGCACCACAACTTTCTAAATAGGTCAAAAAAACATGAAAAACATTTATTGACCTTATCAACAAACCTTTATATCAACGTCACACTCTTTCATAGTTTTAGCCAACTTCTTCTCTTTTGGGTTAAGTTTCAAATACCTATGTTCCAAAAAAAATTGTTAAAACCTCTATGAATCTCGATGAGGGTGCAATAATGAATAATAAATATCATTTCATAAATTTTCATTATTTACTTGGCCTTGAAGTCTTTCAAAACAAGAAAGGGACATGTGTTTCGCAATCTAAGTATGCATACGACCATCTTGTACATATATTTTGTTTTTGAAAAACAAATATTGAACATTGAATTAGTTGATATGAACAAAAATCACATGTTAACCTTTTTGAAATTTCTGAGGACAAAAATTTAGTTAAATATAAATTTAACACATTCAATGATATTAAAATATTTTACAACAAAAATATAATTGGAAATATAACACAATTCCCTACAACAAATATTAACTACATCCCGAAATTTGGAAGGATTATACGAGTATTAGGGGCTTCAATTTAAAATTTATGTTAAATGTTAATCTCTCATCACCACATTTCACTAAAATGTGTTAATTGTCTTTATGGATCTATCCACATAAATATTTTTTCGTAACATGCTTTGAACACAAAGTGTTGTTGGAAAGATAGCCAATATATGAATATATGTATATAAATAAAAATAAATAAATAAAAATAGAAATAATAGTGAATTGGGCTTATCTCAAATGGTTGGGAGAAATGAGTGTTATCCTCCCAACCCAGGTTCAACTCTCACAAGTGTCATGATGAGTTCATATCACTTTTATTGTTATAATGGCTTAAAGCCTTATTGTTGAATGATAATGAGCCCTAAATATTATCTTACCTTCCTTTGCATAAAAAATAGAGAATTATGTGATTTCTTACATGCAAAACAACAACAACAACAAAAAAATAATAATAAAGTTACACATCCTAAGTAGGAATCATTACTCACTAATAGTCATACTAATCAATGCATATAAGTGCATTGTCACATGGCATTATATCATACCTAAAATATTTATTATTAAATATGTATTATTCATCCTATATGAATTTAATAATATTATATTTATTATGTTAAATTGATTAGAATGAATAAAGTCCAATAACCCAAAACATTTATGAGAACAAGAATAAAATTGAACACAATTGTGCTTTCCATATATGCAATGCTTATATAAATCAAAATATATAGATAAACCATTCAATCCATCAAAAATATTTTTTTAAGGCTAGTTACCCTTCTGACCACTATGTCCTAATCTATTGTGCCATATCATTGTCTTCTCTATACATAACTTGATTTTTGAATTCAAATATTTCTTAACAAATTCGGATTCTGAAGAAGTAGATCGTATAGATATGTAAGTTCCATAAATAAAAAAAATGTTTTGCACTTAGTGCATGCATCAAGTTTAAACAAGGTACCCATATGAACATCCTTAACAATGTACTATATCTCTATGAACCACCTTGCATTTTTTTTTCAAATAAAATAACTTGCCCATCTACGTCATTAAGTGTCCTTTCTAATAGCATATTTTGTGCTAAAAAATAACGTGAAAAGATCTTATGATTCTCTTTAATCTTCCATCACGGAACCTAATTAAGGATCTACCAAGATGAACTATGCTGAGAGAATATTCTTTACTAAGGTATAGAGACCCACCATTGTACTTATCATACGTTAAAAACCAATGTCGAGGAGAAGTCATATGAAAGGAAACTCCAGAGATTATTAGTGGTGTGCTTTGGCATGCATAGGCTGCAAAAGTTGTAATAAAGTCATATCCATAATATTCTATAGAATATTATATTAACTCATTATTATAATCCTTCTTTATTTTGTTTTCTTCATATTCCATTCCTTATAGTCTTTTATAAACTAGTTCCAACATTTTTCCTTCAAATTTCGAAGATACTTTTATCTCCCATGAGATTTGGTTATACTTATATTTTATTTCCTTTATCATTTTATCTTTTAGTAATTATCAAAGCTTCATTACTAGATGAAAAATATTTTTACCTCACATCTTCTAACAGTAATGTATCCATGACATCATTAAGCACTTATGTTTTTGAAATGCCTCCAATGTACATTACATATTGTCCTATAAAGTTGGCCCAAGATTAAAAAATATGCATAAAATGATCTTACTCTTCCATATTCACTTAAATTGTGACAAAATAGGCAATAAAGTATTAAATGCATTTAGTTGCAAAGCTACATAATGGCAATTACGAAGAAATTTTCCATAGAAAATTTTTACTAAGTAGGGATTTATATTGATGGAAATCCCCAAAATTCCTCCAAATAGTAGATAAATATTTTCTTTTAAAAGCGTTCAATAAAATTGAATTAGCCAAGAAAATCTTGATAAGGCTCCTTTCCTTCCTATCCAACACAACTCATTCTTCATTTGTTATACTAATGGGTCGAGTTCCTGATAATTCAATCCATATATCTCTATCACAAAGAGGATACTCCATCTCTAGCTTCCAAATATCGAAGTAAATGCCATTAAATTTTTACCTTTATATCGTAAAGTTTCTCATGATTTCCCTGCAATAAGACTTCCATCTACACAAGCTTCCACTTAAGAAAATATTAGTTAGACAAACATATCCTTAACAACTTGGATTTAAGGTGATAGGCGTTGATACCAAAGTAAAAGAAGATGAGGTATGTAATACAGATCCTACACTAATATATCACAAAAGAATGTGAAAACAATTCAAATTAAAATAATTACAAAAATATGAAATGAAAAGCAAACCATTAATTACAATATGTCATTGGGAAAACCTTCCTAGGAGAAAAGCCCCACACTCTAAAGAACATTCATTGCATTATTCAAAAACTAATAGATACAATACAAAATTTTTGTGCTCTCTTTAATAATGTTTACAATGTATTAACTCTTAACTTTTTTTAGATATTATTTTCATAGCAACTAAAATATATTCTTCACAATGTTTAAAATATCCTCATCGTAACCTTGCTGAAATATTATTGATGCTGTTAAAACTTGATTTTAACTTCTAATCATGGACCTGTGGGTTATGGCCCACATAACTCCTTTTATACGCAACGAATTACAAATTCAGGGTTATTAACATACATACATTAGCAATCAAACAACGCTTCACATTATAACAGACCTCGTATAACTAAATATCTTCACATATATGCGGAACCGAGTTCTAGGGTCCCACATCACAATAGCCAATCACAGCACATTGCAATCGTTTGCACACAACTTTTAAGTCCTTACTGAATATGCTAAACCACAAAATCTTGTGAAGTGCATTGTTTCCTAGTGATGGCACATGGCCTCCCCTCATCGCATCACATCTTCCTATTCTTACTACATCACATCACAAGGTATCTTGTTTACCTTGCGAAATTCTTAACACTTAAATACTACAATCGCCGATGTGAAATTGCACCATGTCGACACGCGTCCACTTCGCACTTTCTCAACTTACCTTAATTGTTCATCTCTTGTTTTTGGATCTGATATCTAATGAGAACCTTCTGATCACCTTCTCACATCTCTTCTTTGCCGCTTTTTACCACACTATTCTCTACCGTCAAATCTTAAATCTTTGGTTCTATACATCGATCCTCACTGTCTATTCCTTACTTGGAATTCTTCTAAGTGTATTATGTCTTTAGTCGATTTCTTTTCTTTATAGTTTCATCATTCCACAACACCGTTTTCTCCATGCTACTCCTCCCGAGCTTCTTCTTGATCTCGTCATCCATCGATCTCTACAATAGCTTTGTCTATGTGAAGTTCATAGGAACTTCATCCTCTCACTCAATCAATCTATTCATTAACAGAAATAGCACACATATATAATAACACACATATGCAAACAAAATCCAGATTGACCTTCATGTTGTGTGATTAAATGTGATAATTGATTTCGACATCGAAATAAAAAAAGGGTTAAAAAAGACAACCTAATCAAGATACAAAACACTTGGTATTAATTTGGAAATGAAATACATAGAGTCAAGCCTTTGGATGGTTGGTTTTTACATTTACTTCTCCTCTTTGTTCATCCCTCTATCACACACCTATTTCCCTCCCTTTCTCTCTCTCTATCTCTCTCTCTCTATGGATGGAAGAAGCCCACAATGGTGGATTTGGTCTGGATTTATGTCTTTCCAAAATCCCCATATGGTTGAGAAACTCTCATTTAGTTTCATAACAGTTTATTCAACTAAAAACTTAAATAATCCTAATTTAACTATTCTTTTAATCTGCAAATTACAATGGTTGTGTTAGCCCAAATTAACTTAACAAAATAATTTAAAAAATAGAGTCTTCAAATTCTTTTGTTTGCTAGTCCTCTTCCCAAGCCACAACATGTGACCAACTTGTCACATTACTAGCTCTACCTTAATGCTCCTGCATGAGACTCCCAATGTAAAATACTTCATAACCTCCTGGTCATGTGTCTTCAATGCTCGAACCTTCAAGGATCCCAAAATCTATTTTTCTATTGTCCATAAGCTTCACTGGCTCCACTATTCCTTAGCCGCAATAATACAAGCTTCCATGCTTTGTATTGTAGTGCTCCACTGCCTCTACCTTCATTGTTCTTCACTTTCCAAACAATTTCACAGTGGACTAGTTTCTTCATTTTGCCGTAACTCTTCTTAGGTATTTGCAAACTCCCATAATTCATCTATGGTTTCTTTAAATTCAATCTTCTGCTATAAACTAATCTTATCTTCAGTCCTCTTCCAACACATTATACTACACGTTGTCCCAGATAATGCTGCAAATATTACTTCGGACATTACTACCACCTAAACTTCTTGAATATCTCTGAAGATATCTCCCTCTGCAACATCCCTCTTCTTTTCCCTGTTTGCAAATTTATAGTCAAAAGGTAAATTGCCTTCTAGTTCTCTGAATATAGTAATATATTCATTCACTCTTTCCTGTCTACTAGCTAACATAATTAAGTTTTAGAAACTAGTATTGATCTATGTTTCAGCTGCAGTTTGAATCGGTCCCATCTTATTGTCTGAAATCTCTTTCTCTTGCTTAAATGCTTTTAGCAAGCAACTAATCCATTTACTAATTACTTCATTCCCTTTAAGTAACTCTTCAATATGTTTATTATAATTCAACATAACTCTCTTCCTCTTCCTTGACAACAATACATTTTTTTCCTTCTGTTTCTTGACTAGTACTAATACTCAAATTAGTCTTTTCCACTTCTACGACTAACTTTCCTTTAGCTTGAGACATAATTGCTTTTATCTTTATGGATTTCTTCCTCCTTGTTACTAAGAAAACCTCTTTGTGATATTTCTTCTTCATCTTTAATCAGAATAAAATTCCAATTATCTATTTCTATGACAGTCCTAAATGTCTATCCAGCAATCTTCCTTTGACTATCTAAGCAAGCCATTTCCTCTTTGTCCTCATCAAAAACAAATTTCATCTCATGAGCTATTACTACTTCATCTTCATTAAATTTACTCCCTTCATTAAGTAAGGAACTTATAAATTCCTTCTGCTGCAACATCTCAACTTGGTCTTCATTAGAAAGATACTCTTCATCATACCTTGCTTGACAATTTTCTTCTTCTTTACGCTTTACTAGATAAACCTCAGCTTTATTTGTGTCAATTCCAAGAGATAGATTTTTATTTTACAAAAAATGCAAACACATTCAAATTGTCAGCATTAAACTCATAAGACCTAGTGGTCTTATTTGATGGCTCAATCACCAAATCCTTCTCTTACTATTCTGAGTCTCTTTCAAGACTCAGAAAGTCTTGAATAGTCTTGTTTTCATCTTTCTCAAGCATAGCATATGAATGCCTGATATCATATTTTGCCTCTTTCTGTTCTTGGCCATCATCATAAGCCCTCCTTATTTTTAGGTTTCACAATGGGCTAGAAATCATTTGTTTCATTTATTTGTGCATGTGCATGTACATGAGACTCAGCTGTCTCATTTCCTTCTTGAAAAAAATTCATATTTTGTCCTCTCCCTTCATCCTTTATGACAACATTAGTAAATTGTATTTATTTACCTATTTCATCTGCAAAAATACAATAACCATTTATTTCAAAACCATAAGGATCCATAGCCTCTCTTTCTGTCTCAAACATCAACTCTTTCCGCTGGTTCTCATCCTTCCAAGGATCCATGAAGCCATCATCTGGTCTCATGTATTCATCCTCATTACTACTATCACCAAGAATATACCCTTACTCAGGTTCACATAAGTAAACCTCTTCCTCAGCACACATCCTATGTTGCAGCTGAGCTCCTCTTAGCTCTTCTTCTAGATGAATTCTTATGTCAGATCTCAGCATGCTCTATAAATGACTCCACTTGAATATTTTCTTCCGAAGAACCCAACCATACCTTTGGTGTTCCATATACCCTTGTATGAATTCTCTCAACACTTCTAGCTTCACTTTTATCTCAGCTAATTCTCTATCAACTTTACTCTTACTTGATCTTTCATCATCTCCCTTATAGCCTTTAATATGACTATCAGTAGCCATAGTCTTCTTTCCTTCATGAACTCCTCTTTTTTCATCATGGAATACAAACAATCCATCTCTACAAGTTGACTCCATCAACCTATCTGTAGATACCACACCAATATTTTCCATGCTTAGTATTTTACTCGCATCTTTACTGATTTATTTATTTTGATTATGACTCCTCCTAGAGCCTTTCAGATAACTGTCAGTAGTCATCTCTTCTGGGAACTCCATTTCTTCATCACATGTTATGATCGCTGCATTTTCATGCTGCCTTCCAACTTCCATGACAATTCCTAATGGTTGTCCTTCATCTTCCATATCATTCATACTCTGCTCCTCTGAGTAATGCTTCTTTGTAATATCCCAAAATTGGGATTGCACAACAAGCTTGCTAAAATAACGCACTTCTGGGAAATATATGGACATAAATGAGTTTTCAGCCCTTGGATCCCTTAGATCAATAGATCTGGAGTCTAGATCCAAAAGGGGGGGGAGGGACAAATCAAACTAGGTGTGGTAAACAGATCTTCCACCACCTAGTCTAGCTGAAAAACACCCTACAAGAGGGGCTGCATCTATGCACAAAAAACTACTTC